>VFFE01007181.1:3335418-3381294 GCA_008921705.1 Burhinus oedicnemus
CACCTGCAGCAGCAGTTACCACTGTTCAAGAAGAATAAACAAATCTTAAAAGAAGGACAATATAAAAGTAAGTAGTATATTAAGATAAACTCTCAAAAATCATTAACTTCTTGGCATAGATGAGAAACAGATAGAAAATAACTATTAATTGCAGTGTTACTTAAAATTTACATTCTATATATCAACCTTTCAAACAACCAAATAGAATCACAAAAAAGCCATCAGATAGTTATCTCTAAATTTTTATCAACTTTATTATCTCAGTGCTGTCCCCATTGGGATTACCTGTGAATTTGATCAAACTCACAGCTATAAAAAAAATTGTTGATCCAAAACACTGGGATATTGTAGGTGTCTCCCTAAAACAAAGGGCAGCAACCTACAGAGAAAACCAAGCCACCCTGTATTTATTTGCCCTTAAATCAACAGCTGCCAGAGAGAATTAAAAGTTGTAAGATTCTGTCTAAATTCACAAGAGAGAATTTCACTTTCTTGGTGACCTCTGTAACATTCATAGAATCATAGAATAGAATCATAGAATCATTTAGGTTGGAAAAGACCTTTAAGATCATCTAGTCCAACCATTGACCCTACTCTGCCACGTCCACCACTAAACCATATTTTGAAGCGCCATATGTAGATATGTACGACTTGTAAACACATCTAGGGATGGTGACTCAACCACCTCCCTGGGCAGCCTGTTCCAATGTTTGATAACTCTTTCAGTGAAAAAATTTCCTAATGTCCTAAATTCCCAGCAAAATGAACAGACCCAAAAACAACACAGGAGCAGGAAAGACACCAAGATCTTTGTAGTCACTATTGTGGCCGTTGCATAGTTGAAAGGGAAGCTGTGCTTCAATTTGTGTAACCACCAAACGAGTATTGTGTCTGTACTGTATCTTCCCACTTCATAACAGTCATATTTCCACTCATGAATCTCACTGCACTTCACTCATTATGTACACCTCAATTAATTTACCTAAACAGGACTAAGAAACATCATCCCAGCCAGAGCCACATTACATGAAATAAATTTCAATCACTCTGCTCTCCCTAGTTAGGACAATCACATTTTTCACCCTCAGTTAAGGAAAAACCTGAACATTTTCTTGTCAACAACCAAAAAAACACCAGTTCTTCACCTGGGTATTCTGGCTTTGTTTTATCCAGTCTGAACTCCAAGCAGCCCTTTAAACTGAAAAGCTTCGTTATAGGAAAATATTTCTCCACACATGATACTCGCAGATGCAGATTCAGGACTGTATTTGAGTTTCTGGTAATCTTCACACTCTCTTATCACCTTTGCTAGACATCTCTATGTTTGTATTTCACCTAGTAGGGGCCAGATTTGGTGTGTTTAGAAGCACGTTGGAAGGGAAATGTGGGTGAAGGATTTTTGTTAAATATTTTAAGTTAGCTGTTAATATTACTGTTAACTTACTTTGTATTTTCCAAGGTCTTCTGCATTTTCTTTGTCATCTTCTCAATGGCACTTTGTCTCTTCCCCTCTGGAAGGAGATCTATTTTGTTCAGAACTACCACCATCTTCTGGCAGGCAATTTGCCCAATTATCAAGCACTCTGCTGACTGCGTCTGCATCCCTTTTGTCACATCTATTACAAGCATCATCAAATCAATAATCTGGGCACCTGGAGGAGAATTCATAGTCAGTATTGCAGCAGCATAAAAAGATTAAGGATTGTTTTCTCAAATAGTTTCCATTAAAAGCGTCAAGATATGTACAAACACCCAGGAATATGAACAAAACACAAGTCAAAGTAAGCACTGAATGCATGGCTGTGTTTGAAAATAAGACCTCAAGAATTTAAGCTATTTATATGCTACCATCAGATCATAAAAAATATAGAAGCATGTGATAGTTTATCTATTCCTCATATTAACAGCTCAAGTTTAAGGATGTTATCGCTGCAAATTAAAAAAAAAAAAAATTAAGAAAACTACCCTTGCAGCAACACAAGCATGACATTTGCCTCAATTAAAAAAAGATAACCTAAGAAGCTAAGTAAGAATATGGTACAGCCAAAGAAACACACAACACTGCAGATGGTTGCACACTCGGAGCAACCCCAGTAAGACCCACCTACATCCCACATAACTATGTCTGCAATCCTCCGTCCCCACCTGCTTCCCACTGTTTCTTCTTTCAGAGTCCAAAATTTGATAAAAGTAAAAACAAGATGACCCCCACCAGAAGCAGGTTTACCCCAAGTCTAAATAAATTCCTACAATCCCGCAATGTGAGGAAAATGTGATTTAAACCCTGCAATATATTGTCATTCACTCCCAATTCAGATCTATGTAACTTGAACATGCATCTTCATACACAGCCAAAACCAGATCCCATTCTTAAATCTCTTCAAGAAAAATTTCCTAAATTTTAGGCTGAAGTCACCTATCATGCTTATGGATTATTTTTATTTTATTTTTCAAAGTATTTTTGTCATGAACCCTTAATCCTTTGATAGAAGCAACCTGAATTTCATGGATTTAAGTAAGTTTTCAAGGAAGCTTTTGATGAATGCTGGGCCTTCTACTAATTACATTGAGAATTTTCCTGTCTCCAGGTAACTGAAACACTCTGAATACCAAAAAGTAAAGTGCAAGAGACTTTACTGTTGAGAAAGTTTAAACATAAAGAACTAAAACAAAATCTAAAGCTGAACTACCAGAAAGTTGTATGTCAAAAAACACATTTTGAAAGATGACAGAAGTTAGAAATCATGCAAAATTACAGTATTCAGAAATTAGGTACTTTAAATATTTGCCTTAAGCTTTTGATCAGAAGAACAAAAAAAATCAATACAACTGTTCCTTGTTCCTTCGCCCTCTCCAACCCTCCTCCCCCCCCCTTTTTTTTTAAAAAAAAAAACAAAAAAAGCTTTTACAATGGCTATGACAACAGCTACCCTTGTTCGTAATTCCCATGAACTCAGGATAGGAAATCATTGTGAGGTTGAAGTGCATGGGTGCATGAGTGGGTGGGAGCTACAACAACAACAAAAAATTATGGTTACAACAAATGACGATTTTCAACCTACCAAAGCTTTCATCTTGTAATAATGAATGCTAAACCTTTCAGAGCACTAGTTGGATGATTACGACATTTCCAAAGCTCCTGCAGAATTTTCACCAATCATTTCAAATATCTCTCCACATATTGAAGATAAAGTCTATCTTCAAAAGTATTTTTCATTTTTATTGGTTCAAGAATTGTATTAATTTAGAACTTGCTTAAATTATAACACAAACATCATCAAGGCTGTACAAAAGGCTCAGACTTCAGACACCATACAGAAGTGCAGACCTAGAGGACAGAAAGCAAGGGGAATGAACAGCATTAAAATAGTTCAAGGGGGACAAAACACTGAACAATCAGAATGCATGCACTTTTTTTGAGTACATACAGCAGGGGTTTTTTTAGACTTCATACAACATACATATTTTATATTTAACTAAACCACACAGTAATTCTTACTACACAGGTGACATCCTTAAAAATGTATGGGAATTAATGATTAATAAATCATCAAGTCAAATTGATTATTATAAAAAGTGCACCTAGTAAAAAGACACCAAAGCTGCAGCTTAGGTTTTGGCTAACTCTGCTATGACTACTACAGCACAAAATTAAGCCAAAGTAACCAGATCCAAATCTGGCGTTGAAGAGGGTGGCTGGTAAAATGCATTATGTGTGGTACATGGTATCTCTTCCCTCCAACAGGAGACAAAGTCTGCACTGAAACCATCACATGCAGTTTCAGTACAAGGGCCACTTTATCTTGAAACACTAAATCAACTGCTTTGAATACGTTTGTTACAAAGCAAATACTTGTAATTGCTGTATTTATTAGTTAGCAGCACTTTTAAAAAAGCTGTAAAAATCATCAGCCCAGTTACTAGAAGGTCAAGAATGTCTACCTTGGGGCATTTCAGAGCAAAGAGAAGATGAACAAAGGGGAGAAATAACTGTACTGTCCACAGAAAAACTCCAGAAACACCAGAAAATATATCACGACGCTCCAGAGAAAAAAAAAAAAAAAAATTACAAGTCAAGGAAATGGCAGCATACCTGAGTTCGCAAATACGTGCCTCAGTACAACTATCGTGCCTTGCCTCCCAAGCCTTAACGTGCTGACCAGCCACCGTTCACAAGAGATGTTGCAAGATGGAACAGAAAGCGTGGCAAGGGGAGAGCTGGCACCCAGGCAGGGTGGGAAGCTGCTGCCCTTCAATGCAGTCGTGGAACCAAGAGAAAGATCAGGACAGCATTGACAGAAATACTTCAAGTGCATTCTCCCCGAGGCACGAGAGCGTTCGGTACATGTCTACTCACGCACGTCAAGACACAAACACTCAAGTTTATAGGACCTTTGGGTAACAAGGCAAAAAAAAAAAAAAAATGCTGAGATCTAGTTCCACAACTTTCCTCTTTGAGCTGTTTAATAAGCCATCTTTGACAATTCACCTTCTTCCCAATCCCTCAATCTTCTCCTAGACAGTTTTACATTGTTTTATTCTATAACCTATTTCCTTAGTTGTCCTTCATCCACGCGTAATAGTTCATTAAATATTAAAATGAAATAATCTAGGGAAGTCAAAACAAAGTGTATGGGGATTCACAAATGTAACATTTCTAATCAGGAAAGTTGGGAGGTCACTTGCAACAAGGTGACAAAACTATAACACACACGCCCACACACTGACTGTGGAGTAGCTCATCCCGTGTACTTCTTCCTCGTAGCACGTAAATGGTAATAGCAGACTTAAAATATATTTGACTTCGTATTCACTATTTGAATAATCTTTATCACACTAGTAATCAATCAACTCACTACCATGTTGGATTTCAGTCAACAAAAGGAACAACATTCCTGAAGAATTTTCTGTGGCAGAGCAAGATTTAACTAGGAAAAGTGAAGTGAGGATGGATTATCTAAGGGCATTCTCACGTATGTAATCTCACTTGGAAAGACCTTTTAATTGAGACATAAAAACATTACAGCCATACCAAATATGACTCCAAAAACAATAACAGAAGATGATGACAATATCACTCAATGAACCTGCACTATGACCACAGAACACCTGCCATGGGCTCTTGTACGAAATGGAACAAAAAAGAACTGACACACTTTGCTTTTGCTCAAAAACAGATACAAGGTACGGTCCTACACAGTTAAGAACCACCATATGGAAGAGATGAGTGTTCCTCAAGCCCTCAAAGCAGGCAAACGGCTTGAAATTACTCTGAACGAAGCAGCAACACATGCAAAGGACAGGGAGTATATAAGGAAGCACAGCAGTTAAGAAAAATATTTTATCTGTATTGAAGCAGGTCACACAGAATCAATGATAAAGTTAAACTAAGGTATTCAAATGATTCCCCCTACAGAAAAGACAGGGGTGTAACCTTTCATTTGCCGTTTCATCTATGAAAGAGGTGTTCAAGAACATTCAGAAAGATAAAAAGTCCTCCTGACGTGCAATTTCTCACTTTGCTTGAAAATAAAAATATGAACTATCAGAGTATCCTTTGTGTGATGACATACAGCTCAGAGGTAGCCCTGTAAAAAACAAATGAAACAAAATAGTTGTCATCAGAAAACACAACAGGGTGGGGAAAGATGGGAATTACATTGCAAGATAAGCAGCTAAACCACAGGGAAAACACAAGTAAAGTAGATAGTCCGAGTGGAGAAAAACAAACAAGAGAGATAACACGTGAACAGAGAGACCCTGGATGGCAGCCAGATACAGGAAAAATGCAGCAAGACCAGCAGCACAGCACCACAGAGAAAAGACTGCACAAAGTGCCGGCCAAACCTGAGGCAGCAGCGCTCGTCTGTACTACAGAAGCGACGGGGAACACAGAACTCACAGGTATCAAGAAAAATACTGTCACAGAGAAGAAAAAGTCTAGCCCCTGCTTTGAACAATTGCATCCGACCTGCTCTTGTTTCTGGATTTTGGCAAGTATCCAATTATAAACAGGCATCAGGGAAGTAATTTATTACTCTTCACTCATTGGACTAGTTGAATCAGAGATGTCCTAGACCATGAAAAGTTTCAAAAGCACAGAAGGCAGCAGCCACCAAGCAATTCAGTCTCCCTGAACCGGCCATCGGCTCCATTTGCTCCAAAACGCTACCACTTGTAATCACATCATCCATAGCCAGCTCTCATTCTTGATCCTAAAAGAGCTCACCAGCTGCTGTCCGAGTACACCAAAAAAGACAGACGACCCAGAAGAACAGTATGCATTAAAAAAAGTATGCATTGATGAACTTTTAATATTTAGGAGAAAATTCACTGCATTCTCTGCATTTACGCTACTTAGTATATCATATTTTCAGACCTTTACTGAAACAGGAGGAAAGGGCCGCCCAGAGTTCAGGCAGCAAGGCTGCAGACCTTCATCCCCTGCATTAGATTCACTCCTCATTAGTGTGTTAGGTAGTGTCACACCCACCTTTGATTTCCACACAGCTTGTATAAATGAAGTGCACTTGATTTTGCTCACTGAAGCCAAAGCAGACACACTCCGCAATGTTTACATGCTACTGTCACATCCTTACGCAAAAGCATGTAATTAGCAGAGCCAGATCTGTTACACCAGTATTCACAGGAAAACAACACATAAATAAACCAACCTACAGCCTGCATTTTCGAAAACTGTAAAGCACTATAATTGCCATGTTTATCTTGGAACAGAACATTATGTCTTAAATAACAAGTCTCCTTCAACCTCGATCACAGAAGTTGTTGCAGTTCTGCATGTGTGTGAACTCAAAACACCTTCTGTCCGTGCAACCTGTTGCACGCTTGTAAGTTCTGTACCCAAACTCCCAGACTGAGCTGGGTGTAGATGGAGCCGTACATCAAAGTGCAACATTTACAGTATGTTCAAGAGGACATTATTAGGCCTGGGGGGGGAACAAAAACATTTAAGCCTCTCATATTACTTTATCAGTTCCAAAAGCTTATTAATATTTTATTATATGTGCACTGTACCCACTTTCAGAACTACTCTGCTATAAACTCCAAGCACTAAACTAGCTAGTGATTTCATTCTTACTGAAAAGGAGAACCAAAAGGCATTTTCAATAAGTAGGCAGAATCTCAATTGTTTTACCTTCAAATGTAGATCAAGAATATTAGAGCATTTACATGCACTACTATTTTGGCCAGTGTAAGGTTAGTGTTTTAGATTCCCCATAATCCATCAATATAAAGCCGAATTGGCTCCAAGGAGTAAAACCTGGGCTAGTGGAGGGAAGGGGAGGGGGGGCTGAGTCCCTGCGTGAATGAGTGGGAGGTTTCGCAGGCCACACCAGTATAGAATATAAGCACAGATTCTGACTCGTGGCTTCTTTAAGCTACTGTGTCCTGTTCTGTTTGTGTAATCTTTTTAGCTGACTTCGCACAAACAGTACAACTCCTATTCACAGGCACCAAAAGGAAGCAGAAAATAGAATTTGAAATGTAAAAATAAAATAATTGTGAGCCATAGGCTATAATTTGATTTCATGCTTTACAAGGAAATGAAAGAGTCCTTCCTTAAACATACTTTTTTTTTTTTTTTTAAATATGCTTTTTACCATGTTAGGATTTCCTCTAGTGCAGAAGAGAAAATAGGATTGTAGAAAATGTACCGTTCTCAAGTATCATTGCTACTCAGGGGCAAAGCTCTGTTTTAATGTGCACTTCCCATTCTGGGAAAGAGGAAATTCTTCAATTAATAAACCGGGTGGACTGAGGCGAGTTTTTAAGGTTTAATCAATTTCATCTGCACATAGGATAAAAAGACCAACTATTCTACCATTTTTGCCTCCCCTATTCCCCTTTCGAAAAAATAATAAAATCAATGTTTTATTTTAAATTCTTTGAGGTTAGCATCTCCTGTCTCAGGAAATATTGTCTATATCATGCAGTGAGTATGAAACTTCCCCCTTCCCAGCCTGCCTCCTCCCCCCTCCCTTTTTTTTTGGTTAAGAATCTTTATTCAGAAACAACTAAATTATTCTCTGCTTTCATATATAGTAACACCTTGGGAGATGCTACAAGTCACACAGGATTTTGCTAGGTACCTTAGGGGAGGCATTGCGATGAATAAGGAAGATGTTTTACAGGATAAGAAATCCCCTTAAAATTAAACAGAAATAGGATGCGTGAGGGGGCAGAGGGACATGCCCAACTGGAGCACATGAATTACTCATGAAGAAACCCTCTGTAAAGCAATGCAAATCATGGATCAAAACTGATACCACAACTTTCGTTAGGAAGCGCTTTGAAAAGAACAGGAACTGGTGGAGTTCAAGCGTCCCACCACCATTTTCCCAGGCATGCCATTCCTAAAGATTTCAGCAGCTGTAAGCACAAACAGGGAGCCGAGCAGCTTCAGACTGGATAGCTTGGAACGTCTCCGATAGTGAGGGTCAGACTGGCAACCCACAAGACTTCTTCCTGAATGCACAGTAAAGCTTAGAATTATATGCATTATATTTGATTTTTGAACAATAAATAAACCCCTGGTTGCACAAATTCCCTTTAAATGAAAACCAGTCACTAAGGCCTTTCCTAAACTGTTACAAAGAGAACGCAGGATGACCATAAGGGCATAATTCTAAGTCTTATATGTCAAATAACCTGTGTTTTACAGTTATTTATTTGTAATCCTCAGTTCAACCTGGCTACAAATACTAAGTGATTAAAAGAGATAATTGCTAACAAGGAATAAAAGGGTTCTTTTGCAAAAGACCTCATCCAAGAATCCACTTGAAATATACTTTATACTTCATCTCCCAGATGAACCAGTGTGCAATATTGTCCTGAAGAGGACAAAAGCAATGAAGACCTCTACTCTCTCCTTTGTCAAGTCATCCAAGGATCTTACTCGTTTGAATAACTACATGTCAGAAACAAGTCTGTGTTCTTCAAAGAGAAGAAATGCCTATAATGATTAGAGCATGTCTATAAGCTTGATTGGCCATGCTAGCACAAACAAAGCTGATAAGGCCTCCATGAAGGTCACACTAAGAAAGACTGAGGCATATCTTCCAATAATTTATTATTATATACTGATCTAGCTATTGCAGTATTGCACATGGGAATAAGGTTATATTAAACAGATGACTTACTGAGGGGAAAAACCTACAAACTTTAAAGTGAAAACTCTGGGGGGAAAAAAAAAAAAAGCATTACAACACAGGAAGAAAGAAGGTCATCAAGAGATCCTCTGAAAAGACTTTACAGAATGTAAGGAGTCCCATGTTGCCTTTAGGTTCTTCAGAAGTGTTGTACGCTAGGTCATCCCTGAAGCCCTAAATGATCTTGGGAAACTTAATCTAGCTTAAAGGTGGCCCACCTTTGAGGGGTAAAACCAGATGACTTCCAGAGTTTGCTTCCAACCTGAACTATTTTATGAGGAGACAATGCTATAAAAGAGGGAAAACACTTTAAGAGTACACAAGAGTGTAGAACAAGACTTGCCCACATGCATTTTCTAGGGACACCTGGAGATCTTAGGCCTAAGTAATTCATTATTATGGGAAGGTAAGCTTCAGGCAGAACAGCTATGCATGTAGACCAATTATTTTAAAGTCCACTTTCCCCCCCTCTCCAAGTGTTTTATTCTTACTACAAAGTAAATTATACTTTGAATAAGTTTTCTCACTGCATGCTTCTGATTACAGTCTCTGAAACACATGTGAACTCTGTCAGACTTCGGGATCAGGAGCTGCCATGCCAGGGGAGCAGCAGGGAATTCCAGCCCGCAACAGGCAAGCGCAGGAGACCTGGAAGTTGAGGTGTGGAACTCTGAAAACATGAGAAAAAAAAAAAAGGATACGCTTGACCCTGTGACAGAAAAATTTAGCACTGAGCTGTTGACTTGACATCTCTCAACGTATTATTTTCCAATGACTCCTCGATTTACTTATTCGGAGGACAGTAAGGGCTTGCACTGCTCAGTCAGCAGCAATGGTTACAGAGAAGATGTATTCCAAGGTCTTTACTCTTCTTAGCCGAGGGAGATCAAAAGCACCAGCCTGAGAAATGTCTGAACACTTCTGCAGGTTCCACCACTGTAGAAGAGAGACCATTCCAAAACAAGGCAAGTACAGGAAGCCCTTAATACAGGCTGACTAAATTCACTGGTAAAACACACATTAGAGTTACATGTAGTTTTATAAAAAATACACACAATAAAACAGAATCCACACTCCAAAGGCTCCCAAGTGGAAACCACTACCAAAACCAGATTTTAGGTAATTTAGGTAACATAATGATTTCCTACACTTTTTCTCCCCTCCTCCCAACACAAACAGAAGCTAAGTACCCCTAACCTTCCCTCAGCCTGTGCATAAGCAAGAGCGGCACAAGTAACAGCCACAACTAAGGATACATGCTTCTACAGACAAGGAAAGGCTCCATTTCACTTCAAGCATACTTCTACAAGCATGAGAGTAGATTTTTTTCCTTCACTTCTATCGTAAAGATAAAACATGCAAGTCAAAAAGGCATTTCTACTCAGGGCAAATCACATGCTTTACTTTGTTATTACATTAATCTACACAGCTATTTGTATGGAGTCAGCTACCTAGAAGCAGTCATCAGTGCAGTGGAGCACACCAGAAAGGTATTCGCTCTGGCACACCCTGGGCATGGAGGCTGCAGTTCTGCAAGCTGGGAAGTTCCTGCTCCCACCTCCACTTCCCCATCCCCATGCTTATTCAGGTCTTCCCACGGCTCACAGAGGGTCCAATGAAAGGCAAAGTTGAAGCTCAGACCAGTCGGTTCAACTCGGCAACAGCAGACAGCTCTCCTCTGGATTAGCCAGGTGACCCAGCTGACGCAGGGCTCCAGGGAGAGCTGGAGTTGCCACAAGGGAGGCAGCAGGACCGAACTGCCAAGGAGCTGCGAAGAGGAAAAGAGGAAAGAGCAAAGCAAGCCTCCTGCTTCTTGGGACAGGACACTGCTGCAGGCCAAGTTGTTCATGAAACTGCAGCCTGAGGAATTTCAGAGAAATTCAAAGCTGAATAAATGGTCCATGCATTCTTAGGAAGCGTTGGAAGAAACTTAAGTACACATGTATTTACACAAAACTAGTGCTATTACTTTAGAAAATTACAAAAAAAGACAGTCATTATATGCCATTCAATGCAAAATTGTTTTGTTTAGAAGCAGTCAAAAAAGTATTAGACTATATGCGATGTAAATTGAAATAAAATACTGCCTTTGGATCAAATCACTTTCTGAAAAAGGAATCTAAAAGATAAAGTGGCTTCAAGAAAAGGAAACAAGACAAATGCAGTTAAGTTCTTCACATACAACTTCCTTTACAAAGAAAAATCCATGTTAACAGCATGCAACAACAAATGCACATGAAGCTAAGCCAGAGAAGGGAAATAAAACGCCTCTGCCGAAAGAGCACAATCAATTATATAATGGTAAATCACACAACAGTCCCAAACTCACTGCTGCTAGATACCGTTCGGCTTCAGACAAATGAAAATACAGACCCGATATTTACACAATTAAGGTTTTTAAAGCTACATCCAGCTGGATGAAGTTTCGATAAAACATTTATGTTTTTACCCTGTGTAAGAGGCATTGGCATGAAACTTGAAGCATGCGACACTTGACTCCCATCACTGACTTTCTTGCTTTGACCCTCCAAAACATTCACTTTATTTCCAAAGAAAGTGTAGCAAATTAGATGAGTAACTATCAGGGTTTGACATTTCAATTCCTGTTCTTCAAAACATTTCTGAAGAAAACCAGAATATCACCACAAGTGAGAATGCTCTCCCCTCGCTGTCTATAGGAAAGTAAACAATCCTTGCCGTGTAACAAGAAATACCATGTAATATGTAGCGTGTGTAAAAATTGAGGTAAAGCACCATGTGAAAGAAGACACCATCCTTCTTCCATACGTAGCAAAGTCCTTTTCTGTAATACTACCTATTACTAGATCTGAATATTTCTATATTGACAAGGCACAAACTGAACAGAGTCCAGAAGGGACCTCTACTTATTTTAAGGCTGAAAACATGAACTGAGGTAGGGTTTAAAAAAGCCCATATATCTTGAAAATGCAACAATCATTCTGAGCAGACGCAGATGACTGCTACAAAAAAAGTAAGCATTTGCCGAATTACACAACATCATGGTATTTCAGCTGCATTAATTTCTTTCTTGGCTTGAAGTTGAAAGTGCATAAATTGTGAATTACTTAGCAAACATTAACTTTTTAAAGTGTCATTCATATATGTATATGCAAATACAGATACCAGTAAAGCTGGAAAGTTAAAGTTATACGCACATTGCACAAAACCAAAGTAAGAGTTACCTAATATTTTAGACTGAATGTCACTATACCACTCATCATCCTTGGAATACAATACATGACATATAGTAGGAAAAATGGTTATTTCATACACTTGAAAGCAAAACAAAGCGCAGAAGATAACTGGGTTGTTACCATTTGGGTTGTAACCTTTTTTTTTTTGCACGAGGTGCCTGTATTACACCAAGCACAAAAAGGTTCAGTTCTGTAATTTGGCATCCAGACTATAAAACAGCTCAACAAGAAAAAAAGGCATGTCAAATTTCTAGGTTCCCAAATGACAGACAAAAATAGCACCTGTAATTCCACTGATTCATATCAGACTCAAACTTAGAGGTTTGCAATGAAGTGCCCTGTTCCTTCTGTCTAGAGCTGTTGAGTTCATAAAACAAGGTTTCTGAAACAACATGGCAATAAGTTGTACAGTAAATCAACACTATATGTTCATGCTTCAGGAAAGAGAAAGGTGCAAAATAAAAGAAAATTGATACTTGCAAAACCCCACTTTGACCTCCTCAGATGATATTGTGCACTCAAGGCCTGATGAGCGATTAGTTCGAGTTTCAGACTTCTTATTCAGAGGTATTTTGCTTTGGTATCAGGGCCACATGTGTTTTTGCACTGCTCTGAAGAATTAAACATAACATTACACTTGGGCCTTACATAGTGACCATAAATGGCCCCTGAAGGTCCATAAAAGTCTTTACCGTAAACACTGAAAAGCAAACAAGTCAGGAGAAACAAGATAAAATATAACCTTTTTATAGCCTTGACTCCTATTAGCTTTACATTTGCTCTCTGCAAGATTTGCCAACAAGTTACCAAAAAAAATTTGCATATGATAATGCCAAATACATCGCAAAAAATATGACTACAAGGTACAACCATTCTGCCCACTCCATCTCTCAAAGAGTACAGACAGACATCATCTTTGAAGCTATTTTCAAGACCAGAAAGAGAAGAGTGGCTAAACAGTATAAAAGGAATCAAGCATCTGGAAGAATTATGAAGGCACTGAACCTGCATGAACAAGGACACGAGCCCATCCCCAGGTTCTGCCAGACTTCCACCCATCTGGAGTCTTCTGCTCCATCTTCTGAAGACTCCATTCACACCAGACAGAAACAGACAGACAATTTTTCCAGATTCCAGAATGTTTTACCTGAGGTTTCTCCACTAACGATAAACACTGGAGTGTGGAGAGAAATATTAAGTGTACTTCCCACTACCTCCCTGATACTACAGGATCCTAAGGCTTCAGTCTACAGAAGGACATACCCATATGCCTATCCTTACAAATTACAAGGGTCATATAAACCCAGGTTCATACTGCAGAGAGAAAAGTGGTACATTAAAGACAACAGGAATAACTTGATACAGTTTCCAAGGTTACTTCAGGGAGAGAAGTGTAGTACATAAACAGGCAGACAGTACCTACGTGCACACATCTTCCCTCAAACCAGTTAGCTGGCAGTGAACTCCTGTATTAGCTTTTTATAAATTTTAACACTGTTTTCCAAGAACAGCACAACTGAAATGTTTCTTAACCAATGTGTTCATATTTTGTAAGTATTTGAATACAATCTTACATACAGGCCCAGTAGTGGACTTGGGGCGGGCAGGGGGAACCAGACACCTAAACTACTACAAAGTTTCTATAAATTCTATTATATATGAGTAATATTTCATACTCAGCTCTTCATCTTTTCAAGTTCTTTTAAAATTCTTACAAGATTATATCATTACGTTAGCATATCTGGTATTCAATCACCTCTATGCCCATGTTGTAATACAAAAAGAAATAGTACATTTCAGAAATCTTTAACACAAGCAATACACAACTTAAGTACTTGATTATCTCAGGATAAAAAGAATGTGCTACGCTTAAAGACCAACTAGTTGGGGTTTTTCCCCTCCCAAAAGACTGGAGAGCTGTTACTACAGAGCATCTATTGCCTCCCTCTGGGTGCTTAAGAGAATTACTGAATTATGAACATCTTGGAACACGTTAGAATTTTAAGCATATTTTAGTCAGTTTAATATTAGACGACGGTAAGACTTTTTCACTATTTTTGTGCTAACTTCTTGAAGTCCTGCCTAGCCAAAGGATATCTCACTGAGTTCTTATTCATTCTTCTGTCATATCTTTGAAAGATCAATCTGACAAGAAGTTTCATGCAGCAGTCCAAAGAAATAAGGACCACCATCACACCAGGCACAGCTAGACAGACCTGAATGTACATTTAGACACGCAACTCAACTTGCACAACCTACATACGGGCATTTTACATGCAGTCGGAAAACAGATATAGGTATGAAAGTTGTACCTTAGAGATCCTGCCCGAACCACCTTGAAATTCATGATTCTGTTAAACTTTTCCTCTGCTTAAATTCACCATTTAGGCCAACTACTCTGAAGATCATGAAATGGCTCAGGGTTCCCCAAGAAACATGCAAATTAACACTTTGATCACAGAAATTTGGGACTAGATTTTCTTCTCTCCACCTCTCTGTCAATTCAAGGACATTAAACTTACAGCGTACCTGCAGCTTTCAGATAGCTCAAGAAACACCAATAAAGAAATTGATTTTAAACCTTGTATAGATTGAGAGCATATTTCTATGAGACTGACAGAAATAAGTTTTCTTGAACAATTCTGCAAGTCACCAATCCAAAAGTCAATCTCCAATTCATCAGATTCAAAGTCTTTCTTCTACAAAATGGAAACTCGGCTTCCTTGTAAAGCTGGAAAAAAACAAATGTGATTTTGCTCTTAAAGCATTTCAAGCCCTAAGCTACCTTGTCTCTGTCTTTGAAATAAAGTGTCCAAAGATCACAGACTCCACACCAAGGAGCTTCTTTTGAACTAAAATCTAGAACTATTATGCTTTTTACAACACTGAACGAAACACCCTGTCCCAACAGAAGAGTTACGGTAGACTACAGGAAGATTCACGCACAGCACTCATATTTTCATCCGAGGATGCTGAACAAGATTTTTTTTTAAGAGAAGAAATTAAGAGTTTACATTCCCCCCCCCAAAAAAAAAAAAAATTAAAGACTGCTGGGGCAAAGAAAAAAGCATTCTTTAATTTTCTCTTCACCATCCACAAGACTGAAATAACATCAGTCAGGGTTATAAACATCTGTAATTGCCAGGGGAACGTACAATACATTCAGAAACTCCAGGCCCACATATCCTGTAGCTCTGCACTTCACAAACAAAAGGTTGGGGAAAGAAAAGAGGGGGTGGGGTACAGGGAATAAAGGCTTAAAGATTAAAGTCACAGGCAGAGACAGACGGCTCCGTTTTTTAATAACTGAAAACACGAGTTGTGCCTGAATGTGCTCATTGTTTTATGGTGGGGGGGAGAGTCTACGCATGCTGGACTGGCTGGCGACAGAACTGCCTTTGCATCAAAAACAAGATTTACAAAAAGAAAAAAAAGAAAAAAAAAAGACACCAAACCCACGCCCTAATTTCCCCTCTTGTAATGGTTAATGATGCATTCAGGTAGAAATCAACAAATTATCCCACCTTGCCTTTATTAAATTGGGGAAAACTTCATGACAAGAAGTACCTGATTGTAACAGCCTGACAGACACAACTGGAAAGATGTCTGAAGGCTTTATGCTGTGAAGGAATACAGACTACAACAATTAACGGTCATACATAACAAGCAGGCACGTCTATGAAACAACTAGCTTGTAAATCAATTTCTGATCGTTTATTTGCACAATAAAACCAGTGCTGCAAGGCTAAATTATGTGATCTAAGCAGATTTTGACATAGATTCAAGAAGTTTAGCTGTCACGAGGAAGTTCTTAAACCCAACTAAAAAAAGTATCAGCTATACTTTTAGTGAACGAAAAGGTTCATGAGTTGCCTCCGCTTCAGTCACTAAAAAAAGTCATTAGCTTAAAATGTTGCACTAGAGTATTAAAAAATTGAAAATACTCAATATCCATTATTACACATGTATATTATCTTAAACTTCCATAATAGACAATTTGTCTAAGGACAATTTTTAATCTAAAAGGGGAAATACTAATCATTTATTTCAGTGAATAGATTTTTGTGGGTTAGTTTCCACCAGCATCCACAAACCCATCTGAAGTTGAATGCAATGAGTCCAGTTCCACTGTGAGGTGTCAATGGACTACAGGTAAACAAGCAGCCTAAACAAACACATCAAAATAAAACACATCAGATCATTCTTTCAGTTTTATTCTAATCTAGCCTAAGATGTTACTATAACAGCGCTTTTGTTTTACTGTACTTTTTTTTTTTTTTTACCTGCCAGCTTTGCTTTAAATATAGACAGAAAGGAGATAATTCAACGAGACAACAGGCTCTTTCATCTAAAACCATGAGACTCCCAGTCATAACTTCTTGGGGAAGCCTAAAATAAGGAGCAGGGAGGCACACCACAGGAGTCAATGAAATGTAGTCTCCTGCCCGAAGCAAGCATGCTGTGCAGGGAGGAATCAGTGGCCACAATACGTGGTTCCTTGGCCAAAAATGTCAGACCTGGAATGCTCCAACTATCATCCCCTCTTTGTTGATGCAACACTTCTGCATCATCAGCCGCTGGACGTCTTGTTGAGATTAAAAATATTGTGCAGAGTTACTGTCTGTTTAGCAAAGAAAAGAGAGAGTCCATGTCAGAAAGGGAGGGGAAAGGAAAAGCTGAAACATGAGCTCATAAGCCTGTTACGGAGGATAAAGGCAGGCTTTGTTTTACTTTATTCATACCAAGTACGAACAAGAGACTCATCACTGTTTTGAGCCTGAACTGCAAAATTTGTTTTGTATGCAGTACTGCCAACTTTCTTCCCCGCTCACGTAACTAAACTACCCTTTTCTCAAAAATAGCTTCTGCTGATGCTCCAATCAAGTATTAAAGCCTAGATGAAATCTGTATAATAGCAGAGACTATCATTCTGCCCGTGCTATAAATTTTGACACTTCAGGAGCACAAAGACCTTCTTTTATAGTAAAGACAAGCCTTGGTTAAACAATGCATTCTGTCATGAAGTTCTTGTATGCACAAACAAGTAAATTAAAATTAACATATATGAATATAAAAAAAAATCACTTGGAAGACACACTGGATACCTAGCCACTCTAAGAGTTAGGCAACAGTTATTACATTGGACAAATTAAATTGGACTTCTTTGGACAAAAAGTATTCATTCTTTAAAACTTTCAAATGCAGAAGTCAGTCCAAAAATACAACACAATGTTGTACAGTCCTTAGGAGACTAGAGGAGAAAAACCACTAGTAAAAGAAGGTCCGTCCTCTGACAGAAACACTACCCACCAGTGCCATCTCTAAAAGAGCTCAAGGGCAATAGCAAAAGGCAGCAAGAGAAAGCACAGTCTCTGGGTTCTAGTTTCTTGCTCTGAGGAAGAAGCAAAGAGGGTGGTAATTTACCATGTACAACCAAATTGTACATGAAAGTTTAAAAACAGACAATTAAAGCTAACATTATGGAATGGAACCGAGGGTCCGAGTGGAATGCATTAGACACGCATTCCAGACAATGGCTCCAGAGTCCGCCTGCAAGGCGGATACTGTACAAAGTAACAAAGGGTCAAGAAGTTCTTCTCGAAGGGAATCCCAGCTTTGACCAAAAGCCACAACAGTTTGCCTAAGAAATGAACGTGGTGCCCAGCCACAGAATGACATCAAGGCTGTAGAGCCTTGGTCATCACCTGCATTGACAGAATGCTATAGATAGAGTTTGAAAATTACATCAAGGGCAAATTTCACTACAATTAAGAATCAAATGGAGGGAGGAAACAAGGAACAAAGAGACCCACCACAACTAACAGTAATAGACATGCCAATTTCAGTTTAAATCTCCTACATATCTCTCTCTCATACACTCAACCAGAGTTTTGCTTCTCTGCCAAGCAGTTCAATCTAGAATGACTAAAACAGCTACCAATATCTAGCGGGAAGCTAGAAAAGAAGGAATACTACCTCAAGTTACATTTAGCCTTCAGAGTCTTCTGTACTTTGGAGCATGGTGAACCCCAATTTGGATGCAAGTTCCTCAATTTCTGCAACAGTAAGGCAGAAAACTGTTGCACTGGTATTCTTGGTGCAGCATGTAACCAAATGGAAAAATTAAGATAGAAGAACAATTATATTACTTCTTGTGTCATGTATTCCATCCATATATCCATATGCAAACCGGGAAATTCATTCAACTTTATCATACACAATTCTACAAGACTTCCAACACTAACACTCTCACTTCCAAACTTCTACCATCTCTAAAAGCCAACAAGAATTATAACCCTTACAAGAACAGCAGTGTTGGATCAAGGATGAAAAATATATCCATATAAAAAAAAAGTAAGGTTGTCCTCAAGAAAGACACCCTGCAAACAATCTCAGTTTTTACACCAAGTTTTATTTCAAGCACCTGCATTACTACACAGGTATAGCAGTACAGCACATGGAACAAAAATCTCTAAAACAAATCAGTCCCAAACAATTAAATAAAGGATACCAGCTCTGGGAAATAGGATACTTTCATTCTCCACACAGCTAGTAAGAGCCAAAGTAAACAGCAATATTTTGGAAGACAAATTTTTCTGGACGGTCTAGCCAGCAGTCAGTTAGCTTGCCGTGCTGCAATGCTGAATATTAGGTGCTTTGTTAACTTACAAATTTCAGATGAAGATACAAGTAGCTGAAGAGTTAATGTTGCCATTAAATTGTTCTTACTAAGGTTTTAAGCGTTAATACTGCACTACTACCAAGGAAAGTTTTTTATGTGCAAAACCACTGCAAACTTATCACTTGAAACCAAACTTAAAGCAGGGATCCATTAGTTTATTCTCAGGTTCACTTTAACAGACTTCTCAACATTCACAAAGGCTGTAACAACTATTTGTTTTAAAAGATAAATATGACTCACCGCTCAAATTCCAACAGAGATTTATTTTGTACTCAGTTCTCTGGCCTTCAGTCCATGGCAGCCATCAGGCCCTGCCTAACAATTCAGTATCAAATCACGACGGTAACAAGCATTCTGTATAGCTTGCCGTTCCACTAAGTCACATCACATTGTGCCGGAGAATATTCTCCGAGGAAGCCATTATCGAGCACACGGTATTATTTCATACTTCCTGCCAGGCCAACAGAAGGGCTTTTGACAGTATATTATTTTTATTTAAATTTTTGCTGACTAGGATCTCAAGATGCACACCTCATTTCAGAGTAGTCCCAAGGGGTCAACAGTCATAGAAATTTTACATCCCAGTATTCCAGGACAAACCAAAGTGTATCATGCTGGAGACACCATTTAAAATTGCCAACACTACAAAGCACTCCAGATATCACAGGTTGTATGGTATTTGTGTTTCCCGTTAATACATTCGCCGTGTCCACTGTAATATAAAAGGTGATGCTCACTGTAAAGGAGGAAAGCAATGCAGAGTTTAATTACTAAACAAAACTAGACACAATACTTGCCAAGACTAGAATGTATACTGTATTAAGAGGGGCTGGAATTTAATGATCTATAACCACAGAGAGATAAGAGACAGTAGCAATGCTCGAGATAAGCGTTTTCAACAGTACTAATAGGAGGAAAGGTGAAAAAGCTAAGGCAATCATGACTTATAAACAGATGACTTTTTTAAAAAAAATTTGACAGCAGAATAAGCGCCATAAAAAGACATTCCAAATTTCACTGGTAGAGTATTAGCTTAAAAAAAAATATTTTAAATGCTTTGAATGATTTGCATTTGCTTTATTATTTCAAAAGAGATACTCATGGAAATGAAGTTTTGTAGCCAACTAAGGAGCAAAATAATCTGAGTTTGTACTAGTTTGGACCTTCATCCTGCAAGCTCCTTTACAGAGTCCATTCCTACAAGGCTGTGTGGATGCAGATCACCCAACGGGGCTCCGAACTGTTACTTCTACAGAGCCACAAGCGTGTGTGACACCCCACAGATAAACACAAAACAAGGCCCTGGCTTTAGAAAGCTCACAGGCTAAATTTAGACTAGTTGCTCCCTAAAATCATAAAAACATTTTCATCTTGGACACAGCCAGGTTATTTTATCGCTTCAAGTTTTATACTTGGAAAAGCATAGATCTCGTGAGGTGAACATACAGAAACCATCAACACACAAAACCAGTCCTTTTATCTCTAAACCCTCTCATAATTAAAGAAAAAAGGTTTCTATTAGGTATTTTGAAGAATCTCAAAGGTGAAGTTGTTCAACACAACCCTCCACAGTAATTTCATAGTACAGCTCAAATACTATACAACACAACACAGAACATGCTTAGATTATCATACATATTTCAGAAAAATCCTCCAGCATTTTCTCTAGGATGAATGAGCAACTGAATAAAACACAAGCATTGACTCACAGGTGCAGGCATTTTAGAAGCAGTAGAGGCGGTTTGTGTACACTGTTTGTGAGCAGTAACACCTGTTAGTCAAGCAGAACATCACTTGAGATCAAAACCTTCCTCAAGACCAGAGCTGTGCTTCTGCGACCCAAGAAGGGTCATCAGAAGATATAAGTACAACAGGTCTCCCAGCTCTGCATCCCACACTCATCCTCCTAGGCTTCATTCGATAATTAAGAACCACTTCTCTCCCAAATCTAAATCTAAATTTTCAAGCTAAAACAGAGGCTGACAACATCCTCAGGGAAGTGGGAAGAAAGCCTACAGAACACAAAGTCTGCTGAGAACACGCATTGCTCTGCCGAGCTCATGTGACCAGCTCTCAGGAATGCTGGCACTGCTCGAGTTATTCAATGGAAACACGCAACAAAGGCTAAGAATCCTAGATAAATGAGAAAATACTACGGAGTGCAAAGCTGTAATGCTTCTACTCCATAGTAGACTGTACCTGTAAAATCGCATTTTCACTGTTTAAAAATGGCAGAATGTAACCAGCACATTTCAAGAGACCACGAGTCACAGCAAGAACTCAGAGAGCAGCAGGCACTGAGCCATCGCTCTCCAGCTGGGACAGGATTCTAGAAATGAAGTGCCCAGAAGCCCAGGAAAATCACCTGCACTTGCTAATCTAAGCTCCATAATACAATTTCACAGGTGACTAAGAAAAGAAATCCCTAAGGAAGAACACAAAACAGTATCAGAAGTATATCAAGACTATCTGAAGATTACACACTTCCCTCTTCACAGAAACCCGTTCTTAGATGCTTTTGCCTTGTATGAGGTTTTTCATGTTCTTAACTATTACTTTTCACATTTTTGTTAGGTCTTGTTTCCCATTCATATCTTCCAGACCCTGAGAGAACAATAGATTCTAAATTAAGCTTTCTGACAGCAAGAACTAGAATTACAGAACAAGGGATGGAAAATTCAGAATGAGATTTTCATTTCAAATGAACTTAAGTAAATATGCTTCATTTGTTATCTAGCCACTTCAGTCTCCACATCAAACAATACAGACAACTGCTGTTGAAGAACTATATATTAATAACAGAAGAGAAATACAAAGGAACTTTATTAAGTATATTCTTACTGACAATTTACTATAGACTTAAATTAAATTTTGTTAGAAGAGATCCTTAAAGTACTTCCAGTAAATTATTTTTTATTAATTATGTTTAAAATGTCACAGTTAATCTGCTTTTGAGGAAAAATTATCTTGCTATTTTGTAAAAATATAACATTGAAATAAAGTGTATTAAGAGGAAAAAAGGTAAGTAATGTAGGTACAGAAAATGAAATAGTCTTTAATGACTGGTCTACATAGAAGTAAAAAAAGATAAAAATTGCATAAATGGATATTTAATTTTTTTTCCTTCCGTAATAAAGTAACACTGTCACCCATTTATGATTTTTACCTCCAATGTCTTGTTAAGCAAGGTACACATTGGGGGTGGGAGAGAGACATAAGAGACCACACAAGGGGGGAAAAAAACCCAACCCCTTTTTAAAAAAAAATTTGCTCATATGTAGTCACAATGTTTTAAACACACACAATGTTCTCTGTTAGTCAGAGAGATAAAAGTTAGGCATACAATGAGAAGATTTACCTCTCTCAAAGAGCTAGATTCTGTTGGTCCAAGGAAAATTAAATCACAACATCTCAGAGTATACAAGTTTTAGGAAAGGCTTTACCAGCCAAATAAAAGCTTTGAAGTTTTCAGTACCAAGAAACAGCAGCAACAATTACTCCCTTTGCAGCAGCACCGGGCAGGCTAAGAAGCCTATTTCAGTTCTCTTAATAAACTAGAATTCAGGCTTGTGTACTGTTAAATCTGGAACCAAACTGAATACATACTTTTAAAACATACAAACAAAAAACATGAAACAAACAGAAGTGAAGCAAAAGTGGGTTATCAGCAACCCTACTCCCCCTGCCACAAACTATTCTAAACTCACAGTCCACCAGTGCCCACCTAAATTTAATCCTTATCCAGTTACGACAGAAAAGTAACAAGGGCAGCTTTTAACAGTATTGAGATCCTTTCCTCTTCTCCCTCTTACTCGTGCAGGAAAGGATAACATGTAAGTATCAGAAATTGCTCCTCAACATCATTTCCCACTGCACTGTCCCTCCTCTTTTCCTTCTCCCCCCACCCCCCCGCTTTGAGAAAAGGGAAAAAGATCTTTTAATTCATTTGCAGAACTGCCAGTTTATGAACATGGAGAAAAATCCATTCCAACTACAAACTTCAAGATCAGCCTGCTACGCTGCTTGTTCCCCGGCACCTGGCAGAGGCACACCATGAACCACTGACGTCCAGCCAAAGACAAAGCCCAGAGATGGACTTCGGAACAGAATTTCTAAGAGTCCTAACTGGGGGCAGGGGGAACAAACTCGTCTTTTCCACTTTTCTTCAAAAGATTCAGGTAAGATTATCACTAAAAACAATGCCATGGCTATAAACCCTTCTCTACTGCTTTCTTGCATGTTCTTACACGGTAAGAAAAAAAAATAAAAATCTGAAACCGCTAGGCATCAGCCAAATTCAATAAACCAACCTATCTCTAACTGTAAATGCATCACTAAGATAAACGAATGCATAGTTTAAGAGTACTAATCACTGCTTAATGAAATGCTGAAATCGTCAAGCAAGAGTACAGCCTTGGTGATTAAAGCTCAATTTTTTTGGTTTCTTAGAGCTAACAGAAGTAGAAAGAGAGATTACAACTCAGGCATTTAAAATATTTTGCAATGATCATTACCACTTAGCAGCAAACCACATTTTCAAGAAGGTATTTAATTCAGGAAAACTAGCTTGATGGGCTATTTTGCTGACCTACTACAAAGTCATGTTTGCCACCTATAAGCTAGTGCCTGAGCATCCTGTGTTTCAATCACAGCTGGTAACTGCACAACTCTGCGTCTTATGAGAAGTTCTTATAAGTGTACTGTTTCAGCTGAGCTGATCTTGGCTGCTTTTATTGCACCTATACGGTACTATGCTTCTGACACCTAATTGAATTTTTATTTTTTTTAGGGAACATCAGACCCCACTTTAGCATCCTCTTAGCAGAAACACATTTCTCATTCACAGAACTTATTTATTCCACTTCTGAACAAACAGTGCATAAAGGGGAACTTACACAGACTGGGACAAAAGTCCAAGCCCTTCACAGAAAGCGTAACAGCTTCCAAACAGAATAACAACATCCCCTAAATGCGTGTATTTTGATGATTTCATCCTGGTATCCTGAAAGTTTTCAGCATCCAATAAAAATGGTAAATACAGTTGCATCTGAGATGCTATGAAGTTGTTAGCTCCACAATACAAAGTGAAACCGCTGCTGAAATACCATATGCTGCTAAAATAGATATTAGTAAACTTAACATCAAACATTCTTTAACTGTTGTTCCAACCATTCTTATACGAGCCCATATGTTATTGCAAAAGGTTTGAAATAGTACGCATAGGATACTGTCAACTAATTTAAATTTCACGTTAGTCAATTCCGGTTTTACCCAGGATTGACTCAATTATATGCAAGAACACACAAAAAAGTTCCATAAACCTGACATCACTTCATATGTGCTCTACAATTTTCCTAGCTACAGTCTACCTTTTTCTTAATGGGACAAAAATAGAGATCTTTAAAATTCAAAGGGAAAAGAACAAAATAACTTTCAACCACTGTATCAATTTCACTACATTTATAAAAAAACCAGTGTTCTTTTCAAATAAGTTGAGGACTCACTGGTTTCTTGCTGCCGGGTGGATAGCAGGGCTTGTGTTTAAAAAAAAAAAAAACCCAAAAGTTAAATTTATCTTCACATTTGATTTGTTTGGCTTTAAATTACAACAAAGAAAACACTAAACCCCACAAAAGCAGTGCTGGCTATTACTAGAATAATCAAATATTTCATACACTAAATAAAGCATCAAAACAAAAGAACACACATTTAGGGACACATAATGAAAACACACCCAAACACACAATTTGGTAGTGAATACAGCTCAGTAATGAAAACGCATCTGGAGATGAATTTTCTGTAAGGATTGGATTTTCAGCCACTGGGTTTCTGGGTGGGGCTTTTTTGGGTTTTGTTTCGGTTTTTTGGGGGGGTTTAGCTTCAGTTCAAAACTCTTTCCTTCCCTTAAGCAAAAGAGTATTTTCTCCTTGCAAAGTTTGGTACAGCTGGATTTAACCAAATATACTTTTTTTTTTTTTTTTTTTTTTTTTTTACATTGCCCATAGATGCACTATACAGCACCACAGACAAGTGGAATCTCTTCCCACAAGAGATTCCAGTTAAATAGCAATTTTGGACAGAAAAAGCTAGTATTACTGATATCATAATACACTCCAGAGAGTAAAGGGAGAGCTCAATTACAAACACATGGGCAAACATCACCAGGCACCACAAATTTTATCACAGCACTTGAAATAATGGGAGGATCTTAGTTGTTAGTCAGGTGAAAAGTCTACCAGGAAAAGAACCACATGTGTTGGTCCCTACCACAGGGTGAAAACCTATCACACAGCAAGCAAATTGAAAGAACAAAGCTATTTCCTTAAACAACTTCCTTAGGGATGCCCGACTCGTGACTTTTGAATGTTTAGCCATACTGTTGGTATGCCAAACACAAGGATAAACATTATCAACAATCCTTTCAAGTTTTTTTTACTATGGATTTTATTTGTACGTGTATAAACACATGCATATAATTTTGGTGTAAAAGCTTGCATTTCGGGCTTTAAGCAATTTGTAAAGTGAGGCATATTATCAAGTTATAACATTGCCAGACAGCAGTCAAAGTTTCACTGTTACATGCCCAAAGCTGGTCCCTTAGGTGAATAGCATTGTTGACACTTGTGATTTTTTTGTTGTTGTACTTTTCAGTACTCTAAACTGAACATTCATTGTCTCACTGAGATCAGGGAAAGATTCTGATGCTGAGTGCTTTTAAGAATGACAACATTTTGGGGTTTCTTTAGTCTCTAAATGCAGCCTAGACATTTAAAATTAAGAACCATTTGAATCATTTCCCTTATTCTCTGATGAAACACCTCTTGGACAGTTCTTCCGATGTCTCTAAAGGTTACTTCATAAATTAGAGTACAAACTCCAAAAATTTTGTACTTAATGCACAGTATATTGTTTTTTCCACAAATCTCTAAAGAAGTTTGGAGAGAGTATGGTTCCAAAGTTGCATACAAATAGAACTGCACAATAAAGTCAACTAACATAACACACTTATCTGAATTTTTCCACCACACAGCAGCACTGATGCACACAAATATTCCAATTTTGCAGGATCGGGCAAGCCACCTCCATGAAATTGTGTGTAATTTTTTTCATATCCACATTCACAGCCACACTTATGTTCAGTTCCTCCACAACCAGCCCTACCATACCGGTGCAATCCTTCAAGCTGCTGAACGCCGTCAATAAACACTGAAGCGCGAGGATTAACAGTAACACTTGCCAAGAGGTCCTACGCCCTTTGCAATTTGGGGGAGACACAAGTCCAGCACAATTTCACGGCTGCACTAGGCTAGGAGCTTACCCTTGCAAAAGACCATCCACAGAAACCTACCTTGACCCACATTTACTATTTTTCCTTCTCTCCTATTCCAACAGATCGCCAAAACACAAGAGCTGCTCCCGCTGCCCGGACTGCGTGGCGCAGTCATCCGACAGTGGGGGACAGCCGAACGAGAGCAGCACAAAACCGAGAGGGCTGAGGAACGCCACTATTACTTTACATATATACTCCAAGCCACACTTTAAATCATTTCACATACTAGAATGTCAGCGTGGATAACCACTGCCAGAACACCACGCAGAATCCCCCGAAGTCAACCACAGGTTCAGGTAATCATGACCTCCCTTTTTACAACATAAATGCATAATTTCCGCACCACTCTTTGATGAAGGGACCACAGACTTAAAAAGAGGAAACAATTACAGTCATTAGAATTTCACCCAAGCATGAGATTTAATCTCAGGCCATGGTCTTGCCAACGGCTGTGGGGGTCTCAATGGAGACAAAATTGCTCTGTGGGAGAAAAAAAAAAATGCCTCGATGATGACATTAGTCAGCAAGAGAGACCGAGCTTTGTCTTCCATCCAACAGCACAGTCAAATACAAGGAAACCATTTTCCCTCCCCCTCTTCTTGATCCTAAAAAGGAAAACTACAATAATTTTGTTTCTTTCTCTGAAATGCAGTTTTTGCATGCTTCGGAAATCTTCTTCTTGAAAGCAATACTGCTGGAAGGGAAGTCTTTAATATAAGAAAAGTAGATTTAAACATGAATAAACATCTATGACAAAAAGACATCTCCCCTTGCCTAGCCTCATTAATATAATTGGATAGTTCCATCAACAATTCTCAAACACTTCTATAGCTTTTCCTGACCTAACAGGTTCTCAAAGACTATTTCAAGTTTTATATATATAGGAATCATCTCTAAAATATGCTCACCTGCTGTACAGTACATTTAATAAGAGACAGGTGAAACTTTGCCAAACAAATTGAGGCAAAGTTCCATAATTAAAAAGAGCACCCAAGATCTGAGAGTACCAGCTACTCTTATATGCCAACCACATGTTGCAGCCCAAATAAGACACAAAACAAAAGACGACTTTGGCACAGAAGACAAGAAAGTGCTACAGGGGATTGGATTAAATTCACTTCTCTGGCACTGCAGAAAAAGCAGATCTGCAGTGGACAAAACAACCTTCATGATCCTCCTTATGCCATGAAGTAAATGAAAATACGAAGTTCTTAAATAAAACCGTAAGCCCAAACGAATAACCTCTTCTCTGGAACCTGGTGTGAGGGGCCTGGATTCTTACTCAAGTCAACTTCTTCTATAATTCTGAAAATTCAAACTTTGATTTTCACTTCCCCTTATCATCCCTTACCCCTACACGATGCTCCTGAATACAATTTATTCATTTTTGTTTAAGATATCCTCTCTATTCCATTTCCTTTTAATTCCACTCTTCAGCAACTCATTCTGCTGTTACATTCAACATATATATATGTATGTATGTTTGTCTGGTCACAACCACCCCTAGCGCTGGTAATGCTGATAATTACAATCTAATGTAGGATTAATCAGCTGAAGTTTGAAACAGAGATCGTAATTCAAATTAGAAGCCAACACTAACCATTTCATGTTCACTTGAAGAGATTAGATAGGCTGTGCAGGAACATTTTGGTAGAGTAACTGATAAGGAGATGGGAAATAAGAATTATTGGTATTTACTTAGCCTGCAACGCTTTTTGGAAGCAAACAGTTTAAAGGGAGCACTTCAGAATAGCTATTTAATCTGAATTTTACAGATAGCACAGAGAATATTTTCTCACAGAATGCACGGTATCTTTGCAATCACAGCTATCGTACGAGCTGTTCAAGTCTTTCTCTGCTGGAGCTCTCACTCAATTTTGCTCCGTTATGAGCTGTGACCCACAGAACACAATGCATTCAAGAATCCAGCTGGAAATTACCACTGCAGAACATCTGTCCTTGCTCTTCAGCTTGCCAGGGCCAACCTTAGGGTTCCTAGACAGAAAACAACTGGCTGCCACACAGAGAAACAACTTTTTATTCCGCTTAACGGACTTCAACAATAACAATGCAGGGGTTTGGTTTGCTCACTTAGCTACAAGATCTGTTGTGTGTCTGCTTTACAATTATAACCTAGGTTTTTCCATCTGCATTTTGGGTTTTTAGGTGTTTTGATAAACAGTACTTTACAACAGTCATCCAAGAACATACATAATTACTTCTAGTACAAACAAAACAGAGAATCATATTAAGGAAGCTAAGTTCATGGCTCCATCAAGCTAAACTAGCTATTAAAAGCGGGTTCTGTGCATAAGCAACATATCATTCAACTTATATCTAGCATCTACTAATTGGAGACAACTTCTAAATCAAGCTGTAGAACAAATACAGTAGAACCTCATTAAGCCAGTTTGTTGATTAGTAGACCACTGAATTGCTACATTGGACTATTCAGCAAGCAAACATGCCCATCATCAGTAAAAATACTACTTTGAGAAACATGTTCTAATTTATTTTGACAAGTGCAATTTTAACTATAAATGTGCTTCATATTTTACAGTAAGTTCTTCTAGATTTTATGCAGGTATTTATAAGATTTCACTGTATTAGCTGATATTCAAAAACATCTAAAAATGCATTAATAAAGCTTGACCACTCTCCCAAAGCAGCTTACAAAATAATTTCAAGCAAGGAGAAACATGAAGCAAAAGTGAAGGGGCATGTGGTTGTTTGATGAATGCTCGCACACAGTATGATGGAACAAAAATTCTGTTGTTAAATCAATAGGAAGAATGATCAAACAGATTTAGTCAGCACCATTACAGCACTTGGTTATTATGTTTTCTTGAGAAGCTGTCAAGTTTTTGTGTCAAAAAATGAAGTGTGAATTAGCACAATTTTGTTGTATACATGCAAGTATGCACACAACCACCCAAAAGCTTTGTAGAAAAATTGTCCTATATTAGCAAGAGACAATTTAACATTCAAACAAGCTTCAATAAAGCCACTCATGTTTACAATCTACGTTTAAGATTGAGAATTCAATTATAAATCACATCTTCAGAACAAGATAGGCACAATTAATTTTTTTTTTTTTTTTTAACTGAACACAGGAAACAGTACATTTCTGACAGGATTCTTACAAGAAGTAGAGAAGAGTGTGATTATTCGCTATAACTTTTGAGATCAGAAGACAATGGCTCTCTTGCTCCTTTTCAACTTTTCAGCCCACGAAAGAATAGGAAGACTCTTCCCGTTTTGCTCTCTAATATTACTTAAGAGTTGATGTATAGTTTAGGAGCTTGTTGAACCTTTGTAACTTTAATAGAGAAATCAGCTTCAAGTCAAAAAAGTAGAACAGGGCATAGAACCGAAGTTGTAGCTGCCAAGTAGACTAGCCTCGCTGTCACATAACTCAAAAAACATTAATACACACAGAAATGAGAAGCTATGCATAATAAGCGGAAAGTTAAACCCACTGAAGTTATGATACAGATAGTGGTCTTCACGTGGTATTTATATCTATTTTAAAGTGCCCTGGTACACACACAAAACCAAGTTTCAGTCTGTTCTTAATTTCACCCAGCAAACCCTATATAGCACAGCAGCAGTTCAAAACAGATTTCGTATAACTACCTTGCTTTTGCTCAGTTATTAAGTGACCTGGGGAAAAGACATAAAATAGTTGCGTACACTAAATTCCATGGTTCCCATATCACCAATTGCTTTGTAGGTTAAACTAGATAAACTTTCCATAAATGTAAAATAAAAACCCAGCCCTTTCTATGTGGGTGAAGAGTCAATACCACTTACACACAACTGCAGTGAAAACCAGCTGTTTTGTCTCACCTGTGTTATTTGCATCTCATGTAATGAGTAAGACCCGTATGTTTTTATTGCTTAAGGTATAAAAAGCACTATCCAAACTGCAGATGAAAGATGACTAACCTTTCTTAAAGCACAAAGGATATTTTCTTTAGGAATGGGAAAATTAAGCCACAGTTATGTTTCAAATCTTCTATTTAATTCTGCTTCAATTCAAAGTAAGGTCACTCCATCCACACCGACCTGTTCCCCTATGTACTTATCATTAAGACCTACATCGCAAGCAAATACTGCCCTCTTGTGCACTGTAATATCCAGTAGACAAAGTTGCACTTTGGGGGTTGGGGAGAAGGGGGATTTTAGAGCAGCAATATTTTTTCTACCAGCTGCCTCCTCTTTATGCATAGCTCCTTAATTAAAAAAGTTGCCTTCATTTTAAAATGTCAATAAAAATACCCCTTTAATTTGTCAAACAAGTATCAGGCACCAGCCAAATTACTTAAAGTGAGTTAAAAAAGGACACTGCTTCAATTTCAAAAGAAAAGTGTTTTCATTTACAGAAATAAAGTTTATTTATTTGCATTTTAATACAAAGCAATATCAGCAATCTACAAGCACCAAGAACCCAATGAGTTTAATAGGGTTTAGAAAACATTCGCATTAGTGCTACTTGAAGTCTCTTGGCCCACTGTACCTCCATAACATCAACCACTACAAAAAGGCTCATGAATATGAATTACATTACATGGGAGTTGTATTTTAATATTTTTTTCACCAGAACAAGGTTCATTTTGTGTTATTCTCACATCAAGCTGGCAGCCAGATTCCTCAAAACTCTCCAGTGACTTCTCTCTGACCAGAATGGTACCCACTGAGCAAAACAAGGCACTCTTTCCTCCAGAGGACAACAGGTTTCCCTTCAATATGTGCATCCAACAGCAAGAGGCCCCCACATAAATTTACATCATTCATATATATATATACACACACACACTACAACTATAAAACTCTACTTGTTCCCTTCACCTGGAATGGAAAAAAAAAGAACTGTTACATTCTCGCAAAGGTGTCAACAAGCAAAAGTTGACACCAACAAAAGTGTATTTTCACAACAGTAATGCAAAAGTAACCCTGAATTTACAAATCCTCTTAAAACTCAGCAAACCAACTAATCTGCGATAAAAATACTTTTTTTGTGTGTGCTACGTTAATCTTACAAATAATCTGCATCAGACTGAATTTGAATGCTGGTAGCAAGACCACATTTCCCTTGATCTCCCAAGACTGTTTTCATTGTACTCATTTGCATCAGCAAGACATGCTTTTGCTACGCTCATTTCCCCCTCCCCAAGCTCTTGTGCAAGTTCAAAAGTCTCGGCCCCTCCAATGTATCAGGTATGAATTAATACCCTTCCTTAACAGAACACAGCAGCAAAGTGGAAACAGACACTTGCAAGGCAGTTTTCTTTGAAAGGAACTGCAGGGACAAATGGTGACAATGAAGCTCTAGTTATAAAGTAAAAAGGTCAAAGGTTCAGACAGGCACAAGGACTACAAAACTACAAGTTTGTCAGAATTCCACCCCCACCCCAGGTTTAGACAACCAGGGTCAAGCAGTAGCTTTCCAATTAAAACCCTATAAGGCTACCCTGTCCTTTGAACTTCATAGAGAAAAAAAAGACAACTTTCTTTTTTAGAAGTTCTTTTGAGGACCCATCTCAAAATCAAGCCAATAAAGGGCATCTGACAACAGCTCACCTAGAACAAACCCCGGTGTCCCTTCACCGCCTGCATGGGGGGGAAGCGAGGATGAGGTAATCATGTTCTTCTGTATTAGTGCGCTGACCCTTTGTAGGGCATGAAATTAACCATCAGCAAGTAAAAAATCTGCTACTGGTTAAACTACTTTGCTACGCAAAGTGGTCTTAAAATGAAATATGGGGATTGAATTTCTTCTAGCAGATTAGCTGGTATAACCTCTCTGCGGCCATCCCTTACTGCTGAACTCGTTTGAGAAACCATTCCAGACCCTACTGGATGCACAGGTCTGCAACAAACAAGTGTAAAAGCAACTCTTCTTTTACTTTGATGACATTAACATCGGCTTTGTACAAGATCAGAAAGCTGAAATTCAACAAAAGAACAGAAGCTTAAAAAAACCCATAGGACTGCAACATAAACTACCCCACCTCGGTGTGAAATTTTAACAAAACATCACTCTAAATCTCTATAGCAGTAAAAGAGCACAGTAATGATAAAAATAGCAGTATTGCATTTTGCAGTCATTCCTTCAGTGCAGAAAGCAAGCATTAAGCTGATGAGGGTGCTTCGTACCGCTTGTGACAAGCTAAAGAACTGACCCTTAAAATTCAGTTATTCAGGTTTGTTTTCTCTGTTTAGCAAGTCAGCTACAAATGGCTATAAAAACAGTATTTGTTGTGTTGCTTGATACATGACAGATAGACAAGATCCTGCTAGAGCACAGGAAAAGTCTTGAAATCATTGTAAAATAAAGAATTCTGTTCTTTCTGTTCAAAAGAATAATAAAAAAAGAAACATGTGACACAGTCCAAGCCATACAGCTATCCACAATAACAATACCTTCCTGCCACATCAGACAAACAAGAGTCCACTGTTGAAGAATAAACCAGTATGGTTTAAATACAAGTGAAAACCATGATGGAGTAAGTCAAGTATCTATTATTTATTCCATTCCAACCTTGACTATCACCTTCCAGCTAAAACTTTAAGAAAGCATCTTGGGTGGAACTGTCTGCAACATTTCCAATTCCCAGCATGCAGGTAAAAAAAAAAATAAAAAAAAAATCTTTTGATTTAACATTGGATATGTTTTGTTTTCAAGGACAAGCTTTGCAAGAAAAATGTAGCCACACAGAATGAAATACGACTTCTATTTTCCATTCCATTTGGTTACTGCTCAACTATTCTGCATTCGTTTAATCCATGTCTCCAAATAAGCATCTTGTGAGTGTGAGAAGTATGTGCAAGGTCAAGTGCTACCTGGCATAGCATGACAAAAATGCAATGCTAGATTCAGCCATGAAAAAAATCCACCTCAAGAATTACCTAGATACAGAAGCATGTTAAAGAACGGTAAATAGTATCATTTAATCTGTAAGTAGATTTATCTGCTCTGTAAAGCAGAGGAATTAACCCTTAGAGCACTCTGGGAGCGCAGAAAAATGACAGTTAGAGAGAACGGAATTGGACTAGAAGATAGCCTGGACCACCATTGATGAAAATGGCACCCTGGAAGAGAAGAGCTGAGATAAAAGAAAAAAAAAAAAAAAGACACCGAACAAACCACGCTACTGGCTTCCCTTGTGAAGCCAGGGAGGCGCTCCTCAGAAGGAACCCCTTGAGCTAGTTGCCTCGTGGGAGACCTGACTGAGTAACACTGGTGCTACCCAGCCACAGCCGACAGCATTTCCATAAGATGGGATCACTCAAGGGGGAGCCAACTAGTTTACACCACCTCCAAAAAAAAAAAAAAGCTTCACATAAGAGCATGCAATAACATATTTTCACATCTGTAGCTTCTACCACAAAAGCTGCACGCACATGACTAACACAGACAGGAAGGCTGCTTCAGAGCCCTCTGTTGTCATTTCGCCCTCCGATTCCTCACATCCAGCTCCCTTTCCCACAGCCCTCCTAGTTCTAGCTTGTCTGTCGGTTAACTCACATCTACAGTCACTTCAGCAGAGCAGTATTTTAAACAGGCGTGAGAAATCTGAGGTGCAGAATAAACACAGAAAGATTAAGTACTTCACACTTAGATTTTATTCAAAAAACTTCATATATAGAAAATCCATAGTAACAGGAAAATCAGATTCCATCAAAAAAAAAGTAGTAGTATCACTGATTGCAAAGGAAATGCTTGGAATGGTGAACTCTGAACACTCATGATTAGGAAGCAGATGAAAACAATCCAAAGTTTTAGAGTATCATTATCTGGGAGGCCTGGCTTTCCATTTCTGAAGAACCGGAAAAGTTGCCAATATTTAAATACAGACACTGAAGGATGTATCCTGTTACCCAAGATATGCTACACTTCAGTTTGAGTTTCACCAAACCATACTAAAACTGTAAGCACCTAGATAGTCCCACAGGCACAGACCAAGTTTGATCATCAAAGTTTCACCTTTTAAATCTCGTAATAAAAAAAAAAAGCATCAACTATCAACATGCATGTATGCTATAAAGCAGAAAACTGAAGTTTCTAACTCTTTAAACTAAGTGTTAACACAATATTGCCTTTTCTCTACAACTCTTTCTTAATACATAGAATTGCAGTAAGTCACACTAATCAAATGTTTTCACTAAGATACATAATCTGGTATAACTGGAACTAAGTGAGTTTGATGTACTTAAGTGTCTGAATTGCTACCTGTAAAGAACCATTTTTGCTGGGAAGAAAACTCTGTCATGCCATTGAGTCTAGTCCACATCTCTTCTTCTCCCAGCATGGTCTATCTATAAGGAAATCCAAATAACTTATTCTACCAATGCGGACAGCTGTGACTAAATGCTTTGAAGTGCTTCATAAAAAACAATAGGAAGCAACAAGAAGTCTATGTATTAAATAAACACCCCAGATAAGTGTTAAAGTTATTAAAAAAAAAAAAAAGCTGTTTTCCCATGTCCTCTTCACGAGAAAGTTTACCCCACTCAGATTAGTTGTTTCTGGCAGAAAGGAATGTCTAACTACAAGTCGCTCTTCAGTACATCCAAGAAAAGTTATGGTTTGCCAAAGTAAACTTTGTTGTTTAGAAGATAATCAGGTGCTTACGATTACTTAAGAATAATAAGTTGATTGTAAAGTACAAAGGAAGACCACAGGTTTCTGGAATTCAGTACTCAGCCACTGGTCACTGTAGAGCACACATTAATGGGACAGACCACTTCACTGCTGGTGAAGTCGAGAAATAAGTAAGTGTTTATTATCCTATCCAAAAGAAATACAAACAATACAACGCAGTTACTGCTAACACCGTTTACAAATAATACATCTGTTCAAAAAGGGGTTAGTTCATACCTCATGAAAGCTAACTTGGTCTGAACCTCAGCCCGAGAGGAAACATATACTGCATGACAAAACTACCACCCAGCTGACACTGAAGAGGCAGGAGCAGAGGAAATGCACAGAAACAGAACTTTCAGAGCTCCCAGTAGTGGCAGTTCACCAGCCTGTGACTGCGTCAAAAAAGCCTGCAGCCACAACGCCACCATATCCCTAGTCAGGCACCAACCACCTCTTGACTCTTTTTACCAGAGATGGAAGGGGGAGGTGGCATTTCTCATACAACAAGGTGAACTAATTTGAAGTGAGCTCTAACACAAACCAGATTAACCTTCCCATATCATCTACAAAGACTGAAATAGAAAGTTACTAAAAATCCACAAAATTATTTCTAAACATAAGATTATCATGTTAGAACTCCCTGGTCTGTTTAAGACAAAAGTTCAGCACACGCATACCCAGCAAGCACACCACAGCTCTCACCCGGGGAATATCAAACTCTGACAGCTGTAACAAGTGAGAAAATAGAAATTAATATCGCTCTTAAATACCACAAACACGGTCTCCATACACAAGAAAGAAAACTTTTTTTTTTTTTCAGAGTAAGTGTAAGAAGACTGAACAGGCCTGACTGTCTAAAGCACACCCGAAGACTCCACATTTACCAATAGCTTTTCTATGAAGGCCAGTATTTTATTTAATGGGCAATTAGTAAGAAGTGTACCCAAGTCAGGAGGCCGGTGACAAGCCCGACAGCCCACCCACGCCTTCCACTCGGGGCAACCAGGCCCCGGGGCCCCGAGGAACACAAGCGAAGCTCCCAGCACGGACGGGCTCAGGCGGGCAGGACCGGCCCCTGCTCACCTTACCGCGGGAAGCCGGCACCTTGCCCGCGGGCTGGGACGCCCCGGGAGGCACCGGGCAGGCCCCGGGAGGCGCGGCGGCACCCCGGCGGGGGCCTTACCGCCGCCGGGGCCCCGGGGCGGGCAGGGGTGGCCGCCCCCGCTCCCCCCCCCCCTTACCGCCGATGATGGTGCGGATGAGGGAGGCGTGCCCCGGGCAGTCGACCAGAGTGAACTGGAGCTCGCCGGGCCCCGGGCCCAGCTGCGGCGGCAGGGCGGTGCGCAGGCAGGAGAAGCCCAGGTCCAGCGTGATGCCCCGCGCCCGGCTCTGCGGCGCCCGGTCGAAGGCGGCGGTAGAGCCGGTGGTGCTCAGCGCCCGGGCCAGCGCCGTCTTCCCGCTGTCGATGTGGCCCAGGACGCCCACGTTCACGTTGAGGACGCGGGGCGCCGCGGGCCCGGCGGCCATGACGGCGCTGCACCCGGCCGGTCCGTCCCAACAGCGCCCCTGCGGCAACGCGGGCCCCGCCGCCGCCGTTCCCAAGCCCTGACAAACAGCCCCGGCTCACCTCGGCACCCGCTCCCAGGGTTCCTCCACTGCCTCTGCCAGACCTCCTCGTCTAGGAGAGGCAATTAAAGCCGTTTACTTTGATAGCCGCACACCTAACAGCTGGTGCCCCTGCCCAGGTGTGTGCCTGGGGCTCAGCAGGGCCAGGCCTAACTGCAGGGGGAGGGAGCCGAGAGCACCGGCTGCAGAGAGCCCTGGGGCAAGGGGTAACTGGTCCCTGGGGCGCCGGCACTTTGCTCTCATCGTGCCCCACGCTAATTAGTCACCGCGGGGCTGCTGAGCTCAGCCCGCTGGCTGTCCCAGCACACCTTCCTTCCGCCTGCAAGGAAACCCCCACCCTGCTGCCGCTGGAAGGATGGTGCTGAGATTTGATTTCAAAGTCGCGTGGACATTGCAAATTCACATGAAAAAGCAGGTCAAGATTTGGATCGTTTGCTCTCCTCACACTTAATCACCAATTTCTGAGTTTGCGTAATTCATTTTCCCATATTTATGTTGTGTAGGATGCTTCCTAAAAATCATGCCTTTAAAGGATTAAGAATAATCAAGATTATTAACAGTGATGAATAGCTCTCCTGCAAACCAAAAAAAAAAAAAAAAAACCAAAAAACAAAACCAAAACAAACCAAACCAAAAAAACCCACAACCCAACAACACAGGGAGATGAGCATTGGAGAGGCCTGAGAGCATTTGGGAGGCTAAGGGCAGGAGCACGCTCCATTGGTTTAAGTCACTTGGCTTTAGTGATAACCCAGGAAGCACACAGGGCCAAATGCATTACATGATAAAGCTTAACAGTGTGCTCTGCATTTTCAATAGTGACTACTAAGTAGTCCTAAGTACCACTTCAAATGACAGCAGCTGTTTACAAGCCAAGCAAGCAGCATTGTGTTATGGACCTCCTATAGGTGTCCCAGTGGACATGACTTGCACTGTATTCTGCAGATTTTTTTCCCCTCTGAGAGCAGTGCTTTTTTGCTCTCCCTACGCAGTAATATATATTGCTAGTAGTATTTAGCATTCACATCTGAATAACTAATGAGTGAGCCAGAAGTGTAAGATGACTTGCCTAAGGTTACTGTCAGCATCATGGATTTAGTTTTTAGGCTTTGACTCCAAACTCCAGGCTTTTTCTTGCAAAGAAAGTTGCTTCATATAACAACACTTCAAAGTTGGGTACAAATTTCCCCTCCTTCCCAAAAACACAGAAGTCAAGATGACAGAACCAATGACTCAGTGACAGGGAAAAAAAAAAAAAAGTCATTCCTAGCACTCATGCTATTTGAGAGACAAGTATCTCCCTAAAGGAAAGAAATGAACTTGCAAGGAGTACTGCCAATGCATTGAGCTAGCCTGGTTAATCGGCTTCTTGAGCAGAATAGCTCAGCTTGATGGGAGCTCTGTCATGGGAGCCAAATTAAGCATAATGTCACTTTTCAGACCAAGTTCCCAGGCTTTGAATAGTTTCCTGTTAAATCATAAGGCTTATGTACACTTCATTGCCCTGAACGTCTCAATCTGTTATATCAATACATACTTGCAAAGTGAAGTTCTGTTCCCATAAGAAAAGGCCCTACACAGTTATAATCCACACAGATATCTCTGTATCATATTACCTACCATTTGATTCTTATTTTTTAGCAATAATTATTAGATTAGTTTAGAAGGAAGAGGTGGAAAAAGGTCTGATTCCTAACCAGAAGAGGCATTATCCAGAAGACCTCTCAAAACATCTAAAATAACTGCCACTTTCAACAAGCTTTGACAAAGCATAGAGGTCTAAAAGTTTCTACAACTCTTGTGAAAACTGGCAATGAGGTAAAGGAGGTGCCCATTTCAATGGCCCACCCTGTAAGAGGCTACAGCAAGAGCTCAGGTGTGACCCATTTTGTTGGACTGCCAGCTTACCAACAGAACAAAGAGCTACGTTTTGCTCAGACAATAACTAGAGGGATACTGGATAGAACTCATGGGGCCAAAAAAAGATAATTCCTTTTGCTAAGGAGGTGTAAGGAAGGAAGATAAAAATCCACAGGAAAATGGATTTAACTGCTCGCATAAAAGTGGTGGCATTTCTTTTATAACCTCATACTTGTGAGTGACCTGCAAGAAGGAGGGATGTCAGGTAGAAAAGTGGGTTTGTTCTTGGTTTTCTTCCGTTAGACACAGAAAAGACTTGCAACTCTCTAGATAGGGCAGTTGTCTTTGTGTAACGGGAAGGAAAAAAAAACAAACAAAAAAACAACACTTAAGTTTGCTACAATGTCTACAGTTTCGTTGCTACCACTCAGAACATAGATCTCTCTCCAGGATCTTAGAGTCCATGGATCTGATTTCCCAATGTATCACTTGAAGGCACAGCTCTTTGCAAGATCAGGGTGCGCCTGGTACCTGTGAAGTGAATACACTTACATCACCGGTATCAAGGAGGACAAATATGATAAATAGAGACATAAACACTTTTATTCAGTGTTTAGAGAGGTCCATGCTGTTAGCTTACTAAGTTTTAGAATTAATTGCAGATTTGGAAATGAAGAGATGGCATTCATTAAGATTCATCACTCCTATTGCTCTGATGAAGAGTAGGAAAAAATTTCAGCTTCTTTTGCAGGAAACAGAACACCCCCCACTACCAGCACCCCCCAGAGGTCTTCATATTACTAAGATGGAGAGGGAAACATGGCAAAAAGAAAGAATCCCAGCCTCTCCAGATTTTTCTATATCCCTCATGAAGCAAGCAGTTTATAGCATTTAGCTGTTTTCCTTGTTTTCTCCTTAATACACCATTCCTCCTCCCAGTTGTTCTCTCCTGTACTGAATTTCTTCCTTAAGAACTGTTCACTTAATTGCAAAGTTTATGGACTCATGGGAGAAAGGGCAGGAAGTCAGACTTTTGGGATAGGGTAAAAATGTAAAGGTCATTCACACACTCACACACACATACTCTCTCTCACTCCAAAAATAATACACTATTTGACAGTTTCAGGATTCAGCATGTCCCATTGAAATTTGAAAGCTTATGTGAAACTGGGCCATGTCCTGTAACCTCAAACATTTAGTCTAGGAAAACAGCTCTCTAGTCTCCAGCTCCCACATCGGGTATCGCATGACGTCTATGCCAAATGGGAGACCTCAAAGAGGGGGGCAAAAGAAACGTTGGTAAAATGAGTTGATTAAACCTGGGGAATAACAGTTCAGACTGTTAGTGACAGGTATTATTTTTTTCTGGTTAACTGGCTAGTGAAATATTAAATTATATTCAAAGCATCTATAATATGAGATGGACAGAATGGTCGAACAACCTACTTATGTTCCATCTGGTGGCATGGACAAATGAGAAAGATGACTCATGCTGTGCAATGGAATTATTTAACCCTCCCCCTCTAATGTGTTAGCTAATCAACAAATCACAAAAATCATGTTAAGGTTGAGGTTGAATATTTCCTCATACTGATGCACCATAACATATCAGACATCAATCATAAAAGATCATTTAAGCTATTTAAGTTCCATTCTAAACTTTCCAGTAGTTCCACACACACTCTGCTCTTTCTGGGGAATAAACAATTAATCTTGTGTGGTCTAAAGGATTATTGTTTATTTTCCCTCACCCAAACGTACTCTTCTCCCCCTCTTTAACTGCAGTTTCAGTTTGATGCTCCAAGAACATATGGAATTAGTAAAACAATCAATACAATCATATGTGCCAAACAACTCACAGCTTATGGATGATTTAAACCCTGTTAAGTGATACTGACTTGAGCAAGTAAGAGAGAGAAGCCAGCTTCACATCTATCAAGCAAACAATTGTTTACTCATTCTTTTTCATATTGAAATATCCTCTTCTACTACAAATCCAAGCCATTCTCATAAGTTCTGCAGGTCAGTACTAAAATTGTACCCTCGTCATGGCAGTAGATTTTATTTACTGAACAGCAATGGTTACTAGCAGACTGAAGTTTTAGGCTCTACTCCAATTATGGTTTTGAGACATCACATTGCTGTAGACAAACAATTAACACTTCTCTTTCTTACCCACTTTTATCAGGAAAAAATCTCTAATTGAATTAGTATTTCTAAAGTTAAAGAACCTTATGTAACATAACTGATTTTTACATACATCCAGTATTTCTATCCTTCTTCTAAGCTATAACGAAGATTAACAGCAATTCTCTATTCCTGCCATCTGCATGCCTGTGTGTTGAATTTCACCAAAAAGAAATAAGCAAATATTATGAAATAGTCTTTGAAATGCCATAATCTCAAAAACAGGCCTAGCTGCAACATCAAACAAGATAACATGGAGCATACGGACAGATCTCAGTCTAAGGTAATAAAATAATATGTATTTCACCCATTGCTAGTCCTTCGTAAAAGGAAGGCTATGCCTAGCCTGGACCTCTTGTTAACAGCATCGCTGCCTTCAGAGCTCTTAGAAGACTTGCTAATTATTCTTCCAGAACTGGCAGAAACTTGAGCTCTGACCAGACTTACCCACAACACTTGCGGCAGTTTAATGCACTAGAGAAATCAACGTTGTATATTTGCTTTTTTACAAAGAAGTTCAGTACGTATTAGGCATTTGTATTCTGTGACTAATATGACCCTGAGAGGATGTATAGAGTCCAATAGTATACACGCTTTTTTAATTATTTAAAGGATAGCTTATATTTGTTAGATTCAAAAATTCTTAGCTAAACATTTCTATAATAGGATACTCTTACAAAGGTGTTGAACTACATATGTGTGCAATTATACTGTAATTACGATTTTAAACTAGATTATGTAAATATAAACTGAGAGAACAATTAACAGAAAAAGAAAGCAACAAATAGTAGTCTTTTCTTCGCTGAATGACATTTGTAACAAAACTAATGCAAGCTCTTAGACAAAAAGGGAATGAAGAGCATATATATTGTTCATGGGCTTCTGCAAATTGAGCCATAATTCCCATGCTTCCTAAAAGCCACTCTCCTGGCTTGTACCGTCACAGGACTGCTTTTGCAATTCTCCCTGGCAGAGCACGGGAGAGCTGAGACAGCACCATCCCTTTGCACAGACAGCAGTCCTGCCTCATACCATCCTGATCCATTGCCCTTGAACATTGCAGACAGCCATAGTTTTATAATCAGACACAGAAAACACTATATATTCATGGGAAGAGGTCCCCTCTTTTTTGGGGAGAGAGATCCCAGTATCTACAAACAACAAGTCACTGGAGCTGCAGGATCCCAGATCCCATCTGAAATTCCACTGTGAGTGATCTCCATCTCAACCATTTACACCTGCAGCAGAATTACAGCTGAACTCTATATTGGCAGCTGTAGCCGCCCACAAGCTGTACTCTCACCGACCTGAGGCGACACGGGTCAGGTCTGCAAGGCCATGAAACTACATGCTGAGAAGATGGGAGTATTTTTTCCTCATTTCAGTAGGTCAAAGCTCAGGAAGAATATAAGTTTTGTTGTAGGTACAGCATCTGCTAAAGCCTGAGATGCTTACATAAAGGCTTTGGACACATGGAATAGAATTATTTTGCAGTTACACAGAAAGCTAGAACTTAGTGAGCAACACGGAGCAGGTAAGAGATCGCCCTTACTCTTTCTTTGACAAAAATCTAGAAAACACCCTTAGAAAGCCTCAACTTACTTTTATAAGCTAACACCAGGAGAGATTTTCAGAAAGCATTGCTGGTGGTTCCTGGCCCCGTCAGCCAGCCATGGCCAGCCCGAGCAGCCCCACACCGAGCCAGGGGACACCCAGGGCTCCCTCTGCCCCGGGGGAACGACACCCAGGGCTCCCTCTGCCCCGGGGGAACGACACCCAGGGCTCCCTCTGCCCCAGCAGCAGGGGGGAGGGAAGTACTGGCGCCAGCCCCACACCGGATTCGGTGAAGGCAGAAGGCGTTCGTGTAGATGTAGGGCCACGAAACCTGCTGAGCGAGAACGAGCTGCACAGGAGAGCCTGTGCTCGCCTCTCCGCAAAGCCCCCCCTCAGCCCCTGTCGATTCCTTCCGGCCCGACTCCGCCGCAGCGCTCGCACCCGGCCGGACACCCTGGAGGTGTCGCACACGGAAACGGGTGGACGGACCCTTAAAAAATGCACCCCCTGTCCGTGACAGGCGTGCGCCGCTTCCAATCAGTATCGAGAGCGCCGCTACAGGAGCCAATAGCGGGGCGGGGCGGGGCGGGCGGCCGCGCGCCGGGAGCCTTGGTAACGCGCGGGCCGCGTGTGGCGAGCGTGGGTGGTTGGGTTCGGTTCGGTTCTGCTCCGCGATGAAGATCGAGGAGGTGAAGAGCACCTCGAAGACGCAGCGCATCGCCGCCCACAGCCATGTCAAGGGGCTGGGGCTGGACGAGAGCGGCACCGCCAAGCCGGCGGGGGCCGGGCTCGTGGGGCAGGAGAACGCGCGGGAGGTGAGTGAGGGGGGCGGCAGGGCCCGGCCGAGGCTCCCCGGGGGCTCTGCAGCCTCCGCCCCAACTGAGGTGGAAGCCTCGAGGGCCCCGGGCGGCGCGGGGGCACAGGCCCGGTGTGTGCTGGGTGTCCCGTTAGTGAGTGGAAGTCTGCCTGGGCTCCTCTGTGTGTTCCGCTGCTGTGTGAGGAGCGATGGGGGTAATCGAGGCTATTCCTTAACGCCGCGACTTTTTTCGCATTGCTTGGCGGCAAGGGCAGGTGACTGTTTCACGGGTTTTAGGCGTAGAAATTGGGGTACCAAAGGCAATGAAACCTACCAAAAGTCAAGAGATTTGGTGCAGGGAGCAGGATTGGAGGTCCTCTTTCAGTCCGGTGTCTGGCCCTGGCTTTAGCTGATCTGTCGTTTTGAAAGTCAAAGATTCGTTTCCTGCTTTATTTTTAAACGTTTCTGTATGCATGCAGCCTCGGGGGGGGAAAGGAGGCTGTGGTTTTAGGTTAAGTTTTATTGTCTGTGATTTTTTTGTTGTTTTCTATAATGTCTGTGTCAGATAAAATGATTGTAGGAAGTAGGTTTTTCTGATCTTGCTTCCCTTTAGCGTGCATGAAATTGAAATCCTCTTTATTTTTAGTGGGGTCACGAAACCTAATATTTTTAAACACTTTTAGTAATATTGGAACAAAAGATACTATAGCAATACTTGTGCTAACAGTGTAAATACTTATTTAACTTATAGGCTTGTGGGGTTATAGTGGAACTGATCAAAAGCAAGAAAATGGCTGGCAGAGCTGTGCTGTTGGCAGGACCTCCTGGAACTGGCAAGGTATTATTTTTCTTTTTTGAGATTAAATAAAGTATTCCCAAATCTATTTTATTTTAATTTGTTGTCAAAACCATTTTAGAGTAGTGGTTACCTAGTGTTTTCTTCTGCTAGAATTTTTTTCATCAATGTATTGACATGATTTTCTGCTTTATGTTTTGATTTTTGCCATGTCATCAATGTTGGCAGTATCCAGTAGTGTGTTCAGGCATCATTAGTGTGAAACCACCTCTTGTAGGTTACCAAACGCATAATATAGTCTCTGAAGAAGAGTCTTAGAAGTTAATTTTATGTTAAAAGCCTAAATAGTTTTTGCTTTGTTTATCTTTTCCTATGCCATTTAAGGCTTTTTGCATTCGTATTAGATGTCAAATTCAAATGCCCAGTATTGTTTCTTTAAGGTGTTTTATACACCTGGTAAAAGTCACTTTATATGTCTAGCTTGTTTTGGGGGGAGGAGTGTTGTTATATGTGAGAAATGTGTCAGACAGAATAGTCTTAATATTAAATTTATAATGATATATGGAAGGTGATATGATGAGGCAAGTTAACTTTGTGCAGAAAGAATCCTTTGTTAATGCTCATAAGAATTAATCTGTGTTTCTTGTTTTTTTGTTCTTTTAAGACTGCTTTAGCTTTAGCTATTGCTCAGGAACTGGGAAGTAAAGTTCCCTTTTGTCCTATGGTTGGAAGTGAGGTCTATTCAACTGAGATCAAGAAAACAGAAGTTTTAATGGAAAACTTCCGGCGTGCAATTGGTAGGTTTCAGGAAAACGGAAGAATTAAGTATTTGCATGATACTTGTTTTGCTTTTTCCCAGTCATATAAAGAGGAAGAACTTTTCAGTGGTTATGGTGGTCTTCAGATCATGGTATGTTCTTTTTTTTCAGTGCTGATCTTAATTTAGTGAATGTCTTCCGCACTTACTGGAATCAGTAAGGTTTTCTGTTTATAAACTATAATTTAATTGTTGTCTTATGGTTTATTCTACTTCTCCAGAGTCTCCTCTCATCTTCCAGGTTCATCTCCTGGTTTTGCCTGTGACTCTGAATAAAACTGAAAGAAAAATTATTTTTAGTTTCTTACATTAGCAGAAGTACTTGTAGACAGAAAAATGCTCCCTCCTTTTTTATTTTAGTGATTTGCTCCTACTAAGCAAACCGTCTTAATCAGGGACTCTGAAAGGCAGTGTTAGCCTGACTTATTATTTCAGCAAGCACAAAGGAAGTTCCATGCCAACAAAGTAAATACTTTAACTGAATATCTTCCTCAATTCTAGAGTGCGTTTACAAGCTTGATGTAAATTGGTTAAATTTGCAATGCAACCTCAATGAGTGCTGACAGCTGATAAATGCAGTTAGAAGTGGTCCTTGTTTGTATGAGGATTGGCTAAAGATGGCCTAACTGATTTTTAGTACTGAACATATTAACAGTTATTTTTCCTGGTTTCTTACCGTGTTTCCCTTTGGACTTCATCAAAGTATTCAGTGGCAGTAAGGTGAAGACGACTCTCAGTTCTGCAATGAAACAGAAGTATTCCATTGACTTTTATAAGAAAGCAACTCTCAGCAGTCTCTGGTCTTCTGGTTACCATGAATCTGGCAGGGCCTGGGGGAGGGAAGCCAGAGACTGAGTGGTCTGCAATATTTCCTTGATGTGATGAAGTTCCCTGTCAGAGATTTGGAAACCTGAACCAACAGATGAAACTTATGCCATCCATGTTGTCATTCCTGGAGACAGCAGTATTTTAACTCTCTAAGGTTTAACAGCCAGCTACATTGTTAGTTCCCTGCATTCCCTGAATGTCAGTAGAGAGACACTTCTAAACAAATATTGGTGTTAATGAAAGATGGAACTTCTTTTATTTCTTTCTGTTGAATTCTATGTCACATTTTCATAACACAACCTTTATTGAATATTTTTGTCAGTGTTAAAAAAAAAAAAAAAAAAAAAAAACCCACCCCACAAAAT
>VFFE01007181.1:3381314-3427227 GCA_008921705.1 Burhinus oedicnemus
TTAATTTTTTTTTTTTTTTTTTTTTTTTTTTTTTTTTTTAAAAAAAACCAACAGAGTCTGACTGGTTTGGACCCATCACTGTATAAGGAAACTGGGATGACTCAGTTTACAGAATTTTTATTGTTGGCGGTCTTTTAATAACAGACTTGACATAGTCACATGGCCAAGTACTGCTTGGGGTATAGTAGAGTTTGTAATACCTAAGAAACACAAAAGGACAGAGTGGGAAATGAGAAGATGGAATTGTTGTACGGGTTAAAAAAGCTGAGGGGGATTAGTTCTGTATAGAGCTTATTAGCAGCTGGCAAGGATGATGACGGTAGCTAATGTTAGAGCTCAGTTGCAGTAAAAAATAACTACTGGAATAGCCACTTAAATAGCATATCTGTTCCCTGTGTCTCCAAATTGTAACTGCCAGTAAATCAAACAAGCACTATTTAACTTCATACAGTGCTATTGAACCAAACCATGAAATAGCCTGCAATTGCCTCCTTAGACTCATGCCTCTGATTTGTAAGTAGGAAATGTCTCTAAGTTAAAGAGCTCTTTTGAGAATGAAGTTTGTAGTTGATACATGCAGATTCATTTGAAAACAAAGGATAATAACTAGCAAGTTCAAAGCATTGATTACCTTTGTTCAGATCATGTTAATCTGTAAATATTTTTTATAGACACATCTATAGGAGCACATTAGTTCAGATTAGAGGCATGCTTTTGAAGCAAATGTCTAGGTTGTCCTCACTGGCTCGGCTTTGGTCTGTGTTGTGAAGCAGACAGAGTACGTGAATTGGATTCTTTTCAGATTAAGTGAAACTGGAAAATGTGCTTTAGCAGCATAAAAATATGCCCCAAACACAAATGGGCTTCCAGTTTTTCAGAGCAGAATAGAGCTTGTGCTGAAAGTTTAAAAACCAAACAAAAGGAAAAACCTGTAAATGTCCACTTGTTCACTTCTCAGCACCAGCAGTTCCCATACTGCTTCGCATTCCTTGCATGTGTAGCCTATGTGATACAGCCTTGTCTAAGTCAGTTTTATAACTCAAAGGTTCAGTAATTTTTTTTGTCTGATGTTTTGGCATACCTGAAAAACATGTTAAAAAATCACTGCAATTAACTTTATATAGAACTTTTTATGTAGTGCTAAATAAGAGAAAGAAACATTTCTTACGGAGAAATTACGATGTTAGCCACAACTAACCTATTTCTCACATTTCAAATCCTGGTCTTAATTGAAGTCCAGTAGAGGGAGACAGACTCATATTTGTCCATTCTTTATATTTCCCTATCAGCAACTCAAGATCACTGGTGAAGTGTCTGATCTATTTCAAAGCAAAATGAAAAGTTACGGAACAAGGAAAGTTTTATAAAGTCCTAATAGCCTCAGACTGGGCAGGGTGACTTCCTTGTATCTTGTTACAGCCCATTCATTATTTTTGGTATGGCATGTGTGTCTCATAAAATACTTTATAGAGTCTCTTCAGATGTGGGTTCTTTGAACTTTTATGTAGTTAGAACATCTGCATAATTGTAGTAGTGGTGGTGGTGACAGTGGTTTTTCTTTGGAACAGTATAACCGTAAAAGTCTTCAGCTCTGTATTATTCATCAATTTAAAATAACTTAATTAATTACAATAGTTTTGTCTACAATAGAAGACACCCAGGTACTGTGATGATTGCTCAACTGTCTGAAAACTAACAAAGTAAGGATGTCATTGTCAGCTACTTTGAAATAGTTTTAAATTTGCATTATAGCAGATTCTGCTAAATTTTATCTAGCTCACCTTTTGCTATTAACTTGAAAAATATTTTACATTATACATTAACCTTTTCTTAATTTTAGGAGGTTATAACACAATACCTGTTAATTTATGTTATTTTTAACTCAGTTGTTAAAATTTAAAGATTTTTATGAAGTTATTTTGTTTTCTTGTGTCTTTTCCCTTACTTTGCAGGGCTTCTCTGATGGTACGAAAATTGTGTAAAATTCACAGTTATATTAATGTCACAGATCTTTAGTTTCAGAAGGTGAACTGTTTCTCTGACTTTAGTGTAGGAGAACAAGCAAATCCCCTCTTTGGGGAAGGGAAAAGATAGAGGATACTGACATTTGCTTCAAGAACTAATAATAACAGACAGAAAGAAGCTAGTTTCTTAGAGTTTATTAAACTGCTTTGCAGGTCAGAACTTGGGCTGAACTTTTGCTCTGATGAAACAGGATGAATATTCTCACTTAATATTGAAGAAGAGAACAATAATTGATCTTTCTACTTTTGAAAGTAAAAAATTACCATTAAATGTAATGCAGCACAATAATACATTACATTCTGGTAGCAGTAATGCAGCAGCAGACTGTATCCGGCCATTGATTTGTGTACTGAAACTATTCTAAACAACTTCTTGCAGGGTTGAGGATTAAAGAGACCAAGGAGGTTTATGAAGGAGAAGTCACAGAACTAACTCCATGTGAGACTGAAAATCCTATGGGCGGGTATGGCAAAACCATCAGCCATGTAATTATAGGACTCAAAACTGCAAAGGGAACCAAACAGTTGAAGGTACGTATGGTAGAGTCTCAAAAATTTCCTTAAGTATTTCAGGACTGCATCTTCTATTTTTAGCACTTTTTATTTTGATTGCAAGCTCTTGATCCCCATCTCTGTAGAGCTGGGATGTCAGGAGGCTGTTTTCTTTTTGATAGACAACTTTATCCTACTCCTGAGTGTGCATGTTTATCTGCTTTGTGTAGAGTATTTGGATGTTAGTCTTGTCTTCTACTTATTGAAATTGGGGATAAACCCATCACTCAATTAGCAGCCGCTGTAATTTTTCTGTTTGGCAGCGTACAACTGCATGTCTTCAATGAGTTAAAGGAAGGTGTAAGCGGGAAGAGATCCTGATGCAGTTCCGCAGCATTACTAGTACCACAGAAAAATGGGCTGAGCTGGGAATCTGCCGCAGTCCATGATGATATGCTCACACTGACGCTGGCTATAAATTCATGTTTGTGATAATAAACATACAAGAAAGGTCTTGTTTTGTTTTTTGTTTTCCACATTCTCAACTAAATTTTGGGGATGGTTTGGGGAAATCTTGCCTACTTCAGTATAAATTGTTCTTTCTGTCACATCCCTTCTTTCTACATGGGGAGGTATGCTCTAGTGAATATTTGATTTGAACTGGAAATTGAGCTGGTATGTTGCCAGCTCAGACTAACTTTCCCTTTGTTTTTTTGTACAAGTCTCTGTCCATGTTGTTCAATTTCCCTGTCAGAGTATGAGAGAACTGAAAGCTGTCCCTGTTGCTAAGTATCATCTTGCATTTGTTCACTCTGAAAATAAGAAAAAGCAGAGCAAAAGTGAATAAACATGTACTGAGAGAAACACAAGCATGTAATGTATTCCACATTCACTCTCCCTCGCACAGCTCCACAGAGGATACAGTTTCAAGAAATTAAGTAGCATAATCCAGTGCTATAGCCAGATTTTTTTTATAAAAGTTTTGTTAGAACGCAAGAAAAGTGCTGCATCCTAGGTATAAATATATTGTCACATTACACAAAGGCATACTTCGTGATAGTAACTGGTATCATTATGTTTCTGGCACTCACTGTCACTTCCTTCAGATTTTTTTGGTGAGAAAGTAAATTCTGTGCATATTCTTTTAGTTTTATTCTCTATCACTACTCCAAGTGTTACAGCTTTATAAAATCCTAGAAGTATTGTTGGGGGAGTTGCAGTTTAATTTTGTCTGGTGGGAGTGAATTTTAGATTAATTTCCTCTTCCTTGATCACCATAACAATATGGAACTGTTTTGACTAACTGTGGTGTTCGCTTGTCTGCAGCTGGACCCAAGCATATTTGAAAGCTTGCAGAAGGAACGAGTGGAAACTGGTGATGTTATTTATATTGAAGCAAACAGTGGAGCTGTCAAGGTAAAAGAAAAGTTATGCCCTTTCATGCAGGTGTATGTATTCTTGCAGACCGTCCTCTGCCTTTGTCAGAACGCTCTCGGATTTATTAACCTTAAATGACATGAAATGATTACAAGGAAGTTTTTAAAAGAGCCCAGTGTTTTCCTTATCTGGAGAGAAAATTCTCTCTTGCACTGAAAGAACATGGTCATCTGGTTCACAATTAAGGTCATCTGGCAAGGAAGCTATCACTGATGCTGTCTGGATGAGTTCACTTTTCTGTAAGATCATGACATCTTTAAGGGAAGGGGGGAAAAATGAAGCAACTTTAGTCATTTTCAGGCTGACATGTGCAGTGTATTTAATCTTTCTTTTATCGCTCTAGTATTTTCTCCACAAGATATATACATGTAGAAGGGAATGCTGCATTAGTTAGCATTCTTTTCATATCTGATTTAGAAAGTAGTGTACAGCGATACTTGCTGTTTAATGGATGAGCATAATATTTTGTGTCATATAATAAATCACCCACCTACAAAGGAGTCTCGAACAGTTCTCCCAATCTCTAGTTAATCTGCTGGATTTGTCCTTTAGCAAGAATTGCATATGGTTAAAAGAAGGGGAGAGGGGAGTGGAATACTCTTACCACTGAAAATATCATGTGTTTTTCAACAAGAGTTTTTGAGCTTTGATCAGTAGATAGGGTATGCCTGTTGCTAAGCAGGGAGTGGGATGTCTGAATTGTCAGCTGAAGCTTGTCAGGACTGGAATTGTGAACCAAGCCCTTTATCAAGTTCACATCACTCAAGGTTTTGGCACTGAAACTAATTCTATACCTGGGTTTCTCTTCTTTGCTTTTTCTCAGAGGCAAGGCAGGTGTGATATCTATGCTACAGAATTTGACCTTGAAGCTGAAGAGTATGTTCCCTTGCCAAAGGGTGATGTGCACAAGAAAAAGGAAATTATTCAGGATGTCACCCTGCATGACTTGGATGTGGCCAATGCTCGACCTCAGGTATCTGATTGCACAGATGACGTCCTTACTGAAAAATTATTTGACATAGATGTGGTGGTTACTAGAATAATCAAGGAGATGTATAAAGTTGAGCTGTCCGAAATCACTCTCAAAGATTCCACTGTAGGAAAAGCAGTAGGTGTTACACCGTGAAGGCCAATCTACCTCTCCTCTCTGGAGGGAGGTCATGCTGCAGTTGGCTACCTCAGCGGCCCTGCCATACAGGTTAAAGAGGCAGTTGCTGGGTTAGGATTCCTGCACCTGGTCATGGAATGTTTATCAGCATACATTTCCTAACACTACAGAGAACAGCCTTATAGCCATAGCGGAGCTTCCACATGGATATTTGAGATCCACTACCTTCACAGTTAATGCATAATCTAGACCTAGCTCTCCCCTTCCCTCCCCCACTGTGCCTCATCCCCTGCAAAAAAAGAGCAGTGTGGGCTGCTCATCTTGACCAAGGAAAGAGATTATTCTTTTCTCTCCAGAAGGAAATTTGCCAGCAGATGTGAGGTAGCAGCAGCCAGATCTGCATCATTTTATTTATCGAAAGTTCCAAATACAGATTAATTTACTCTGCTCTGTTTATGGTATTGTGTCCATGAACTGGAAATTGCAAGTTCTATGATAAAAGGTCACTAAGTATTTTTGACTGCTGCGGATTCTGTTGATATCCCTGCTTCCTTCAGAAATGTTTCCTAACCTCTTGTTAAATTTCCTTATGACTTTCAGTAGAGCTCTGACCATATTGCAGCAAAAAAATGAAGACAGGAGAACTACTCCTTGCTGTATCTTAGCAATAAGCCAGTATTGAGGGAATTCCATCCATGTCATAAACACAAGCCATTAACAATACAGTATCTTTGTTTAAAGGCTGGCATCCCTACTGTATGATACTACAAGCCCTTAACCTATTGCATTTCAAAATAAATGTCCTTTTTCCAACAAAATCATTTACATGATAAAACTCAAGGTGTTCAAAACTCTTAAACTCAGCATAATTGTTCCTGTGTTCACAGGTTGAACACCTACCAGGTATGCAGGCAATCTAGGTCTCTCTGTTCCCTGAGAATTTTAGTCCTTATGAGCTTCTCTGGGACTTTTTTTTTTTTTTTAAAAGAGGATACCTCATTTTGTGTTTTATGTTTTCTAAATGAATGAGGCTAAAGAAGGGGTGGGGAAGTAGCTAAATTACTGTTTACAATACTGCTGCAGTGAAGTGACCTAACCTTTGACAGATTATCAACGCCTGCTGATATAAAGTATCAAGTTAACTGCAAGAAACAACTTTAACCAATTCCTGATTTATAAAATTCTAATGGTATGTACTCACTACGAGACCTCATAGCTGATCTGTAACTTTCTTCTAGGGTGGGCAAGACATCCTCTCTATGATGGGGCAATTGATGAAGCCTAAGAAAACTGAAATTACTGGTATGGATCCTGCATGGTATTTTTAGACGAATATAACCTATATGTTTGCCAGTTAGAAGAGGATTAAAAATAGGGTTATTCATGCACTATCTCTAAATGAACTACATAACATTTATTCATAAATATTCAGATTTCAATAAGCAGTGACACAGCTGCTAGAATTGCAGTGTCTGGAAACAGTACATGTTATTGGTTCACACATAGAGTGATAAAATACTGTACTCTGAACCTGTCTTCCTGGGAAGAAAGGTTATAATGCTAGTGCCATCCCCCTTTCTCAAAACACTCCTGCCAGAGAACGTGAGGTTCGCACTTTGACAAACAGCCAAGCTGAACAGCAACAAAAAAAAAATCTAAAAAAAAATGTTGTTAGGATGCATGCTTATGTGAAGCAACTACTGAATTTCTGTGCAGTAGAAAAATGGCTTCTAAAGTCTCTAACCTTGGTTTGGTTTAGACAGCTCTATAGCAGCTGTCCATTGACTTGATGCTCTAAGTGCACTGCTGCTCTTCCTACCTACAAATCATTGGAGGGGAAAAAAAAAACCCCAACAAACTACAGAAAGATCTATTCTCCTTTTTACTTTGAAAGAAATGATGTCTCAGTAAGTGACTATCTAAATTTAGATCAAAGTCTGTTTCAATACCTAACTTGAATGTCAATCTTTGAAGTATTTCGTCTGTTCCAGAGGTCACTTTGCTTATTCTAATGTCAGATTTATCGATGTAACATCTTGCATAGCTTTGAGATCCATATGTTCACAGGAATTTATATAGCCCTATTTTTTTTTGTCGTTGTTAAACACAACTTCTTTGCTGAAATACAGCAGCAATATTTTGTTCTTTCAGTTATGTTCTTTTCAGCCATGCTTGGAAGCTCTTAAGTTTTGTGTTTTAAGGTGAGGTTTGACTGACTTCCCCCCACCCCCTGCCAAACTCACAAAAATCATAGTTTTTCACAAGCCATGTGACGGGACAGACTACCTCAGTTAAGTAGTACAAGTTTAGTTTAGAAATATTTTGTTTCACGGATGTCTTCCCAATACAGTAGTGAACACCACAGAATTATAGTGTCATAGAGACTTTTTCCCTGTGGCGGTAGGATACCAAACCATGAAAAAATCCAAGGGGACTTTTACTTGCTTCAAGTCTTTCATACAGACCTATAGTTCACTAACAGAACAACTAACAGTTTCTTTTTGTTCTCAGATAAACTTCGAGGAGAGATAAATAAGGTAGTAAATAAATACATCGATCAAGGCATCGCAGAGCTAGTCCCTGGTGTACTTTTTGTAGATGAAGTTCACATGCTGGATATCGAATGTTTCACATACCTGCACCGAGCACTGGAATCTTCTATTTCCCCCATTGTTATCTTTGCTTCCAATCGAGGAAACTGCGTTATCAGGTATGATGTCTAAAGTTGAATTTTCCGGTTTGCATTGGTCCATAAACCTTGGAATTAGCTGTATCAGCACAGTTATAATCTTTGAAGGCTTTTGCCTCTGATACTGACATCTGTGATAATCCCTGGTTTACAAGCTGCATCAGTGCTCAAGAGCTGCTTGTGAGCTTCATGGTGGGACAGGCATTTAATGCCAGGCTGACTGAGTTAGAGCAGGGTGGAATTCCTCCTTTTATTTCTACTGACAAATCCCTCTTTCTCTAACAGCTTCTGAATTGTCTCATTTCCTGGGTGATCTGTAGCAATTACGTTTCTCATTGGATACCTCAACACATCTGTTGCTTGCACATTAGGGACATCAAAAGCACCAGGGCTACAAACCTCTAATGTCATAGTTTCCTGCTTCTTCTGGATCATTTTGATGTTTGCTATCCTCATTGCATCAGGCTTAAGTTTCCTGTTCTTACTCTTAAAGCATTTCACAGTTCAGCCTCTCCCTACCCTTCATTATTTCCTATGTTGGTCTGGCTTTTTGTGATTCTTCGATCTTGCCAACTAACTTGTTTTTCATCTCCGCTCCAGTTCGTGCCTCTGCTTCAATATTTTGCACCCACACAATGCATTCTTTGCATGTTCAGTAAAAGTGCTCTCCTCTTTCAGATTGTTCCTTAAGTTCTACTGCTAGTTTGTGGTTTAGGTCTAATTATGTCTAAACAAGCTGTCATTAGCAATGATTGCTACTCTTTAAATTGATTTAATTCAGCTGTGTAACCAGCTATTCTTTCCCCTCTTAGTGGCTCATCTGGTATTAATCTTTCTGTGCTTGCATTGCTTAGAAGTTAAGGTGATAAGCCCTTCAGAAATGTTTAAGGTGGACATTGTAGCGCTCGCTTTGCAAAGTCATAAAAAGGCTGTCTTGTAACACGTAGAGCAAATAAAGATCTGTTGGTGTGGATTCACTGCAGGTCTTGTTATGAAAAAACTGTGATTTAAGAAAGGAAGATTTCCATAGAATAGTTGTATCTTATTTTGCTAAATTAAGCCCTTAAAAGCAAGCTCTTAACTGTATACTGCTATCTGAAGTAGTTAGCAATGCTCTGATTTGCCTGCTGATGGCTCTTAAAAGCGTCGAGGAAAAATTAATTGTATAGTATAGTTGATTCTGTAATCTCATAAGAGAAGGAATCACTTCAGAGGGGAGAACACCATCTACTCAAGAGTACAGCAGATGATTGCAGGGCGTTTTGATTCATTTCCCAAGGAGGACCATGGCTAAAGCTGCAGTGCCTGAATACTAGCACTGAACTTAGAAATGTAGTTCTCTATCAGCACTTTACTGTTTTTACCTGCAATCTCTATAGATCTCATGAAATCTGGATATCTGTCACTCTTGACTTCACAGCAAATTGCGGTGGTCTTGGAAAACCAAGAGTAGATGCGTCTGCAGCCTGTGCTCTTGAGTGTTGTACGTCAAACAAATAAAACGGTTGGGGGCCTAGATCCTGCTCTGTCCTTCCTGCACAGACCTCCACTTCTCAATTTGCTGGATTGCAAGTGTGGAATGTAAACCACTGCAGTATTCACTGGAAGGACTGGGAGAAGGATTGGACAGAGTAATGGCTTATTCATCAAGAGGAGATGTTCTCCAAATGAATGATAGTGTATATAATTTCTACTGGTACTGCTAAACAACTTAGTAAGAATGATTTGTTCCTTGCTGGGAGGAGATACTTTGGAACATTAGATAAGACTGTATCGTAAGATACAATGCAGGTAAACATGAAGGAAAGCACCACCTCAAAGTATTTTTGAGTGGCATGTTTAAGAGCTCCAGAAGTAGTATTTTTGTTTCCCTTGGGCTGTCCAGTATGAACTTCAAACAAGAATGTTTCCTGTCTCTATGTGGGGAGTGTCTCTCTATGGGAATACGCAAGAATTATAAACTAGTAGATGTGTAGTCACATACAACTGATTTTAGTCAAATCAAGGTACTGAACTCAGAGTAGTATCAGATCTCTTTCTGTTTGGTTTCTCCTTTAGAGGCACAGAGGATGTAGTGTCTCCTCATGGAATACCACTGGACCTGCTGGATAGAGTGATGATTATCCGAACCATGCTGTATACGCCCCAAGAAATGAAGCAGGTATGCACAGCATTTTAAGAGAAATTCTAGAAAGTCCCTGGAGTTCTAATCTATTGGGATGACTGCTGTGTCTCTGTATATTCTGTTACTATAGTGCTCTTTAACACTTTGTGGTCAACAGGGTTTGTGCCAGAAAGCTTACCATTTCCTAAATGCATGCTGCTTTAGTAACCATTTACAGTAAGTAAGCTGGTTAAAATTGTGCATGCAACTCATCAGTCTGATTTCCACCCACGGATGAGTTGTATTGGTAAGCAGATCTAGAGCTGAAAGTGACATCTCACTTGCATGAAACAGCATGAATTGCTAGCTGACCTTATCTCTTACACCGATGTGCTTTGCACAGAGTTTGCAGGTTCCAGTAGGTAGTGTTTTTTCAGTTGGCACGAGATGAAATGTCACATTTCAGAACCTTTGGTCCCAGACCTCAGGCTGTTCCTCCACATAAGAGATGAGAGGGATTGAGGAATGCAACTTTACGCACTGCGTTTTTGCCTGTGCCCTGTACTATAGCTTTAATCTACTAGGACTGTCTCCTGAAACTGGGAGGATTTTCATGCTTCTAGTCAAGTTTGGAAATGTAAGCCCAGTAAGTGTTGCAGAGATAGGCTTCTGAATGCCTCAGACTTTTCCTGTGGGGCCATCACAATGTATTGAATATCGATTATAATGCTTGGGTGCCATTATGATGCATCGTGTCAAAGATCCCCCTCATTAGCGTCTCAATGCTGTGAAGTGACACAATGCAGAAGACATTACGGTTTATCATGTCAATTCTTTGTATTATTTAAGAGATAGTGTCAATGGAGGAGAGCGTTGTCACGAGATAATAGTCTCCTGCTGCTGGATAAGTGCCAGGGTGAAGCCGAGGCATTTATCGAATATAAACATAGAGGCAAAGCTTCATTTCACTTGGGTTGAGAAGCTTTTCACATAGGGCTGTTGTGAGCAGTTCTTGGGATGATTTTTTCGTACCTAAAAGGACACTCGAAAGCGTTATGGTATAGATTACAGTAGAAGCAGCCCAGTGATTTAATAATACGCTTATGTTTTGTCTGCATACAAAACAAATTTTAAAGCATGACTTTTACTCAGTCTGGAGATGTTAAAGACTGTTATCTGGACTTTGCTATACTGTATATGAATTTTGTGTAGTTAGCGTAGTAGGAGTATGTACTCTGAGTTACTCTTTGTTAAGGTTGCTATATATATCTGTCTAGTGTGCTGTATTATCATGCAGATATACACTGTTAAAGAGCTCATTTCTGAACTGTTGATTTTCAGAAGAGCTGGGTAAGTGCTGTGATTTCCACTCTCCCCGCAGGTGAGGGAAAGGAAGTGTTTACAGTAGCATCTTCCCTTAAATTAAGGCTTTTGAAAGATGACTTCTCTTGGGAGGAGAGGAGGAGCTATTACACTTAACTTTGGTTTCTAACTGAATACAATTGAGGCGGTTTAAAACTAAGACATCCATAAACTTATTTCTCTATCTTGGCTCCCATTTTTCTTTCATGCTAGGAAGAAGTTTTCAGTGTTGATGCTTCTGTGTGAGACTCTGTCTTGGCCTTTCACAACTGATTTTTTTTATCAGCACAGGAATGGTCCATTTATCTACTGAAAGTTTGTTTATAACCAGTTCAAAATATTTCTCTTTGTGTTGATAAAGTAGAAGCCCCATTGTGTAGCTCTGCTCTGAGAGCAAGACCCACAGTTACCTTAGTGCTACCAGAATAGGGAGAAAATTCACTGTTGTGCATATTCTAGTCGGGTATTGTTGTAATCAAACTTTTTTGCATATGTGCCTTCTGTTAGATAGTAGAGGTTATAACTGGGACTCTGTTCCTAATCTATTTCACCTGATAAACACTTATTTTCCTATTTCATAATGACTTATTTATATATGGATTTGCTGGGTTAATGGCTTGCGCCTCGATCCTTCAGTGAGGTTCTACCAACTTGCTAGATAAACAGTAATTTAAAAAAAAATTGTTAAAGATGTGGCATTCAAGGTACATTGTTTCTAGAATGGGAATAGTAAAGTAGCAGTATTTCAATGAATGGAAAATGATGTTTGAGTGACCTAAAAGACAGAAAAAAAATTTTCAATTTGAAATTGCAATTTGCAGCAGCATTATTAATACCTTAGCACAACTTCCTGCCATTTCAGGCCTCCCTGTTTTACTCTGTTCCCTACTCTGACTCCTGTAGCGCATTTTTATGGCTTTAATTTAAACGAGTGCTTCTTGATATCTTGTTTACAAAGCTGCCAAAGTGAAAAATACCTGTATTATATGAGGCTTGCAGTTCCAGAGTTATCTCAGCACTACAACACAACATCATTATCCAGTCTGCCCCTTATCACTCAGCTGGTAATACGGACTACCGAGAGACTTGTGCCACTTTTGTTACAGCTTTATATGCTCAGGCTTATTGGTGATATCTTGCTCTCCAACTTTGTAAAGATCTTCAAACTGGTACAAGCCTGAGACTGTTCTCGAAAGATTAGATTCTTCTTAGTGATTTTTTTTTTCTTCTTGCAGGAATAGGTGAATCATAGAAAGTAACTTTTTGATTTATTTTACTATCTTCTTGTCAATTGAATAAAAAGTGTGTTGTGAGCTGCGAAGGGAAGGACGTAGCTTTCTGTAAGGCTTTTTGGAGGACTCGGATGTATAGCGGCAATGATACACTGCAATATTTAGTAACTAATTGGTGTTGCTCTCCATGAGACTCCAGCTGTCACTTACGTGCTGCATGCTTGGCCTGGTTTGAGCAACACAGGACTGATTTATCTTCTAATGCTTGGGAAAACTGCACTTTTAGAAGACTCTAGTGTCTGAATTTGTGAAAATATTTACTTTGTAGCCAGCTATGGTATGTGGTTTTCAAGGTCTCGGTGTTTTTGAGTTAGTCAGGTGCAGGGATGAGGAGGAGCGAGACCCGGGCACTTGACCCAGGCTGGCCAACAGGATTATTTCATACCATGAACGTCATAGTCAATATAAATTACAAAGTTCACTGTGAAGTTCTCTCTTCTTAATGGCTGTGATTCTGAGAACTTCTTGCCCTGGTGCCGGACTCCTGAGGCATTCCCTTCCTCCCAAAGCCGTAGCGCTATCAGCGTCTGACACTTGCTGTTCACTGTTGGGAGTGCACAGCTTCCTACTGATATAATTGGCTGAGTATAATCCTTGTATATTTTATATTGATATCGGGATCAATACTGGTTCTTTAATGTTAAATATTTAGTCTTATTCTATTAAATCTATTTATATTTCAACCCTCAGGTTTCCTTGGTTTTCCCAGCTTTCCCCTTTCTGGGTGGGGAGGGGTCATCGGGTGATAGAATAATTGTCTAAACGACAATAAATAGTTATGGTTTGAGAAACCCACAACAATGCTTTTTCTGTTTTCTGGTATAAATTCTCATATTTTGCTCCTTATTAGTAGATATACTTTGCTAACCATGCAGAATTATCATGAAGGATTAGTAGTCCAGACATGTTACTTTACCTGCCTTTTGTGATAATCAGTTTTTTAGCATCATATTTGCCTATTCAGACTTGAATTCTACAAATTCTAGTTTAGTGTTAAGTTACACTAGGATAACCCTCTACACCATCTCGTTTTATGGCATGTCTCATCTTTGACAGAGTTTCCAGATACTAAGCTAAGTAGTATAGCATGCTAATTGTTTGGGCTGGTACCTCACTTGCTCATTCATCCCAACAGATCATAAAACTTCGTGCTCAGACAGAAGGAATTAACATTAGTGAAGAAGCTCTAAACCATCTAGGGGAAATTGGTACCAAGACAACCTTAAGGTGAGTGCAGTTGGCTTTTGTCTTAAGTATGACTGGGTCTAAAAACACTATAGGATAACTCACTCTTGGAAGTGAGACAACCCTCTCCTATACAATAATGTGGTCTATTAAGAACAGTGCTAACTTAAAAAAAAAAAGAGTGGTTAATCCTCCTCTTTCCTCCTTTAAGGAATGTATGTGCTGGAGGGTCTTGCAGACTTTTTATACTGCTGATAGAGCTGTGTGTTTCCTAACAAATCTACCACCCCTACATATATTCATTTCACTGGGATGCACTGAATTGTAATTATTCATCCATCTCTGTTTGATCACAGGTATGCTGTGCAGTTACTGACCCCAGCTAACCTGCTTGCCAAGATTAATGGGAAAGACAGCATCGAGAAAGAGCATATTGAAGAAATAAATGAACTTTTCTATGATGCCAAATCCTCAGCAAAAATCTTGGCTGATCAACAGGAGAAGTACATGAAATGAAGAGCTTATCATGTTAGATGCTTTGAAGTGGCTTTAACCCTTACCCAGGGCTGGCTTAATTATTGAATGAGAAATGTTAATGGTTTGTCTCTTTTGGGACTGAAAAAATATTTAAATGTTGGACTGCTTTGTCAGGCCAGAATTAACTATCAAGTGTTCCTATTTCATTATCAGCAGTAAGATGCTCCATGATGTGTGTGTAACATCTTAGTCTCCCTTTTATGAGTATATATGAAATGAACAGCTCTTGACTCATCCGTTTTGTCTTTAGATTTCATTACAGAAGAGCTCTAACTAAAGTTGATGCTTAAGAACAGTCTATTTTCTTTATGAATGTTGTTTTAAAATAGTTTCCTTTACAGATGAGAACTTTTTTTTTTGGAATCAAAGTTTGTCTGAAGTGCTTTATAATAAAATATTTCAAGACTATTGGAAGCTTGCATGTGTTCGCTCTGGCTGTTGATCTGCTAAAGAAACAGTCAAAATAAGTTGGAATTAATGAAGACAAATATGAGTAAAATGGATCTGCAACACAAAAATAGATCGACAGCAAAGGAAAGAAATAGTATGGGACCTTTTTACAGTGTTTATTTTTTTGTAGGTCTTGTTTTTTATTTTCTGAAGACTTCTTTGGAGAATGCAGAAATACATAATAGTAATTATCTTGGCCCTATTTAAAACCTTTCTTCCAGAGTAACTTATCCTTTATCTGAATTTTCTTAAAGCAGATTAAATAAAAATTGCTTTCCATCATGGTTAGCTATTTTTTCACTATGGTCTGTCCCCACTTTCTTGATCACCTAGGATCAGGAAAAATTTGCAAACTAAAAACGAAATCCTGCTCTGCATAGGCTTTGTGTGAACTTAGCCTTCGTCTCTTTTTTTTGTCTCTTTGTTTGCAAAGTATGCTTCCTTGTTTTGTGAAGTATGGATACTTGATTGCTTCACAGCACTCCAAGGATAAACGATTTAAAGATTAAGATCCTTGTAACACTGAAATACAAATCTATGTAACCATGTAAATGGATGAACTAGGAAAAAAATGTAGAAGCTTTATAAAGTGACTAACTTCACATTCTTTAATAGAACCTTTAGTGATTTAAAACACTTTATGTACACTTAAATAAGCATAGTTCTTAGGGTAGGGTGGGAAGGAAAGAAATAGTAACGTGTCACAGGAGCCCAGTTTTAAATACCCATTTTCTTTTTAGCAGCCACAAAGTGGAAAAGATAAGTTTTCAATTAATACTTTTAGCTCATCAAAAATTTTAATCCACATTCCTAAACAAGAAGCTTTCTGACAAGTACCAAACATACAGCTACTAAGCAATCCATGAATCCTTCACAGAAAGTCATCAGTTCCTCACACTGGGAGAATCTCAGTAGTCTTATATTAGGCAGACAGTGGCAGTTGCTTTTTTTTAAAACAAACAAAAAAAAAAAGGTAAAAAGCATCTCTTATTCATGTCACTTTCCTAAGAGGTTTTTCTTTTAAGAGTTCCTGGTAGTTAGAGAAGCTAAAACGATCCTAGAGCCATGGCATGCGGGTTTATATAAAAAACATTTACCTGGCTTAATTGCTGTGTATCAAATGCAACAAAGCTTCCTTGTTAAATCATAGAATTCTTACTTGTAGAACTAATGCATAAGCTCAGTCTTTGTCTTTTTGGGGAAGGAGTCCAGCTGCTAAAAACCTCTGTCCTCACCCCCATCTGCTCTAGAGGCTTGTTTCTTCCGTACGCTGAAGCGCTGTTAGTAGAAATTGCTAATGATTTTTCAGCTCCAAAAATGTGGACTGGGCAACAGAGACTGCTGGGGAAAAAAAAGCAGACCTGGAAGGAAGCTGGATGGTTTGGATTTAATAATGTTTTGATCACATTCTGCCATCTCAGTCATGTAAAAACCTGTCCCATTCTTCAGAGTAAAATTCAGTACTCTGTCAGCCAGCCCTAATTAGCTTTCGTACTTTAAATAATCTATCTACTCCTTTCTCTACATCTGCAACTAAACAGTAGTGACAGAGATATTTAATGAATGATTTTTGGTTTATCTGTGAATAATTTTGGCCAAGGAGCAATCCTGCTTTCAGACCTAAAACCCCTCTCTCTTGCCGACTCCAAATGAATAAAGATCGCAACTACACCATCAGACTTATTTCCATGGTGCTTCCAAAATATCTTTTTACTGCGGCAGGATGGAACGTTCTGTTTTAGTGCTATGGCATGATGGAAAGAGACCCAGTGAATTAAGCTGCTGCATGGTCAAAATTGAACCTTTTTTTCTTTTTTTGTTCCAGTTTGAAAGTCTTTCTTGGCAATGATGAATGTAGTTATTTAAGAATATAAATATGGTTTTTCTTTGAGTTTTCTGAAATATCTAACTGATCAATTTAGAAAGCAGTTTGAATAAGCCCTAAATAATTCTGAATGCCAGAGCTGTTTGAAGTCCCAATCAATGTGTGATGGCATTGGCTTTTTACTGATAAATTCAGCTCTGTTCACACAGCAGCGAAAGACCTACTGGGGCAGTGAAGGGTGGTGCCTCCTGGAATACTGAAGCCTTAAGGCCACTGTTTCCACTGCCTACCATCGGCAGGAGAGGGCAGAGACTCTTGTTTCTCCTTTGGCAAACCAATTATTTCTTTGCTTACAAAGTGTTCTTTATAAAAATTCAAGCTCTGTAAAACTGGGAGGAAATAGGTGTTCTCACAAGTAGTAAAACAAGTGATCCTCTGTAAAACTCAGGCTGGATAGCCTACCAGACCTCAGATAGCAAGCAAAGACCAAGGAAGAAGTGAACTGTGTGCCACACTGAAAATTAGCAGTTCCCTCTGACCCTAGTTTCATAGCTGACTTCATGACTGATGGTACCTGTCACTTGAGACTGACTGCAAGTACAGAAGTGTATTTGAGGAAGAAAACAAGATCTCAAAATACACATGGGGGGAAACAGCAGCAATCAATCCAAATTGGCATTTTTCCCAAACCTTGCGCAGTTTTAAAAAAAAATAAATTAAAATCATTACTTCATCATGTAAGACCATCCTTACATCTGCCAAGTTAGCCGCAGCCGCCGCTCTGTGGCAGAGCGGTGGCTGGTACCAAACAATCCCCAGAAAGGAAGAAGAACCCTTCTGATGCGCAACGGCAGAATTAGGTGCAGGGTGTGCTCAGGAGGGGTCGTCACGACTGACTGATGAGCTCCTAAACCCTCAGCTCTGCTGCTGAGGGACTCGACTCGCTGCAAATCAGCTCGTGGCAAGAAGGGCCTCGCTTTTCTGTCCCGCACGTTAACGTTTGTACAGCAGTGAACAAGCCCCTGCCTCGTCTCTGACCATGCACCGGCTCTGGAGAGCTCTCTCCCGAGGGTGCCATCTCGCTAACGGCCATTAAGTGTCTGTGAAAGACGTAAAGCTGTGATATAAAGGGAAAATCCTTCTACACTAAATGGTGAGCGAATGTTTATCTAGCCTATTAAGTGACGTCCAGCAGACTTATTGGTGTCAAAGCTTTGCCCATGAAAACAGTCTTTCATATTACCGATAAAAATAGTTCTGTTGAAAGAATCACTGCACCATATACAATTGCTGCTGATGAAGGATCTTAAAAAAAACCAGAAATGCTTATTTGACACAAAACTACCCCTTGAAATGGGAAGGCACGTGCAGCAAGGAACATTCCCACCAAGTAAGTTTGGTTATTAATATTAAATGTGAAAGAACAAACTATTATTTTAATTCTTTTCTTCCTATTTTCCACAAAGGTTGCACTTAATGCATTAATCTTCTAAGCGAACTTTTTACGACCGATTGCCTGCACACTATGAGAAGTTTCTCCATCCATTACTCGCAGGGAAACGGGCCCTGCTGTGTAGGAAAATATTTGTTACATCTTATCAGGGTGACACATAATCTAACAACAATTACAGCAAGCCCATATTTTGTACTATTTCGGTTTCAACGTGAAAAATAGTTCTAATATTAAACCTGGGGTGGGTGGGGGTTATAGTAACCAGTTGAATATTATAAGCTGTGATTTCCTTTCAACGTGGAGCAGTGCCACACTCGGATCCTGCTCTGAGACAGCGGATACACATAAATCCAGCGTACGTGCCTCCTATGCAGATGCCACAGTCTGGTGGCGACTGAAAGTTGATCCTCTCTCTCTATACATACTGAGGTCAGAAATTGCCACGTCTTTAGTTTTCATGTGGCCAAAAGCATCTAAAACGCAATTAACCTTTATGAGAAATATGGGAGATGCTCTGAAAACTGACCCAGCAAGGAGACCACTGATGTCAAGAAAACACAAGATCACCCACATCCTAAGAACCTTCCATCTCAAAAACTGGTCCAAATGCCCTCAATTTCCACGATAAACGCCGTGATTCCCCTCTCGCGTTGGCCTTTAATGTTTAAAACTGGGGTAACCAACAAAGAACAGCACGGGGGTGTGCGCAGCAGCTCACGGCGGGGTACGGGCTATGCTGAAGGACAGCAGGCACGAGACAAGCGTGTAACCTTGCTTTAGGGATGCAGGACGGCCGGAGGACGTGCTGGTGTTACACCAGCAACCTGTTTTAGACCCTGCAGCCTCAGCACCACGGCAGGGCCAGCAAAACACTCGTTTGGGAAACCCTTCCTCTATGCCGATGCCTGCGCACACACTCAGAGAGTGAGATACATCAGCATTCCTCAGGGTGGGAAACGCTCCAGAGAGGTGAAGGGGTGAAGGTGATGATGCTTTTTTCTTGTTTTGGCAGAGGATACCCTGGTAATCAAGAGTCATCGCCAGCAGGAGTTTATTTTAAACTCCACTGTTCTCGTCCAGCCTCAGAGTGCCCAGAAGCAAACATGAGCTTTTCCTGCCTGATGTTTTGATACCTTTAAAAGCAACAAATGAAGTGCCCAGCTCTGTGTCAGTTCTGGGAGCTGGGTATAAATAGACTTTGGGCTCTCTATTCACCATCCGGATCTCCTCTGCTGATTAATAGCTTTGGAGCCTGTGCATCATCGTATATATTTTAATTGTGCACGTCCAAGCAAGTCATTAACACCAGGCAAAGAGGCAGCACCGATATCCTGGGAGTGGGCAAGGTTACAACGGCAGAATTTATTTAGTGGGAAGATTTTGATCATGTGAGCAGGCCAGGGAAAGAGCAGACTTTTTCCCTCTAAACAGTAAAAATTAAGAGCCAATTTATTTTTATTACAAACAATATTTTCAACAGCCTTCACCTGGGGTTTTTTTGGGGTGCCGGTTAAAGATTTCCAAAGAGGAGAGGATCTAATGCTGCTCACTTGGCCTTGTATCTGTGCAGCCCGCACGGCTCTGCTGGGGCCCCAGCCCTGATGTCCAAACCAGCCGCCAGCCCCCAGCTCTGCCGCTGCCCTCTCCACTGGCCGACAGCCCCGCGGCTCCGCTGGCAGCCAGCAGAGTTTGTGACGGTTTTCTGGTGTAAAACCAGACAAACGAGGAGAAAGAAGAGACACTTAAGCACATTTCAGAGCGGAAAGCAGGCAAAGGAAGGGGCGCGGGGACAGCAAGGAAGCGAAGAGCACGCTCACATCTGCCTCTCAACATCTGCAGCTGACGTGTTCTATTTTCCAAAGAAAGAAAACTCACTTCCTTGAGTCTGCAACGAAAAGCGGGAAATGGCACAACCTGGGATTTTACTGCCCGCTTGCCACATCCCCTGATTTTGCCCCGTGTGGATCCCATCTCCTGTGGGAAGGTGGAAGCCGCAGGAGCTGTCAAAGGCAGCTGCAGCAAAAACACGTTAGTGCCCCAACTTCCAGACCAAGCCTGTGCAGGCGGGAGACTGAGCGAGGCCAGCTATGGGCTCCTACGCTTCGGGTGATGGGGGTGCACAGCGAGGCAGGAGGTCTCTCTGCCCCGGTCCAGCCCCAGGCTGAGCTCCTGCGCAGGGAGAGGGGGGCGGCTCTGCCCTCTCCGTAGCAAAGGCCATTTGCCTGTTATGGACTTTTGTCAAGCAAGTGTCAGCACAAGGACAAAAGCAGCATTCGCAGCACATGCCTGATCCCCTAGACCCAGGGCACTGTCCCTGCAGTTGCCGATTCCCCCATGCACTGAACTCCTCCGGCCACGACAAGCTCTGCCTGATGGGGCACTCAACATGCTTGTGACTATAATAGTTTTGTTCGGGGTCAATAATTCATGCTCTTCATGACTGACTTGCCATTTTCTGTCCCGGGCTATTATTCCCCCTCAAAAACAATGGTGGCAACTGGCAGTGCATTGTCATCTCAGATGACAAAAAGGATTTTACTTCCAGGGAAACCTGTGACTTCCCAGGGACCCCAGCTGAGTCCACCGCCGTGGTCAAGAACAGTGAGACCAGCATTGCCAGATCACAAAGCACTTCAGGCTCAATTGCAAAAGCAAAGACATTGCCCAAGGACAGCAGCAGCCGCGTATGAAACCACAACTTGTAACTGTGGGGCTCACACACAAGCCTGCAGTGCCACTGCTGCTCCATGTGTCACAGCTGCCAACCCCCTGCAGATGCCATGGAGGTCCCGTGGCACATGCCTTACCTCAAGACCTATGTTCAGGTGACTGAACTGAGCCCCAGAGCATTGCAACAAAGATGAAGCATCTGAGAAAAGATTTTTAAGGCTGTCTAGTAACTTTGTGTCTGGCCCAAATCAGACATCTGCCAAGCACATGCTATTTCCTTGATTTGTTTCCTGGTTCTGGCCGGAGGTCCCAGCTGGGGCCATGGGTCTGCTGCCCAGGATGCTGTGTGCCCACACAGCAAGGGATAATTTCTGTCCTGGAAAGCTTCTGACCTTTACAGTGAGATGGGCAGTATATATTGGTGTCAAATGCAGGTCTTTGCAGGGGACATTCCTGGGGACTGGCTATCCCAGCTCCTGAAATGGACCTTCTGAGACTAGAAAATACATTGCACTCTTTGGGGGAAGAAAAAAAAAAAAAACAACAGCAAACCCACCAAATGTTGTAGGCTGAAGTATCTTGTTGAAAAAACCCTGTAGTTTCATGCTGACTTTTGCCATAGGCTCCTAGTTCTGACCTCCACCAACCATCCCATGGAGACTGCAAGGGGCTGGGAGGTGCTGCTTCCAGTGAAAGCTTGGACAGGTCTGTGCTGACCTTTACTGGGGAGGGAAAGTAGGCGAGAGCTCTGGCCAGCTGAAGTACTTCAGGTTGGGCCAGGAAAAATTCAACCATAGCAAAATTATTTCCCACTCTCACAGGGAATTACTGCCCCTCTCCAGCAGGGAGGGAGCAAGAGCGGGACCAAGAACACTCCACGGAGCAACTGTGAAAACAGCAGTCGTAGTAACACCCTGCGCACAGTTCAGCTCCTGCTACATCAAGAGCCAGAGAGGAGCAGAGACACCACTTTGGGGTCTCTCAGCCCTACCAATGTCCAGGAAATGTGGCAGGGTTCAAGGGCTCTGCTTGCTGCTGCGGGGCAGAGGAAGAACGCTAGCCAGCGCACGGCAAGAGTGGAGGTGGGCTTGCTATCCTGTGACCTTTAGTGCTTTAAGAAGTTATAAGAAGCAGAAGATTAGTATTGTCTAGTGGTAAGAGCAGGAGACCAAAGACTGAGTCGTTTCTACACTGCAAATTCAACTACATTGAGTAGTTTCCCCATTTCATTAAGATGTTTGCAGACAGGACCAAATTGTTCATAATCCTCTTAGCGGAATGGTGCTACAGCAGCCAGCTCATAACCTGATTTCTTTAATGTGATTAAAGGACAATTTGATCCCATCTGCAAAAGCAATCAAAATACTGCAATGTATCTGTGCTCTCCCATAACCATAAATATGATGCAAACATGACCTCATCTCACGTTTAAATGCAACTTGCCCAAGGTGACAACCTCTCTGGTAAGACTCCACGCAGTGTCTAATTCTTTGGTGCAATACTTCAGAGTTAGAGTTAGCGAGAGATTAACCACATGCCAAGAAAGCACTTTGAAACCTGGTTGGTTTTATAATTCATCATATTTACATTACAAATGGAGCCCTGGCTTCACTTACATCATTACACACCTGCACTGATTGCAATGAGGCTACTGGGGATGGACAGAGGTGAGGATGGGCGTTGTGTAATGCCATTTGGGGCATTTCTGACTCGGGCCACACACACTGTATACCCGCCCAAGCAGCGTGGTACAATTTTAAACAACAGCTTCTCAGCATGCAAGTTGCATTGCACGTGTTGCATGTCAGCATCATCACATATTCTAGGATCTTAGCCTTGAGGCTCTTTCATAAAGGGGATGAGGCACTGCAGATGAGGCACTGCTCCCCGGGTAGCACGTAGGAATTTTGTGCAGGATTCTCCGATAGACCTGGGTTTTTTAGCCCCAAAACGTTGGTATTCAGGCCAAGTCTAGAGAGCAACATCAGCATAGTAACTTTTTACACTGGAAAAGGACTTGCTTCCCAGGTTCCCATTGATTTGGATGCAATCACCTGGCAGAGGTTTGTTACCAGGTTGCAAGCCCCTGTAGGTGCGTAACTAGAGATACAGGCGATCCCTCATGACAAGCTCTGAAAGGATGCAGCCAAGCCCGAGCAGCACACAGAGCACATCCTTCCCCTGGAGAAGTAACAGCTGAAATGAACTTCGGAGTCAGGTCCTGGTATCTCAAGACCCAACTCTGTTCCTGATTTACACGGCACACTTCAGTAAGTCACTCTCTTAGGTAACAGTTTCCCAGCACCCATTATGTTGGGCACTTATGTTTTAGAAATCATAAGCACATGAGAGTTAAAAGTGTGCAGTACCTCTGCAAAACTTAAGCTTCAGCTGTACAGATGCTCTCATGCTAAGGTTGATAGCGTTAGTGGAAATTCAGGAACGTAGATGTAGGGTTCTGTTTTCCCAAAGCACCTCAGTGTCTCAAAGGAGCCCAAGTCTCAGTGAAGTTCAGGCTTTGGTGGTTTGGTTTTCAAAATCACCTCAGGGATTTGAGTTAGAGATCCCTGTTCTTACAGCTCCAGACCATGCAGACACCAGCCTGCAGACTGCAGAAAACCTTACCAAGCAAAAGCATTGTTTCCTCATTTTAGCACCAGCAAACCACATCCGTACCATCATTGCAGAGGATAGGCGAAGGGTTCATCCTGTAAGCGCGTGGCTGGATGGACAGTCTAAGGCAACTGTCCGGGACCCATTTCCTTGTCGTTGCATTCTTGCTAAGGAGGTCTGCGTGGAGACCAGAGCTCTGCTTCCCTGCCTGAGCTGTGCTTATCCGTTCTGGGTTCAACTTTTCGGTACGGATCAGGGAAATGTCCCTCAAGGATTGTTTTTACCACTGCTTATTACCAACATTTATCCCAGCCACATGGTTCACACAGCCGCCAACTACTGTCTGCAGAAGTTTTCTGCTTTCATGGAGAAGGCAGAAAGTAATCACCATTCAATTTTTGGAAACCATATACAACAAACTACTACTGTTGGAGATGCTGCCTAACCCTCCCCGCATTCATTCTGATCCTCTGGGATTGGAGACAAGGGACCGCAGAGACCAGCATCCCCAGCTTTTACAGACAAACCTGTTTGATCCAGATCTGCATATAATCCCCACTTTTATTAGGATAAAAATAAAAACAGATGCAGATTAGCAAATCAGTTGTAGGTACAAGAGAGCGAATACGCAGAATGAGAGAACCGACTGCCAAACGCTAATGCTAAAGAATTCAAGCCCAAGGGCTTTGTCCCAGTGAGGGACTGACAACCGCAGACTGGAGCTGGGCAGCCTGGAAAGCTGCTAAAAACCACAGGAGATAACCGCGTTTGAGGACATCACTGCTTATCCCTTAAATTAAAATAGACGTGTTCCTTAAGTACAACAAACAGGAGCCCCCTCCGTGCCTCCCGCAGATGTACGTGCCTGCTGCTCTCCCCAGCCTGCCGGCACGGGGCTGCCAGCATCTCTTCTACACTGGGGGTGGAATATACCCCCCAGGCTCCCCCAGGCCACCCTCACAAGCACGATCGCTCGGAAGGGCTGATGACGGGGTGATTTCATGGGTGCGCTGGGCAGCTGCAACAGGAGCCCTCGACACCTCCTGTGATGGCCCTGGGCGCAGTGACATGGGGCTGGGTGCTGATGCACACGTGGGCAGCGGCTTTTAGCATCGCAACACTGTGACTTGGGCCGTAACTCAGGGCTTTGGGGAGGCTTTGGGCTAGCACACAAGTGTGCAGAGGGAGCCGTAAGAGCGTGACGGGCCAGAGGCCAGCCACATCACAGCCCGTAGAGCAGGGCATCATGCCCTGGAAGGCAGAACTCCTCCTTTGGGGAAATAGGGTGGTTTCTGCACAGCGCTGCTAAGGACGGGGTTGGGGATCAAGTCTGGCTGGCTCCAAAGGATGGAGTCCCAATTACCTAGAGCAGGGCACAAGTAGGTCCCCACTGCAGGACTTGTAACAGCATTTTTCTTTCTCCAGACTGAGGAAGCAAAAAGGGACCTTTGTCCCTCTGCACTTACTCGGATGTAAATCCACTGCACTCAAGAGCATTGTGCTGGTTTACACCAAGAACTCCCCATGCAAGGGGCTACTCCCTGGTCCCTCCCGGCACGACGAGCTCTGCTGTGCAGGAGGATGGTGGCTTTCAAAGTTGCTCCTCTCCGAGGGTGGGCAAAGGATCCCTCTACCCCTGCCGAGGGCACCCTGAAGCGCTGCGGGCTGGGGAACACGACAGGAGCTTCAAACCTGATGCTGGCTCCCTGCTGGAGACACGGGCGCGTCGAGCAGCCGGCATCACCTCCAGCTTCACTTTTTGATTAATGTTCTTCCAAACTTTCCTTGGCTCCCCGCGCTCCCACTTTCTGTCACCCTTCTCATTACGGATGTATCTTTGCATCGAGGAAAGCGGGAGGAAAAATTGTTCTTTCAGGGTGACAGCTGAGCGAGGGCTATATTATTAAAGGTACCAATCATAGGTGCCGAGCTATCATCGCACGATGAATGCACTTGTCAGGAGCCCGCAGCGGCCGGGGGAGAGAGGGAGGGAGAGAGGTGGTGGGACGACGGCACTCGCTTCCTCGCTCCTCTCCTCCCGCCCCCCGCTCTCCCTCTCCTTTAATGTTGGCCACCTCCGCTCGCCTGAACTTGGACCTTCAGCGGCGACAATTTCTCTGGCCTCGACAGCACGATTAATTTCTCCTGCCCTCGGCGGGGCCTCCAAGTGCGGTGGAAGTCCAGCTGGCCTGCTGCTGATAAGATGTACCTTTTGATTTGTTTTGTCTTTGATTGCCTTTTCTGTCACCTACAATGGCTGGCCGCCTGGAGACCTCCACATCGCCTGACTGACGGATCTATTTATCTATAGGCTGCTCCCCGGCTTCTCCTCCCCCTCGCTCCCCTCCTCCCCCAAACCACCACCTTGTACCACTGAAGTCCCAGTCTAATAGAAGCCGTGAAGGCTCATCCACCATAAAATACATCTGCCATCCTCCTTCTCTCCAAGATAAAAGCCTGTCAGTGTTACTTTCCAATTCCAGGCAGCTTGATTAATGGTGAAAAGCCACTGCAAGATCGACTTCTGGTTTTTACAAGCGCTGTCAGCCGGCCCAGGGTTATGCGAAACACACACTCATAGAAAACAAAACAAAATGAGAAAAGGGTGGGGAGGGAGGAGAGGGACGGGAAGGAGGGGGCGAGGGTAACCAAATCATATTAGGCTCAAGACTAAATAAAATAGGAACCTGGAGCCATCAAATCTCTGTCAGCCGGGTGCAGAAATACGCTCCGCAGCTCATTGTACCAAGGCAAATTATGGCAATAATAAATCATTGTTGAAGGAAGATGGTTGATAAATTTTTTTTTTGGATGGTGGCATTCAATAGGGGTGCTGGGACACCTGCCACTGGGCTTGGAGCGAGAGCCGGAGCAGGTTATTAGCCTGTCACTCAGCCCTCCTCCCCGCACCCCGCAGGGATCGCAGGCAGTGGGGCTGGAATAAAAAGTCTGGAAAGAGATATATTAAAAAAAATAATAATTAAATAGTGGAAATATTCCTACAGGAGGAAAAAAAAGGGGGGGAGAGGGAGTCAAAAGAATTACAGCACTCTTTGCAATGCTCATTTTTGATAAAGAGTATTTTACGATGTCCCAGCCTAGTAGTGCTTCAACTACTCCACCTGTCACCGAGAGGCAGCCATCTCGGGGGGGAAACACGACTGTTCAAGGGAGCAGAGTAATGCTGTGCACTCTGGAAAAGTCTGGGAAAACATACAGCCCAGAAAAGAAAGCAGGGAATATTCCTGAACCACCAAGGCTGGGCTTGAATGGTTAGGAACAGGGTTTCATCAGGCTCAATCCCATGACAAGTGACACCAGGATGTGTGGGCCTGTGGGCACCACGACGTTGGATCCCAGCTGACCCATGGCACCTCTTGCAGCCCAGGACACTTACTGCTGTACGGGAGCATTGTCCACTTCCGAACAAAAGGAAGATTGCCCTCAGCTAAACCACTTACTGCAGCATCCCTGTGGCAAGTTTCCCATCTGAGTTGATTAATCCCAACATTTCTTGGGTGATGAGGTCTGACTAGATCATGGGAGAAGGTGCAGACTGGCTAACAAAATAAAACCGTCCCCACTTTCACCACACTAGCGTGGGCAGGGCTCAACAATGCTTCTTCTAAACTGGAAGGTCAGGACGATCAGCAGATACCTTCTTACCTCTGCCAGTGCGAGGAGGAAGCTGGCAAGGTAGATGTAATTCCAGTGACCTCACACAGATAACTCTTCTGCTCGTTTGCAGACGTGGTGTGAAGACCAACACATCCTATTTGACCATTTAGAGCATATGAAGTTGCCAACCCAGTTCTCAGAGCCCAGCACCACACTATCTGCCCATCATGCTGGGCAGCACCACTGGTCTGGCCATGGTACTTCAGTTTACCTCTGTTGCCTATTGAGAGGCCACCCACATGGACTTGTTTGAGTATCATCCGAACCCTTCGATTCATACCTGCATTCCAGTCACCCAGTATCTCACACAATAACAGCAGCCAAACCCTTATCTTACACCTCAGCTGGGTGAGCTCGGCAGGATGATGCTATTTAAATGAACAGAGAAGGGATATCTGATGCGCCCCAACTCCATTCTCCACTATTGCACTGGCCGCCGGGGGTTGTGCAAGTGGAGATTTGCCCCAGAGAGAAACTGACACCCAACTTCTTCTGCCTCTGGTAACAACGCCACAAGGGACCACGGCAGTCCTGTGGTGCAGGTGGATCGCTGAGCCGTGGAGCAGAGCCTCCTGCTCAGCTGCTGCTGAGGAGGAGCCCAAGCAGAGGAGGTCTACAATGAAGCAACACAGCAAATCTGTTTGCAGCTTGCTGTCCTCCGAGCTGGACCATCTCACTTCAGAGAGATGGTCCCACTGGGGGGAGATAAGGAGATGGCAGAAGGGACTGAAGGAAAGGGGCTAATAAGCAAGGAGCAGACATTGCAAGGGAGGATGACAAGCGAGTGAGGTAAGAGGAAGGAGAGTAGGGAAAATTCCCCAAAACAGGAGAAGAAAGTCTGGGGAAAAAGAAAGGAAATCTAGAAAACAGGGAAGAAAAAGGGAAAGGCAAAAATAAGGTAATAAAAGGCAAGAGAAAGCACAACCAGAGAGGAGGAATAAACCCTCTGCAGAGTGGATGCAATCCCAGAGAAAGCAAGAGGAGAAGCAGAAGAGAGACGGGGTGTTTGAAAGAAGGCCATGCGTTATGAGAGAACAGAGAAGGGAAAGAGACAGAGGAAGAGTAGAAAGGCGAAATGGAGAAGGCAAAAGAAAGAAAAGGACCCCCAAGAGGACGCAGCAGGCTCCCTGGCAACGCTCTTCCAAGGAAGCTGACGCCAGTAGAAGAAAAGAAAGAATTAAAAGAGAGCGTTGAGTATAGCAGCAAATCCACCAAAACCCCAGGCATAGGTTTTACTTCAAGTTATGAATTAAACCGTGTATTCAATTTGTATTAGAGACCTCCATGGCCACGTGCTTTCCAAATCAGTGTGCACAGGGGACCTCAAATCCTGCACCCCCTTTTATCGCGTTGTTTGCTCAAACAGCTTTGTTCCCCTCAATTATCTTACTAGCCAAAAGCCATCACAATTCACTCACACCAAAGCCTCTCTCCGACCTCATCCGCACATTTGTGGCATCAGACATGCATCACCCGGCTGACGGACCGCCAGGTAGCGGGGATACGGGACTCTCGCTTGCTTCCCCAGCCAGGGCGCACAAACCTGGGTACAACGTCCCCATTGTCGGAGCACTCCTTGATCTTTCTGATGCGCATATCAACGATGAGAGCGCCTCGGCAAGAGCCGTCAGCACGGCCCGTGCGCAGCCCCGTGCTGCGCAGATGTGAGGGATCGCAAATGAGAGATGACAGAAGAGACCAGCAGAATAGGGCAGAGCGGAGACGGGAGGAAGGAGCCAGAAGGTCGGTGAGCGGCAGCAGATAGGGCCACCACCGCATGCATTCGTCATGCAGAGGAAACCATCGCAGACTCCCTTTGGAGTGGGAGCATGAGACAATTTTTCCATCTGGGTGAAGTTAACAACTTCCACACTTAATGGACTAGCTGACGAGACTAGCTTAAGGGGACACATCCAAAGCCTACAGAGATGACAGTGAGGCACAGGCTCCCATTCTCACTCCAGTCCTACCTGTAACCGGACACAGGGGCTGCACCCAGGCGGCAGCTCTTCCCAGAGCCAGGTCAGCAGCTCTGCCTTGGCATCACCCCCAGCTCAGGCACCTCCTGCCTGACCGTGCTCAGTGGGCACCACTCGCACCTCGCTTTCCAAAGCTTCCTGGACCCAGCACAGCTGGAGCTTCTGCACCACCAAGCGTGGGGCCAAGTCCCTGGATCCGGCCGGATGACCTCCATGCCCATCTTCCCCAACAGCAGGATTGTGAACAGGAGGCATCAGAAACAGGGAACGCCCAATTTAAAAAAAGCAATTAGGAAAATATGATAACGTCCTTTTACATGTGTTAATTTTTAAAGTGATAATGTTACTTCTGTATTCCATTACTCAAAAAAAAGCTTTCTATAAAATGAGTAAGTATTTCAATTTGAGTTATTTTAAGCTAAAACAGTAGGTAACTATAATTCCCATTTATTGATGCCTAATTTTACTGTCTCCTTAATACTGCACTCTGTTAACTATGATATAATGAATCTATATTGAAATCTCACATCCTTTTTTCCCCAGCTAGTTCTCTAAAACAGAAGTTTCTTGTGTATCTGCATTATTGTGTCTGGACTTAAGTTCTACTTCAGAGCCACAAGCTATAACCTCCTTTTCTGTATGCACGTTAGCAATATTGATGCTTTTTATTTTTAATATCTTATTCCCTCTTATTTTAGGGATAAAAGTATTTCATTTCTCTGTCAGTGCAAGAATCTTTGCATGCAATGCGATTTCATTTCTAACATGGGCTGTATTTTGAATATGACACAGGAAAAGAAATAACAAGCATCTCATAAATGACTATTTTCCATATGCTATCTAATTGTACCAAACACCATTTTTCATCGTTACAAAAGCAGACAAAGTTTAGCTCAGACAACAACTATGGGAGATGTTTCACTTTTCCTAAGAAACTCAACGGCTTTCTTCCAGAAACAAGACTCTCTCCACTCTTTAGTTGCCCACAATTTTTTTATTTTAATTTTTATAAAATTCAGTATCTTTGTCTACAATACAGGGCTTGAATGCCACATGCACTGAAACTTGGCAGACTCTTCCCTGCTGAACTAAAGCACGGGAGTAAGCTCACCATTGGCTTTGAATCTGGCATAGAGCAAGTCGGCTGAGTCTGTCACACATCGCACCATATTCACACGGCGACTTGCATATTCATGCGTCAAGAAAGCAAAAAGGATCTGCAAGTCTGTACTCGCTGCTATCGCACCTTTTTTCCTCCCAGCCAGCGCAGCTCGTTGTGCCAGCTGATGGAGCGCAGCAGCTTTGCAGTGTCACTGCAACCACAGACTCGCTGTCTTGAGCGGCAGAGACGGATAGCAAGAACCGCCTGATCAATGGACCTTTTGTCCGACCCTTTATCACAAACAATAGGAGCTGCAACATTCCAAAATATATTTAGGTAACTAGTGGGAACTAGCAGGCCAACTGCTGCCACAGAGGCCAAAGACAACCCCCCAGCACCAGAGAAACATCTTTTCTGGGTCCCAAGTGGTGACTGTCAGCACCTCCAGCCCTGCTTCAGCCTGTCCCTTCTTTTATTATCCCGAATGCTCTCCGGGTCGGAAAGCTGCGTGTAGTTTTCCAGACCACTGACCGCAGGAGTGATGCGCTCAAGCTCAGTATTAATGTAAAGAACTATAGCAGCAGCTTCATTGAACGGCTCCAGCCCCTCTGGACATCTATATTGCACAATGTGGACACAGGTGATAGACACCTAAGATTAGAGAGACTGATATCTATATATTCCTAAAGGGTCCTGTCCTTCCGGATAGATTTTTTCAGAGGATGAATTTGCTTTGTCCAATCTCGAAGGCAGGATCTTGCCAGGAGTATCCACACATATCATCACTTGTCTTCAGAAACACCAGCCACCCTCCCTCACCCAAAATCAGAGCAGGGTAACTCCATCCCACCCAGGCTGGGACAGGAGGTAAGCAGTCATCAAAAGGCAATTAAACACCCATGGAACACATACGCAGGAGAAAGTGAGAGAATTAAAAACATACATCCAGGAATTGCTAAGCCTTTTAGACAGAAATAAAGCAAAACAAGTGCTTTTGCTGTTGTTGTAAGATGAAAGCAAATTGCGTGAAGCTCATTCTCCCACCCTTTAAAAAGTCGTGTTGGACAAGCTCACAAAGCTCCTGTGCCCCATCTGACTTGGGAGTCAAGGGGATGAGGCTCTGGTGCCTTCCAGCAGACATCTGTGTGACACAAAGCTCTGAAAGACAGTGACGAAAGGCCATGTCTGACCTCCGCTGCCCACCTCTCTGGGCATTCATCCTGCTCCTGAAACCCCTTGGGTCTTTCTACCACTTACGGAGGCATTTGGCAAGAATCACACCAGGCTCCTGCCAGAGGATTTACAAGAGAAAGGCAAAGCCACCTGTCAGATCTGCACTTTACTGCTGCAGCTATAGCTCTGCTGGGTGACGGAACAACGCAGCATCTTTCCAGATGACAGAGGTACCCACTGGGAGGGCTCCAGGCTGGGGGATGCTGACTTGGAGCACCTGCGTGGGCAGGAGAGCACCAGCCTCATGGGTGAATTCCAGTGGGCAGGGAGAAAAGATGGCTTTTTGAGGTCTTTAACCTTTAACGTGCTGGTGCTCAGCTCCTGCAGACTTGCAGGCTGTACAATACCCACATGCTTTCTGAAAACAGGGTGGTAGGCTGCACGCTCCAGCTCAGCCTCCTGTACATGCTTTGGGGCTGAGCTTAGCACAGGTGGTTTTGATCTGGTTGGGTCTTCTCAATGCATTTGAGAGACAGATTACACAGAAAACTCATGGGCCAGCAGGATGCAATCCACCGTTCAAGGCAGCAGGTAACGTAAGGAGCGTTATTAGTAACAGAAACACTCAATGGAAAGAGGTGCAAAATGCACAGAAGCGATTCATTATAGACTGCACCACTCTTCTGTGAAGGTCTTTCCCCATACAAATACTTCAGAGCATTTAACAAATCCCAGTATGAGAAAGATGAAATCTACCCAGTAGCCAGAGGAAGATGACCCAATACCCAACCATAAGGTAACACAGTGACTCTGCGGCAGGGACAGAACGTGTCCTTGCTCACATTTTTCCCATACCAATCCCCTCATAAACAGCATCTTCCTGTTCCTGTAGAACCACCAAACAAGTTCCTTTTCCAGGTATCAGGGAGCATCAGACGCAGATGGAAATTTCCCAGGCACAAAGACATACCCAGCCAGGCACTGAAACTCCGTCAGTACCCGTCACCCAGAGCCTCCCTGCTCCCCCCACCCAAGCAGGAACCAGAGCACAGCCCAGCTCCTCAGGAGCTGAGATGCACTCATCGGTGGGCTGCATGCAGATGAGAGGGCTTCCCTTCTTACCTCCCCTCTACCTCAGTGTCACATTTAAATGCTGGAGGATGCTAGCTACCCCTCAGCTCACATTAGGGATGTCCTGGTGAACTACAACCACAGGAACAAATTCAGTTCTCTCCTACTGAATCCTTCTTTCCTCCCCTACTGCCCCATCCTCATGGACACAGAGCGCTCTTCAATGTGTTTACCTTTGCTGCAGCACATTATCAGGGGGAAACGTGAGGTGTGGATAGCTAAGGGTCACTTCCACAGAGGGACTGAAGCTCTGACATGAGCAATACCTGTTCCATGCAAGAACCTCCCACCAGAGACCCACTCATGGAACACAAGAAAGTAGCACAGAGGCTTTTACTCAGGTCTTTCAAGTTGTGGGCTGGAGCCTGAGCTCAATAATGATCCTTTCTCCCAATTTCTAGAGGGTGCTTCTACTTCATTATACTCATACAAAGCTCCCTGGCTGGGCTGTAGCAATTGCCTTCAGGCAATTTCATTATTTCTCCAATATCTAGAACCCCAATAGCATCAATCTGTCACTTCTGCTTAGGGAGATGATCCAGATTTGAGTTATTTTATAGCAATTACTTTTAACAACCAAAAACATGGAGAAATGTTTTTGTCTTCTCTTATAGTAAACATAAAGGGTTAAACTTGATGAATTGCAGGCAGTCAAAGCTCTGACCATCACTTAATGGACTATCCACAAAGGAAACACTCTCTGAAGAAGCGGAGATACTCTACAAGGATGAAATAACATCAAGGCTGTGATCTCTCAGCAATTCTGGAAGAACGAAGAAAAACACGACCACACTGGCACACGGACCACTTGATTCTCTGACCCTCTTTTTCCTACAGGCACGAGCTCGCTGCTGATACACTGATTTTGGGATTAAGGACAGAATGAAGTGTACTACTTCATTAATTAGCTGCTCATAGTTACATTTTAAAGACACCTACTTTATATACATACACATGTGCAATTTGGATCCGCGTTTCAATTTCTAGAGTTAACATTTCTTTCTGGTGCCTCAAGAACAGGCAACATCAATGGAAGAGGCACGTACAGACATGGCATGGTACAGGCGCTGTATTTGAGTCAGGACTCTTGCAGTGACCAGCTGTATGACCAGGGACAAGTCCTGTCCTCCTCTACAGCATTTCCTTTGGTGTTTTTTGTTTGTTTGTTTGTTTTTTGTTTTGTTTTGTTTTGGAAAAAGGTGGGTTTGGTTTTTTTTTATTCAGACTGTACAATCTTTGGAGCCAAAAATCTCTCTCACGTTGTAGTTACAGCCAGTACCCACCAAAAAGGGCACTCTCACGCAAAACGAGCAACTCCTGCAATATAAACAACAGCTCAGAATCCACTTTATAAAAACGGAAACCCTTCTAGTTTCTTTGCTCTACAACTAGGGCTCTTCTCTTTTCACACATGAGATACCCCTGTCACCATTCCAGTTTAAAGGATCATGTGAGCTTCCAGGTATCCGCTACAAAAAGGTAGATACAAATGTTTAAAGCTAAATAAAAGTGACAGCAACACACCTCAATGGCAGAAAGTTGTGTTAGACCCCCTGGCTTGTGTTACTGTGTTCCATCATTAAATTAGATAAGCCTTATCCTAAATGTTGGCTTGCTTCCACCAGCCTGTACTGCTTAAGGAATGGGAGGCACTGAGATAAGAGGCAGCTTTTTTCCACCTACCTAAGAAGTTAACACCCCACCCCGTAAATCTCTCCTCCTTTCAAGTGTTACTCAAAGCAAGAGGGGCCAGGTTAAAAAAAATGCTTTTCCCATAACTTAAAGATCACCAGTTCAAGCTCCATCCTCAAATGGCCAAAGTAAATTAATTCCTTTTCTAAGCACTTTTAACACACACTTCCCTATCTTACAAGTTTCTACATCTACAGAATACGAAGACGACTTTGCATAGTGGAAAGGGAACGCCAGGTCAGGCTGGGGTACCAAGGTTAAACAAAACATCAATTTCTGTAGTACACAGGTTTTCTGGGGCTTCCTCTTACTGGGGAGATCTAGCAGGCAGCTACCCCTTTGCAATTTTAATCACCATCCCCATCAGCACAACACACTCACAATTTGCTGTCAGCAGTCATCAAAATCCTGGAGATCAAGAGCATTCTTAGATGCACTTACGTATAGGCGCGTCATACCACCACATCCTGGCTTCACAAGGATGCATCTCCTCACTGCCTTAGCTCCTGCATTACTTCTTCCCACAGTTCCTTCATGGAGCTATGGCTTCTCACAACACACCCACCGGTTACTGCCTGCAGCTGAGCTCTGCAATCCCAAATCATCATATAAGTGACGACACTTTTGGTCAGCGTGAGCCCTTGCTATAGATGCATTAGGCATAGTTCTGCAGCCCGTGGGAATTCAGCAGCAGCAACAATTCCTTGTTCTTGCATTGCCAAAAGATAAAGCTATTTAAACGAAAATAGAATTCACACTTACATAGTGAAGCTAATCAGGCAAAACGTTCTGCTCACCGTTTCTTGCTCCCCTATGTCTGGAGCTGCCTTTTTCTTTTACAAAGCTTCACACCACAGATATATGGAACAGACACATCAGAGTTGCAAGAACATCAAGCGGCTGAAGACACGCTGAAGATTAAAGTGGATAATACTCATCTCAGATTTCAGATAGCTAATATTCCCCCAACAGTGCTCACACCATTTTTGGAACCATCCACGTTAGCCTTAATATGTAAGACAGGGAATCTGGAATTATACACGTGCCATGTATCCTGATTTTCCCCAAAGCAATACAAATATGTCTGAAACAGCTTTTAAAAAAAATTTATATCCTAACTGCTCTCCTATTTTATTGGTTCCATCTATTTTAAGCTCTCAGGTATTCATATTGCTGGAAAATTGACTGGCCCAGTCTTCCTGTTCTCCAAGAAATATCTCGGAGCAGGCCTCCCATCTCTGACCTTGACAGCCCACTCTGCGATGACAAAGTATATCATGTCTGTGCTCATTCAGTCTCTAGCCCCTCTGATACAACTGCCAAAGGAGGTGCCAATTGTCAGGGTATTTCCTTTCTGCCAAGCGCTGCCAGCTTGGCTAGCATCCCCTTAGCAATAGCCAGAGGATTGCTAGAACCTGGCCCACAGAAGAGTTTCCATTTTAGCAGATCCATCCAGCAGCATATTATAAAACAGCAGCTTAAAGTCTAGCTGACTAATTAGGTCCCCAGCTTAGAATATTGATGTTGTTTTTAAACGCTTCTCTTTTCATCTTCTTTCCAATCCCATAGACTGCCTCAGTCTAGGCTTAAATTATGCAGCAATATTCAGCAGACTAAGTGGCTGTAACAGCAACTGCCACTTGACGCCTAGCACACATGAAAAATATTAGAAAATATTATAATCTCTCTAAAAGGAGATGATCATTTTCAGCATTTCAGCTTAAAACAACCTCAATGCTGGCCCCGATTCTAGGAAGTACAAATAAATATTGGCGAACTCTGTTCACAACTTTTTACATTGTATGACACGCAGCAGCGTAACAGCAAAGGAGAAGAAAGAACACACATTTGCAACAGATTTAATAGGCATTTTGCTGCTCCCTTCCAAATTGCAGAACCCGCTGCCTTGAATCACAGTATAACATTGCCACCAGGTGGGCAAACGCTCCCCTTCGGCGTGCCAGCGTCTGTCCTTTGGAGAGGTTTGGCAAAGCTGGAGGGGCCCGTGTTTCACAGCCCCCAAACCCCCCGAAACAAGCAGGCATTGTTTGAACACCTGCACATCTCCCTGGACAGCTGGGAGGGTGCCAGCAGTGCCGCTCGCCGCTGGCCGCAGTTCAAACCGTGACCTTTTCAGGCAGGAAGCCGGCAAAGGCTGGGGTTTCATGTCAGAAAGCTGGCAGAGGGAGCAGCAAGAGAAAGGGAGACGGCAGGCCGGCCAAGACACAGACCAACTAAACCAGGGTTTCAGAAACATCATCGCTCTCCTGCCCCTGCACGCTTTTTCTGAAAGCACTCTTCTTTACTGGCAATAACACCTTGCAGCCATCATGTATTTGGGAAGATGCGCACTCGCTGTGGGGAAGACTCGGACACTCATTCAGCAGAGAGGGATACATCAGGACACAGTTCTAGTATTGCAGGGCTGGCTGAGGACCTGTCAGCTGTGTCACACCACGTTGGTGGGCAAACAACAGCTCACAAAAACCTGCGCAAAGCTCCCCAAAGCTGTAATAAAATTGAAGGCCACCTAAAGCTTATTATTGCTTGCTGCAAGAGAGAACAATTAGGGAAAAAAGCAGTTACTAGGCCACTCAGCTTCCTCCTTTCCTGAAAGCTGGTGGAGAAATGTGTTTCCCAAATCACAGCCTGTTTACAGTACAGGGACAGGGTTATGCCCAGAAGTAATCAAGGGAGCACTACCACAAAACATTTCACAGAGTAAAGCAACAACCTTTATAGTTGCAGCCAAAAGGATTTTTTTTTTTTTAAACAAAAAACCCCCAACAACAAACAAAATGTTCAACAAATTAGAAGAAAAAAAAGTCCCTTTGTTTGCCATCTCAAAATTATATGGAGATACGCTCTAGGAATAAGTGGACTAGAACAAACTAGATGATTTTTAAGGCTTCCTGAATAATGGTGACAGGAACAAAATCAAACATCCAGCACTTAAGTGCTATGGCACAAGCTTTCACATGAAACCCACAGCGCAGAAGAGGCTACGCAAAGAATTTTGCACTTATAATACTACCAGCAGAAAGTGGATGTCAAACTTTGCCTTGGTGTTGATATTTCACTGAGTTGTTTTGCGGATAATTCATCACATCTACAGTGACTTCGGTTACTTCTGTGATCATATGTGCGATGACCTAATATTCCTACAGCAACCACAGTTACTATTAATACAAGTTTCCTGGGGAGAAATAAAACAGCAAGGGAGATATCAAGCTGTTGTTTAAAATGACTTTATACATGACCAAAATCTTGGCCACAGTTCTTGCATCCAGTACCAGTACTTTAAATGAATTTGCTTTTAAGTATATTTCTGTTCAGGAGGAAGATAAAATTCTTCCTTACTCCAAGCAAAGTTTAAAAACTCAGAGGGCAAAACAATATTGGGAATATCATCAGCTTTGAGTTTTGTTGATTCAATTAATACCCTGCTACTACTATCATGCTACAAAAAGACTGGCACTGTATTCCATATGGAAATACAGTTTTTGTTAAACTGATGCATCATTACCTCACTCTCCCACTATTTACTTGCACAGCGCCTCTTGAATTGCAACTCTTCTGGAACAGGAAAGCCCAGAGGAATGGTTAAGGTTCTGTTATTTTGGCAACCTATTCTTGAGAGAAGACCTTGGAGCAAATACAATTTGTCTTTATTTTACACTGACACTCTAAACAGCCGTTTTGAGAGGGATCGCTTTCATAGTCTCTTAGGCAGGTAACGTTATTCTATAAGTGTTAGAATTGTAACGGTATTCAAAGCACCGAAAGCCAAGCATTAGCTCCAAAGATGTACTTTATTTCATTATAAAGCAGATTGTTTAGGCATTATTTCTTTCTGTGAACGTCCACTGTATGATCAGCAGGTCCTGCTTTGAGGACATAGCTGCTTGATAACAGACAAAGATTCCAGCACTAGACAACAAAAATACAGATGCATAGAACAAGTGCTGCTTAGACGTGAAGAGCTAATGGTCTAAACTGCAACCAGTTCCAACAGATGATATGACCAAAAACATGAGTACAGCTCCAGCCCAGCCAGAACTGCATGCCCAAAAGTGGAGTCCTTTTTATTTCAAAACGAAATTTGTATTGGGCTTCCTGGAAAGACAACAACAACAACAACAAATCCCCAAAGCAGAAGAACCACACCACACTCCTTCCCTCTCCTTTTAAAGTCACTTTTTAACTGTCCCTGATTTCACATCAAAATTGTGCTGTGGCATACTAGTGCTTTACGAAAGACAGAGAAGTTATTGAATGTAGTGTGAAATAATGAATGGTTGGTAATGAGCATTTCACTTTATCCCAGTATTTTTGTTCCTTTTCCAATTGTGATCCTCACCCCAGGAGTTTCACTTTTATTGATAGATGTATCTCATTCCAAATTTGCAGATTTCTCACACATTTGGTATTTGAGCTCAGTGCATTAACAAGGGCTTCTGGGTGTCATCTGTGCTCCTTGGGTACATAACAGAGTCCCATCACTCCAAGCAAAAACAGCAGTTCATATACTGTCAGCCCAACATGCAACACACAGAAGGCATGTTGATGCAGCGTAGAGAAACATTCCAACTTTGTAAGTCCTCATTCTGGTTTCCACATTGTCCAATACTGACTGAGGAAAAGTGTATTTACAAGACTCATGCACAAATATTTGCATTTGGTCCTAGGCACCTGATTAGTATTGACAATCTAAATTAAAATGGAAAATTAAGTATTATTCTGGTCCATTAAAGCCTTTTACTGTAACTTCTCCAATTTGAAGGTGTGATCCTCAAAAATGGAGGAGTCCCACCACCTTCTGAAAAAGTACTTTTCTATGCACCATTCAAGTCTGAGATTATAGGATGCAAAAGCCTTCTACATAAGCAACTACAAGAGTTATCTGACAAGGGTCTCATATCTAGATCTATAGAAACAGACAAGTAACATACATTCTTTTCACACTCCTTTGTGGTAATGAGACTCAAAATTCACTAGATATGAGTAGTCAGATAACGTCCTGATTGCTACAAGACCAGAATTTATTATCAATGAGAGAAACTTAGCTTTAGCAAGAGCACAAGCAGATTTGCATCTAAGCAGCCATAACATCCATGTCTTTCTGCAAGCATCAGAACTAGAAGCACTACCACTAATGGCAATGAAAATTAGAAGGTTTTACAAAGCTGCCAGCGTGACCAAGTTTCAAGTTTGCAACTCCTAGGCACAGACTCTGGCAGAATCTAGATTGACCTGAGTTTTCTGCTTATGGAGAAGGGATGGTGGGAAAGAACACATTCTTATCTTAAACAGAAACTCGACAACAGTCTCAAGCCAATATTCAACATCTGACAAGGTCTAGTGTAATAATTACAAGACAAAACATTTGGAATTCGAGATATTATTTAGTAAAAAGAAACAACTGCCTTCCAAATCTGCCATGCTGAAAAAAACCCAAACACAAAACTGAACATATTAAACACTGTTTGTGCTTACAACCATAATTATGGAACTTGAGCATTAGAAGGAGAGATTTTTCTCACCACTACTGCCAAGAAGCTGCAAAAAAAAGTTAAATGGAAAAAAAACCCCTTCCAAACATTCAACCCTCCCCACAATTATTTACTAAAACCTGTAAAGGCTTCAGGTATACTAAAGTTGAAAAGGGCTCAAAAAAAATTTGAGATTCATTGAACTAAATCCAATTCAGAAAGCTGATTATCCTAACACAGAATTAAAAAACAATTTTCTTTAAAAAAAATTTATTTTTGCACATTTTTCCTCATCAATTTATAAAATGCAAACAGTATGCTAGAAAAGTTTGAACATAAGGGAATGCGCTTTGGAAACACTAAAATATGTGTTCCTATAGAATGACATTATCAAGTTTACGTTACTTCTTTTCACCTGACAGGCTATATTTTGAGAATGTTCCTCCCCTCTTTCCTGGGTCCATGAGAAGCTAGGTTTAGAAAAGAAGAGCTCCCATACTGCCAACTTCACTCTGTTCCTTTACAAAAATTTCAAAGTACTGATAAATGATAGTGACAGCGAGCAAAATTCCAGTTCCAGACCCTATTGCCCCAAGGAAGTCTGCCAACACAGAGAGGGCGCCAATACAGAGACCACCAAATGCAGCAGCTGTAGGGATGTACCTGTAAAACACAAAATGAGAACAGAAAAAGGTACCATTAGAGTTTGCTCAGTATATTACAAATATACTAGGCCTAGTGGTATATGGGATCTATGGGAAATATCTACATCAGATGCAGGTTGTTTTCCAGAAAACCAATCCCACTGAGAACCTAAAGAAGACTACAGAAATAATCTAACCAGGTGGTTAAAAAAAAAAAAAAGAGAGAAAAAAAAAGAAACTAGATGAACTGAAAGAGTCAGTGGCAGAATACTTGCTTCTCATGGGTCTACCAATCCAAGGTAAGGAACATGCAATAGTGCCAGTATACTAGGTAAAGAAATAGAAAGCTCAACTCAACTGGAGGAAAAAAACGCAAAGCTAAGTAGAGAAGGTATTACAGTCTACCACGCAATTAAACACAAAGATTAAATTTATGGCTGCTAGCTCAAGTCATTTGCAGATGACTGAAATCTTGAAAGTTACAATAAAATTTCTGTAACATGAAGGGCGAATAGGTCCTACCCTGCAATTAGAAAGCCTAGAGAGACTGACCCCTGCCTACCTCTGCATCTAGTGGATTTATGTAACTACTTGTCTTATAAGCAAGGTCTGCATGAAAACAGTACACAAGACATAACACATTAAAAATTAGAGTAAAAAAAACACTTATGCGTCAGTTTCAAGTAGTAAAAGACACTCAAATGCTTGTTATTAACTACCCTATAAAAAGTATAAAAATGAAAAAATACAACAAAAGGAAAACACAAGCTCCAGAATTTAAAGCACATTCTCTAATTGTAAGGCAAGAATATGCTGTACTGTGCAAGTCCAGTCATTAATGAGAGACAATATTCTATGTCTCATGCACGTAACATTGAAGCTGAAAGAGTATCTGTGTTCTAGGGTCTAGAAAAGGGACATTTGCGATGTGTTTCCCCATAAAGCTTTGGATAAATAGCCTGTGAAATATGTAGCTCACCTGTTTAGTTCATGTACCATTGAAGTTTCTCTGTGGCCTCGCATTACCATTTGCTGTTCTTTCAATTGTTTGGCAACCTGTATTGAATCAAGGAACGGAGCAAGTAAGTTTAGTGTCATTTGCCAAGGCCATGGAACTCAATACTACAGAAAAACAGAAGCAAGACACTTCAGTAAATAGCGGTGGTTTGGTATTTTTGGTGTTTGGTTTTTTTTGTTGTTTTGGGGTTTTTTGGGTTTTGTTTTTTATATTATTCATCTGAGTTTAAAATATCGATTATTTTAGCTTCAGATAGATTGTAGTCACAGGCACTTTTCCACACTGTCAATTATGCAAAGCTTTTTGGACGATTATAGTCCTACTGAGAAAAAGAAAACCTGGAAATTGGTAGGCCCTCATACACATAATTTAATTCCTGTTTTGCCACCTACCTTTCTCCTGGTTAGGGTTTAGCAGATGTTAGCAAAACCATCCTATGAAGTATCCACTCCTACACTTCAGTTTCCCACACTCAATTGAGCTAACTATTTATTTGTTGAGCCATATTAGAAAGAATACAACTTAGAAAGAATCCCTTCTTGGAACATCATTCTTAAATTGGATTTCTGCAATTGTACAGGGTTACAATAGAGCCCTGCAAACATTTTACTAACAACTGAGGGGAACTGAAACTCTAGCAGGGGACCTTCTAAAGCTGCCTGTCACTGGATCTAATGTACTGAGAAAACACACTTTCAGTTACCAGTTTTCCACCATATTGTGAACATTTAAGTAATGATTTAGCAATTTTTATTTTTGACCTTGTTTACATGAACTTAAAATCATTTTCTTCAGTATCAGGAAAGTATATTAAAGTGTTAAAAGCTGTATGGCGGTTTACACTGAAATAAAAATCTGGCTATACATGGCTGTGAGTGCCTCCCTGCATGCCTGACAACAAGCAGCTAAACTCAAGTCCAAAACAAGAGAGTGCTCACGCTGTTAACAGTAACTGTGCAACTATTACATATTTGTTAAAGAATGGATTAAACCATTCCATATGACTGACAAACTTGATTTCCTACCCAAAAACCACACAATACAAACATACCACAATGACAACTATTTTCCATCTTGTTTTCCAATTCCAATTTCGGAATGATATAGCTGCTGAATATCAAATATCCTGTAGCAAATGGAAATTTTGAGAAGCTAGACTCAGGTACATTAATGCACTGCACTATATTCTGTTATCAGTGCTCTCAAGTTAGAAGTAACAACCTCTAGTTAATCTTCCCTAAAGAGAAATGAAGAACTCTCGATGCCAGACATGGGTATTCAAGTTTTACCTGCAAGTTCTTAAGTGGCAACCGCCTTGCACACAGTGCATCTGTCATTTGGCACCAAAAGTTTCTACCTTTCAGGTTACCTTGCCTCGCCTCGCCTCACACTGATCAGACGTTACATAGCATGTTCAAAGTTTCCTAATGCCAATGAAAGCAATTATTTGAGTTTTGTTGGTTTTGGAAAAGCAGTAAATAAAACAGGGCAAAAATTACCCCCATTCTGCTTGTATCCTCCCCTCTTAAAAAAAAAAAAAAAAAGACAAAAATTGTTATTTTTAAAAGCTCTTCTGATCCAGAATCAAAGTTACTGCTCATACAAATGATAAATGTTACCAACAAGGTTACCAGCATAATAGCCATTTCAGGAGAAAGTCAGTCTTATTCTTACAACAGCCCATCTGTTTTCATCATGTAAGCTTACATCATTTATCACTTTAAACTTACATCTTTGGCAGAGGAGCCAGAGACTTCAATCCATGTCTTGGAGAAGAAAGCACAGGAGCCCAACATAAATACAATATAAACAACTGCATGAACAGGGTCTTCTAACACTGAAGAAAAGGACTCTGGAGGTGACAGATAATAACAAAGTCCACCAACTGGATAAGCACGAGCAGGGCCTCCAGATGATGTGTCCTAGAAGAAGGAAGCAGGCAGTCACCAACTTTCTCACTGTTTCTTAGCCATTAAGTTAAGCCTGGCTTTATATCACCTTCATGTCACTGTTTATCATTATCGCTACAGCATCACACAAAGATTCAATTTTACTATCATGACCAGTTTCTAAAGTGGAAATGGAATACAATAAGGAACAGCAAAAATATCTACGACAGCAAAGAGCACCACAAGTTAAAAGGTGAAGGGAGACCTAACATCTACACTCACCACAACAGGTCTCATACTCTACCATTAATTTAAACAAATTACTAATTTAGGAGTTTTGGTGTACATGACCGCCTGTAGAATTGTGCCTTAATAGAGACCACCTCTTCAACCATGCATTTTAATGGTGCTCTTATAAAGCTGTGTGCAAGATCAGAAGGAATACTCACAGACCAAGTGCCCAGCAGGCTAACCAGTAAGTTGCCACTGAAGCGAGCAGAAAGCATCTGAGAGATGACGTATAAGTTTGACACCAGGGCAGACTGAAGAATAATGGGAATGTTGGAAGTATAGAACAGCTTGATAGGGTAGGTGTTGTATTGGCCACGGTAGCGAGCAGATTTGATAGGAAGATCCACTCTGAAGCCCTGAAAAGTTTTCAAAAGAAAGTCTTCCATTATATCCTGACACAAACCCATACCATAGGTCACAAATTGCAAGTGTAAGGCCTTGACAGCAACAGAAAAAAACCAGCAATCATTCTGTGCAGGTACACATACTCTACCCAGAGGGCTACCCATGCAAACACTTCTGCAAAGGGCCTGGAAGCCTGCAGGGCTGCCTAACAGACACATATGAGAAGGTATGAAAGACACAGACAGGAAAAGAAATCTGAAGTTTCAAGAAAACTGAACATAGTGTTCAGGAAAAGAAACATTAGAACTTTCTATATTCTTCAGCAGTATGCTGCAACAAAAAGTAAGAGACAACCAGGCTTAAAGACTTCAAAGTATTTTCCAGCAAAAACCAATAGCATTTGGGGTAGGCAGTATTACAGGTACACATTTATCTGGGGTTTGGTTGTTTATTTTTTTTTTTTGAGAGACCAAAGTAGGTCAGAAGTTTTTCACTATGAGGGTGGTTAGGCACTGGAACAGGTTGCCCAGGGAAGTTGTGGAGGCCCTGGAAGTGTTCAAGGCCAGGTTGGATGAGGCTTTGAGCAACCATGTCTAGTGGGAGGCATCCTTGCCCATGGCAGGGGGGTTGGAACTAGATGATCTTTAAGGTCCATTCCAACCTAAACCATTCTATGATTCTAAGTCTTTTGTGTGGCTACAGTAAGTGTGGAAACTGATTAAGAGAAGCTAGTGTTAAATGAACACACAGATGTTGCAGGTACAATAATGAGTCTTCTGGAGATGCCAGAAAGTGAAAACAATTTCCTGTAGAAGGAAGCAGACTACAGATCTACTTTCATACAAACAGTTTTACACTCCTCTTTAATCCAACTGACCTGGAAATAAATTACAATAGCAAAGACAAAGATGGTGGCAATCAGATTCATAAGGTTGGGGAGATTCTGACGGTAAAAGGCCTCACGAAGAGCTCTGACTTTGTCTGTACGAGTAGCCAGAAGATGGAACAGAGCAATGATGGCTCCTTCAAATTCCATGCCTTGGAAAGGAAAAGAAAAACCAAATTAGGTGTGCTGTGATTATCTCTGAACTTCAGTGCTTTGTCTCATTAGGCGTACTTCTGAACTACAGGATTCAGAGTGGGATTTCCCCCAGTCTTTTTCACCTTGAGCACACTCTCACAATTTTACTACTGTCATCCTTCATATCGGCTATGTTATTTCCAACGTTTTTTCCAAATCCCCCAGTAGTGGCCTAGAAACTAAATCACAACCCAAAATCAAATGGGATAACTTTATTGTTCTCTAGAAACACTGATATTGACGAAGATCCCCCTTTCCTCCTCCTCTCCCAGAGGGAAAAAAAAAAAAAAAAAAAAGGAAAAAAGAAAAGAAATGAGGGAGGCAGCATTCTTTCTCATATAATTCACGGTGAGACACTAGCTACTGTTTGTATTACGGCAAATGTGCTAACCTCACTTATGTTTTCTACTATACAGCACCAAACAAGATCACCTCCTGTAAGGTTTGGAGAATAAGGTCTTTGGGGCAAAGGCTAAGACATGTAAGGAGCAGAAAAAACAGATGGTATTTGTCAGTAAGTTGGGCAGCAACCGTAACACAACGGCAGTCTACCATTATCGAGTTTTAAGGGAGGCACTGTAAGAAATTCAAGTTAAGGAAATATCTTGCGAGATACTACAAAATTAAAAAGAAATGTCTTTGTACTTGCACCTTGCACAGGAGCCCTTTCTGTACTAACAAGATTCACTACATAGCTAAGATGCTGGTAACAGCATTTGCCATGTAAGTTAACATACTGAAAAAAAAAAAAAGATTTTGCCTTTTTGTACAAAATTAAGACTTTTCTACAAGTGACACTTTTATATTTTAAATTATCGTTGTACTGTTCTATATAAAAACGTAAAGAGTTGGAATTTTAAAAGATTATGGGTGGGAAGCTGCTTGGTTTCTTATGTTTCATTTGATAAAGTAATTCAATCCTAATGCAAGTAAAGAAAATGGACTATGCCTTATTACCTCGCCCTGTGTTCACCGTGGTGGGACTGAATGCCTTCCACACAATAGTCTCACAGATGTTGGTAGCAATGAAGAGAGAGATGCCAGAACCAAGACCGTATCCTTTCTGTAGGAGTTCATCCAATAGCAGAACTATCAATCCAGCAACAAAAAGCTGCAGTAAAAAAAAAAAAAAAAAAAAAAAAAAAGTTAAATCCAAT
>VFFE01007181.1:3427247-3501211 GCA_008921705.1 Burhinus oedicnemus
ATTTGGACACATACTTTATATATTAGATGTCCCAGTTAAGGAAAAAATTTTTTTTTTTTTTTTTTTTGTTTTTTTTAATTAAATTATCTGTTCTAAATACAACTTACTAGCTGAACCTCTGTGTAAGTACAATATGGGCTGGAAATAGAAAAAAAAGTCAAGAGGTTTCTGCTTTTACTGAGTAGGTTGACAGCACAAAAAACCTTGCCATTGTTATACACCAGTTTACCAATACCCTTGAACTTTTATTTCATAATACCTTCTCCTCTAGCCTGATATTTGAAAAATACAATACCCAAGGTAGTTTTAAGTTAGAGTTTACTTTGGGGCCATACAGCTTAAGAACTCCTGCATGCTGTTGATAAGCAACAATTCAAGTTACTTTACAGAATGTTTCATGCAATGATCTCCTTCCAGTCAAAAGGACATATCCTTAAATCAGAAAAGTTGTCAGTGTTAGAAAAACATACAAAAGAAAAGACTTATCTGCAAAGTCACAAATTCTCCTATGAGCAGCAAGACTTGATTTTAACAGTTTATGTTAAACTTCTGAAGACAAATCTAAGATGGCGCACGTATTTTGGATTGATTTGAATTAAGAAGTGTACAAAGATGCAAGAGAACTCAAACTACTGGTGGCTTTCCACTTCTTTGTTGAAGGCAGCCACTTCAGTGCCAATTTTGTAACACTTTAAGACCAGTCATAAAAATTATTTATTTAATTTCAAACGATTAATTGCTTGAAAAGTTACACTGGATTGTGGTTTTAAACTTAAACCAAACCATAATTCTCTCCTACACCCGCAATAATATACATATTGACTAAGATGCTTTTCAAGCGGTTCTTCCTCGAGGCAACAGACTCTAAAGACTCCCATTCACCCGGATTAATTCTGGACTGCAGATCACTGTTTATAGTTTACTCTGACAACGTCATTGATTTTTTGGCTTAAAGCGTTATGACCAACGACCGACGTGACAGCCCGCCTCTCCCTGCCGCGGTACCGCAGCGGGCACACTCCGGCCTGGGATGGCCGGGAGCAAGAGCGCCCGCCCGGCGGAGCGGCCGGAGGACCAGGCACCACCGAGCAATCCCCCTTCCCTCGGAAGACCTGCCATAACCAGGAAACGCGTCTTTCACCGTGAGAGGGTGGAAAAAAATAATCCAGAGAGAGCCTCCAAACCAGAGGAAGCGAAACCGGCGGAAAGCTGGCCACGGAGGGAGTGCCGCCGCCGGCGGGCAGCCCCGAGGGCCGCGGGCCCAGGCTGGGGGCCGGCGGGTGAGGTCAGGGCGGCCCCTCAGAGGGGCTCCCGCGGGAAGGGCCCGTCCCAAGGTGCCTGTGAAAAGGGAGCCGGTGGCCGAGCCGCAGCCCCTTGGCCGTCACGCACCCCGCGGAAACCCCGCTCCCCGCCCTTCCCGCCCCCGCGGCCTGCCGCCGTCGCCCGGCCGAGGCGCCTCGATACTCACTGCCCATGGCGGCCGCCGGACGGGAGCAAAGAGCGAGCGGCGGCGGCGGCCTCGGAGAGACACGTCAGGGATTGAGCCCGGCCGCCCCCTTCCGCTTCCTGCCACGCGCCGGGTTCGCCGGGCGCCGCCGCCACTGCGCAGGCGCCGTCTCCCACACCGCCCCCAGCACCTGCCGCCGCCACGGCAAAGCGCCTACAACTCCCATCATGCACTGCTGCCAGAGTGACCTGCATCCTCCACGGAGGGCTGAGGGGTCCTGATGCTTATTGGCTCCTCCCGGGTCCATGCAACCAATCAGATGACGAGGTGGCGCGCGGCTTGCTGGGAGTTGTAGTCTTGGTGTCCCTGGCCGCCATCTTAATGAGGTGTCAGACTGGCACCTGGGCAGGGCCGTTGCGAGGTGTTGAGGTCGTGGGTTATTTTGAGGAACGCACGTTTTAGCTACCAGAAATCGTAACGTTGGTTTAAGAGATTGTGACAGATAAATACATAAGTAAACGCTTAAAATTTATGTTCTGCTTTTGTGTTTTTATAGTGGAATGAAGAAATTTTTCACTCTGAGGGTGGTGAGGCACTGGAACAGATTGCCCAGATCCCTGGAAGTGTTCAAGGCCAGGTTGGATGGGGCTTTGAGTAACCAGGTCTAGTGGGAGGTGTCCTTGTGCATGGCCAGGGGTTGGGAACTAGATGATTTTTAAGGTCCCTTCCAACCCAAACCCTTGTATGATTCTGTTTTACACCTTTTTCTGCAGTAAGAAACTCCCTGCGCCCGCCACACAAAATGGCAGCTGGTGATGTCACACTGTCACTGCATCCTTGAGGCTGGGTTTAACACACCCAGATCAAGCTTGGCTTATCATAAAATATCAAACATTGGCAAAAATGTGAAACATTGTGCCATGTGTCAAAGAAGTCATGGTCCTTCAACATGTCACTGTACCACCCAGCAGCACCAAGAAGAGGAAACGATTGATCTTTGAAAGGTTGGACCTGATGATCCTTGAGGTCCCTTCCAACCTGGTATTCTATGCTTCTGTGCTTCTATGAGTCAACAAGTGAAATGCGCTCACATTGACATACTGCTGAAGAGAGTCACATAATGGCCTCTGTGCTTTCCAGGCATTTGTAGAGGGAATTATCACCGGTCTGAAAATGAAAGGTAAACACAGGAAAGAGAAAAGCGAATAGAGGTGTTAAGACAAAGCAATTAGAGTCAGTGTATAGGCTTTATGAAACCCGTAACAGCTTTCACAAATCTTCTTGTTATTTTCTAGGAACTTAGGTATGCTTTCTTTGATTATTTGATCCCTACTTTTCTGAGATTAACTTTAAAAGACTAGCCCTAATTCCCACCTACTGTTTTTTACTTCTCTCTCTCTCTCTTTTTTTTTTTCTTTTTAATTGGTGGAAAGTGTATTTGCCCTTCTCCAGGCTCCTGAAACCATGCATCTCCTCTAGGAGTTATTGAAGATATCTACCAATGGGTCTGAGAATGTTTTAGTCAGTTCTTGTCCAGAGCAGCTTATTTTGAAACATGCAGTTTATCAAAACTGGTTTTATCCCACCCATTTCTAATCAGAGATAAAGCAACTGCTTTCCAACTGACGTGCTGTCTTGCAGAGTTGATTTGATAAGATCATTTTGACTTCCTAACATGGGCACTGTGCCTGGTTTACCAGAGCCGACAGGTAGAAAAGAAGGAAGAACTAGCAGTAGTTTTGTGGAAGTCTGGGCAAGGAAACAACAGCAGCGATCCCAGGGATTGATGGTAGAAGCATGCAACAAAATGCCAGAATTTGCTGAATTTATTAAAATAATTAACTATTAATAGTGAGAGGTGCTGATAACATCACTATGCCAGATCACTGCTATGTTAGAAAGGGTAACACGGCTTTATCTTATCTAAATGGGTCATCTGCTTTTAGCCCTTTAGAAGTCAGATGTCTAGGTAGTTGTCTAGACTCTCAGTGGCCAATGGAGATACAAGTGGACACCTGGAGAAATACTCAGTCTACCTGTCTTACACATCTGTTTTCAGATTAGATGAATCATCCTCCAGAGGTATCTATCTCTGTTGATTATAGAGGGAACTAAGGTGACCACTTCAGACTAGATACCTATATCTTAGACATCTGATGTTAGAAGAGATGAATTCCACCCATGAAGACTGAAGGTGTCTTCTCAAAGGTGTTATCTCTGAATCAAGCTCCGGCATTTTTGAAAGAGTCTGAGGGGAAGCTTGTCAATCTACTGCTCCTATTGTAATTGCTCTTTTGACAAATAGATAATGTCAATCTTCTAGGGTCTCAGCCTATTTCCCCTCCACAGTGACAACTCTATCCTTAAAAATTGGCTTTGTGGGATATAGTCACATGTACTTTTTGTGCTAGTAGCCTCTACCTGTGCCATAAAGATAGGTAAAAATATTTAATAGACTATTATTCTTTGCACGGCCCACCTGCCAGACCTCTTGGGTTCCTGTTTTTTAAAATAATTTTAGACAATAGATAATTGGGTTTACTACTGTAAAAAATGAACCTTATAATTACATAGAATCGTCTACTTAGGCATGGAAGCTGAAAACTCATTAGTTTTTGCTTACATATCTATTTTGTCCATTCTGGGTCTGAACAACTTCACATTTGGGATGAAGTGGGTATAGTCCTACAGCTGAAATTTGCCACTGAAGTTCAGATCTAGGTAGAAAAAACGGTTGATGAAAGCTAGCTTTCTTAGGACCTTACAGTGAAAAAACCCCCTGTTTTGCCAACTGAAGTAAAAAAATTCCCCAAAATCTAGAGGAGCCAAGTTCAGGTCCTTTGTATAATCAGCTGTCACTGCAGAACAGAAGAGAAAAAGAAACTGAAGACACAGTTATTGGGGCATTATTACAGTAAAGCCACATGAGACACTGGGTCAAATTTTGGCCTGATGTGACTCCCTGACTTTGGCAGTTTATCTTGGGGAACTATTTTGGCAACCAATTGCAGACTGAGTGACAAAAAAGGAATTTGATACACTAGGGCTGATTTTTGCACTGTGTTTGGGAAGCACCTACTACTGCAAGAGGACTCAGTTCAGAGTGGTGCCAGCTGGTACAACTGGAATGATGACGATGAGGAGGAGAAGAATAGCATGTAATTAATAAACCGCTCTTTAGAGAACAGCAGCATCTGAGAAGCAGATGTAGATTTCAAACAACTTCTTTTCATGTTTTGCTATTCTTCTTTGAACCAAATCAGTTCCTCTTATATAACCAAGCTAATCCTGCTTTGGAAACAGTGTAATTTAGGACCATTAAAAACATTAATATTCACTTATTACTGGCTCTGAAGTTTGTTAGCCAATGGGTTCCACCGTTTCACACAGTGTAAATCTTCAGCACTTACTGCAAAATTATGTATTTCAATATACCTCTATTGCATTAGTACAAAGTTGATGTTTAATTACTGCTTTTGACATTGGGCTCCACTGGGTGGTGACTGACTACAGATGCTGGACCCAATCGTGCTGAATTGTACCCTGGTGCAAACCACAAAGACTGCATGATTGCCTCAATAGCCAGAGGTACAAAGCAGAAAATAGGGGCGGAGAGTAGGAATGGGGGGAGAAGCATAGATGAATTTTTCACTGCCTCCCGATGGTTCCTTTTAGTTCTAGTGGCATTGCTCGCAGAAACTGGCTACAATCTCTGTTTGAAGAGATCGCGTTTTCCACCTCTGTGACACGCTCACACTCTGTTCCCACAACAGCGCATTTTATCAGTGTGTCAAAGCTTGCATGTTGCATCGAATAAAGGCCTTTCTTTGCCAAGGAGGATAAAGGAGACCCTTTTGCTGTTGCTGGAGCAGGCCTCGTAGCCTCTGTGGGCTGGGATCGCTAGAGGGCATTACAAATCTGTTCGTTTGTACACCCGTGTGTAAGGATACACCCGCACAGGAATGTTCCCCTTAGAAAACAGGGCTAGTTAATACTTGTAGCACTGGTCTGCTAGAGGGGTCCTGCGATAGCAATAGCCCTTTGTGTGCTGGGTCTGTTCAACAGCGGTATTCGTATGCAGTCTGTGATTTTTGATGTACAAACTCTGCCGGTAGTAGTCTGTCCAACCACAAGGTGGAAGAGCTGCTTCACTTATGATGCCATCTCAGCTTGCATGAAACGTACCCAACTTGTGTGGGCAGGTTTTATTACTATCATTATTTAATTGTTATAACGCATCAATGCCCAAGGGTCCCATTCAGGACCAGAAGTCCTCGTGCAAAGTGTATTACAGATAAAGTCCGCAGTCCTGCAAGGAGCTTCCTGCAGATAGATCCCAAAGTCACACAGAGTGCTCAGGTCTGCGATACTTCAGATGATCTCTTTCTCTGCATAGTATAGCTATATTGTTAGAGATCCCTTCACTTCAGTGAGGCTCCCCAAAGAGATCGGCACATGGGGAGCTCCATGCAATTGTGCTCAGATGTTGCAGCTGGATCTCCAATGCTCTGACAGAGCGTTCCAGGGAGCAACCACAACCGTGACATGCTTTACCTCCCTTTTGCCTGCCACCCCCATGCTGTCTCTCAGGTTGTTTGACAGTTGCCTGTCAGATGTCCTTACCGATTTATCTACCCATGTAGATAAAGGTAGCATAAGAGGCGGTAGTATGCATGAAACAATTCAGGTCATAAGTGGAAGCTCATGATCTGAATGGCAGGTGAGTATGGACATAAGGATAACCTTCAGGGAACCCTGAGTGGACAACATTTCTAAAACAAATTGTTTACTATGCTGCTAAGCTAAAAGAGACATAACTGCTAGCTCCTTTAAGGCCGACAGCCAAACTCCATGGATTTCAACAGAGCTAGTTTCCCTTGTAGTCTATACTCAGGAGACAATCTCCTAATTTGCCTGAGAAACCTGAAGCAGCATGCCAAAAGGCAGACACGAATCTTCTGTAGTGCGGAGAAGCTGAGAGACACATTTCTAGTTGAAGAATCATGGAATAACATTTTCTTACATAGATTTGAACTTTATTACAGGGCAATGAGAGGTACAAGACAATGGGAGATGCCATGTGAAAATGTCCTTCTGTGTAACTGAAACAAAGAAATGAGTGAATTAATTTTTCTCTAGCCTATCAAACCCTCTGATTCCTTAATAGAAAGGGCTTTAAAAAATGTAAATTCCTTCTAGTCTAGCTGGTTTCCAGTTGAAGAAATGCATTCTAAAAGATGAAACCTGCAATTTCTAAAAGGCATGAAATTCATCTCTCCTAAGTCCAAATGGGTAAGAAATGCAAAATTTTATCCTATCCTGAAGATCATAGGGTGTTTCATAACTGTGGGTATTTGCAAAAAATTTCCAATTTAGATATCTAAAATGAGATACTCAAACCACTGATTAAATAGAATTGCCCTAGATACATCAAAAGAAGTAAGCTTAGCTTCCCCACCAGGCGTAAGCCCAATATTGCAATGCACAAAAGAATTTCCAACATCATTATCAGGACATGAGAGGTTAACTGAATGTCTTTGTACTGCTTTGCATGAAATGTTTTGAATCCTGAACTCCTGTTATGACTCACACCCCTATTTCTCCAATTTGTTCACCCAGGCACTCCTAGAACATCACTTTATTCCGTACATTTATGGCAATACTTAATCAGGTATCTAAAATACTTTATAATACTGTAACTTTAATCAGCCATGCTCTTCGCTGGCAGTATGACAGCAGTGCTTTCTCAATATCTAGGATCCTGATTTCTGGCTCTGATAAGACAGACCTTCTATGTAACACGCACTTGCGTAACACAAAGAGCCAGTGGCTAAACCCTGATCTTGTCAAAGAACAGCAACAAAACTTCAACAGGACCAGCATTTCATCCCATCTCTTCAAGGCAAGACTTAATATTTCATGTTGAAACAGAATGTAACGTGTAGTTTTGCAGTGATAGCAGCGCTGTTAATTCGGAAAAAGCCTTGTAGAGGCTACCTTCTGTTTGCTAGAATGTGCCACGAGGGGGACAAATTATGACAAATTATGGTAAAATTATGCAGACCAGCAAACAAGGTCAGGCAGATACTTGCCTCTGTCAGTACGTGCAATATGGGCAGTTGAAACATATGCAAGAAGAATGAAGAGGTTTTACATCCTTCCCTGAGGGATGCAGTGTTGGCTACTGCTGGCCACAGAGCTCCAGATGAGATTGATAATGGCTGCTGCTCAACTGACAGCCCACAAATTGTACCAGTTCATGGTGAACCAACAGGTGAGTATTTCAGCAAGACTGAAAGGCTCCCAGCTTATACAAGGTTAAAGTCTCTTTTTAACATCTAAATGCTTCCCACGTGTTCTCTTCCTGCCTTTTTTAAGGTTTCTGAAGTCTCCAACATATTTTTTTATGTAAAAAAACCCACAGAATGGTTATCTTTCATGCCCTACTTGTTTTACTGTGGCTTATCTAACTGGATTCTGTAAAAAATTATAATATAGCTAACCAACCCAAACATGTTCATATTTCTAGGGATGAAGATCTAGCTTTTGCTTATATGATCTGCTTTTTAATCATCAAACTATTGACCTGGAACCATTGTTTAGAGAAAACAAACAACAGTGTTTGGAACATTAAGGAAAAAAACCGCTTGTCTTGGAAATATTGATGCCAATTTCCCCTATGTGTCTATAGTCTAATAACCAGATACATATAGTTCTGATAATGGGCTTGTTTACATAAAAATCACTGCCAGCTTGACTGTAACAGTCACCATGTGGAAGCTGGCCAGGACTAGAAATCATTGCTATTAACCTTCTGAGAGAGCCTTTACACCTTTGCGGAGACAGGTTTTGGTGCAGAGCATTAATTTCATCTAGAATTTTATGAGGCATTAGCAAAAATACCTTTCTTGCTAAAAACACATTGGACCTATATTTAGGAATGGAGAAGTACCAATAAGAGGAAAGCTGTCTGGTTTTCAAGTCATCAAATCTTAAATGACACTGGATGCCTTCAGTCCAGCTGGAACTTTCTGACAGTAGTAAAAAAAATAACAACACGGACATTGGACTTCTGCATCTGCACGGGCTGTTGTTTTTCAAATCAATGTTTGGATATTGAATTTGAATAAGCTCATGCACACGATGACATAGAGTTACACTCTTCATTTGTACATGAATGTGTACTGTTGCGGTGCACACAAAGTGGGGGCTGCGCTTTGCTTGTAATTGCATAACTTTTTCATGCAAATGAAACGTAACACATTAATATTTTTGCATGCAGTAATTATAATATGCATACTTGAAAAGAAAATGCTGTACATGTAAAATTATGCTTTTGATCCTGGTATAGAACTGAATTGTGTTTATTTTATGGATATTTGCAGCTTGCTGAATAATTCTTCGAGTCTTTTACTTTTGATCTCTTGACAACATCAGCTTTTAAATCCAAACTGTTTATAAATTACCTTTTGAGCTATTATCTTTTTCTTTTTTGGAATTCTGAGCAGCAGCAGAAATTCATCAAGTAAATTCTCTTCCTGGCTTTAAAACCAAAGCTGAAACCTGAGCTGTTGTTTGGTATACAGTGAATGAGCTTTGATTTGATTTTTATTGTATTTCATTCAAACTTTATTATAAAACATCTCCCAGGGACACTTGCATGAGAAACACTTTGCAAGTAAAACCAGCATTGTATTTCCAGTCTCCCATTTTGAAAGGTGGTTATAACATTTTATCATGCTTGCTTATCCCCGTAATATACCGCTGCATGGCAGACAACTGCAGATGTTAGGTAATAGAGCTAGATGTCTCTGTAGGTTTTTCTAATGGATTTTCTTTTCTCGTACTACAGGAGGGTTTCACTGTGTCATTAACCCAGTGACCAGCACTTCTGCAGGCTGACTGTGAGCAGTCCCCAGGCAGCTATATTTCCACTGTTCTTTGACTCCAGTTTTGTCTCAACTGTTTTATTGACAAGAAATTTGGTGTAGATTTTTTAACAAATGCCTCTCAAAAACCAACTATAATTTAAATAGAGCAGGTGGTCTTTGTGGATGGTTCAACAGTGGGTTTTATGTTATGATTTCTATACTGTTATTCCCAGTAGCTGGTTCCTTCTCTAGAATTGATCCACCCGTATTTTTCAGTGGAACAACAGTGACTTTCAGCAGCTGGATTTGTACTCAGGTTGGGAATACCAAGTGTTTTCTTGATAACTTTCTTTCCCTCTAAAAATTGCAATTTAAATACAAACTAGATATAAATTACTCACAACTTATCACTTCTTTTTAATCGACTTTTGATTACTGTTTATCTCTTGATCTCAGAGAAGGCTTTTGTAAATGCTAACAGGATGATGGGCTTGGTTTGATACTGCTCCTGTTACAATCATTGGCCAAAAATCCTGCTGGGTCACATCCTCTGAGTGGATCACATCCCTATGGATCTTCTAATGCACTTTATAAAATGTATCCAGTAAATCCAATAACAACAGAAATACGATTAAATACACAGTGCACAGATGGTTCCAAAAAAAGCGAGCCAAAGCTTCACTTTGAATTTGTGCTTATAAATATTTACTTTCCTCATAAAAGTAACCCATATAGGAGTTTATTAAGATTTACCTAGCTCAGCTAGGAAAATAAAACAGTAACTACAAGCTGATCTGTGCAATATCATCGCACATTAAGGTCCTCCTTACATGCAAGTGAGCAGGACCCTGGCCAACTGGAAAGAGCAAGAGAATAGTTAACACGCCTGAGTTTTACAGACATGCCAAGAAGCTTAGCAGTCTTTACTGAACATTTCTGTTACAGTGGATTGCCTGAAATAAGAAACAAAGAAATCAGATTAAAGACTGAGCTGCTTCGGACAGCATCATTAGTATAGCAAATTTCCTGGCAAGATAACTGTTATTTTGTGCATCAGATGACTGCTCCGTACTGCAACGCTGAGTGGGGATGGATTCGTAATCCATTTTGAAAAGTACTTAACGAAAACCTTTAGGAAGGTTTTATCAACTGTGAATACTGGAAAGAGGGTGAACTTCCTATCCCATGATTCTGTTCATATGCTGTTTGGCATCTTTGTGTAAGAGCACGAGAAGCCATCAAGCAGTAAGCTATTAATGCATGAGTCATGACAAGGCTTTGCAGCAATTATCAATCTTTGTATAGTCTTTGACTATTTGTCCCCTTCGAGCACTCCAAAGAGCAGGCTTTACAGTGGGCTAGCTTCAGAGCTGGGGTGAATGCTGGTGCATTAAGGCACAATTTGATGAGTGCATTTTCAAGTGGCAGTGCTGGCAGAAGCAGCTGCCGTACCACACACCCATTAGCGGGCACTTGTTCTGCCTCTGTGCCTGGCTTTGTGCTGTGCCAGCGTAGGCAATTTTGTAGCTTCATGGCAACATGGACTACAAAATGATCTGGCTGCTAAAGACTTTTTCAAGTTCTGCAGCTGAATTACAGATTTAGTCTTTTTCGTATTCGTTTAGGAGTTCTGACTGCAATGTGAGTGAATACCTTAGTTAGCTTTAGTTGAGACTCTTAATTAACGAGAGCAGCGTCCCCATAACAGCTTGGGCTTCAGCATGGGCTGTCCAAGACAGCTAGAGATCACGCTGAGTTGCTAGGGCAGCTGGCACCTGGACTATCGAATCTTCATTGCTAATCATTAGATCTGGCATGGGTACATCTATTCAGCTTAAAATCACAACTGCGATATGCCTATAGCTTTGCTATCAACATACACCTACGTGCAGGTGTGTCCCAGCTGACAGAAGAGAGAAGCTGGAATCTATCAGACACCTTTAAAGGCCACTTTTCTCCTTACTTTTTTATCTTCTTACCTTTCCCTGTGCAGTTTGGGTTGTTGTAAACTGTTTAAGTAGTTAAGTGGGCAACACAACCTTAGAAGGCATCATTACTGAAGGATGCTGCAAGGACTAAGCATATTAAGAGCACTTTAACCTTTGTGTCTTCTGAATATGAGCTAGAATTTAAGACTTCACTGCAATCTGGAAAGACCAGTCCTATGAATAGCACACTTATTACAGTTGTGGGACACGATCCATGTAGAGTCCTTTGCTCTGATCCTTCTTAAAGGCAAAAAGGAAGACAGAGCCCATGCCACCAACTGTCACAGAGTACAATATTCACCATTGTAATTTTAATCTTGGCTATTTAAGAGGATGATGGATGTCGTTATTTCTGTATCCATTAGAGTAGTCATAGCCATCTCTGCATATAATACTTAGCAAGATGAGTCCTTCCATTGGTTTGCCTTCTAGAAAGTGCAACGGGTATCTGTTTTTTGGGGGAATATGGTTAGATAGATGCTGTCCTATTCTGGGTGACTGTCATAGTAATCAAGAGTAGAATTCAAACAGTCTGTCTCAGAGAGAGCTTACAGAGATAGCAGTGTGAGCATCTAACCTACCATTCTGAGGATGTAGAAAAATATACACAAATGATAGACACCAAAATGTCTGATATGATATTTGGGACTTAGATTAAATACGTGCTTTCTTCCTGTAGGATTTGAACTGACCTTAAATAATGAACTGCTCCTTTTGTTTTTAATGAGGTATTGCTGCAGTGAGTTAACTGAGAGTAGGGGCAGAATGAAGAACAAATGGAACAGACGCATCTGAAATGGTTTTAAAGACAAGGCTGGTTTGAGAGTTCTCCCCCTTCTCTTCACCACTGCCTCGCTTTGACTTCTCTTAAATCTTTGTGCTATTTCTCCCTCTTATGGATGTAGACAAAACTAGCACAAAATTCCTTTGCCTGGTGTCTTTAACACTGCTAACAGGAATCATCTGGAGACTGGAACGTGAATATTACAGGTTATTTAGACCTTGACCTTCCTATGCAGGGTCCCAGCAGAGAGGCCAGCCATGATAATATTTTTTTTGTTTGTGTGTTTGGTGGGGTTTTTTAGCAGTTTGATTCTCTGTCCACTAGATACATGATTGCCGTATAGTAACATGCTTAGGAGAGTTGGTCAGTAGGCAGCCATCTACAGGGAGTAATTTTCAGCAGCTCTTGACCTGCACTGTATCTGAGTTTATGGCTGGAAAGAAAGGTTTAGGTCTCCATTACCAGTCTCTCACATCGCATCTTTCCCTTTGTTGCCTTTTCATCCTCACCAGAAGGGTGAAATCCTAACACGGTGAGCCTCCCCCTGGGTGGAGAGAGATCTTTAGGTAGATCTTAGGTCTGAGCATCTTCTCACACCTTTGTTTCATCACCAACTTAAAAATACTGGACTTGCACTAGTGTGTGTGAGAGAAGGATCTGTCATTTTTATTTTTTTTTTATTGTGTATTCTCTCTGAACTGATTTTTTCAGAGGTTGCCAACTAACTGTTGCGCGCAGGCTTCCCGTCTAACATATTAAAAGGAAACAAAGCAATTAGGCAGTTTTCTGATCAGTGCTGTCCTGCAAAGTAACTGCATTCATGTATTTTGTTGGGGTTTTTTTTTGCTTTTTAACTGCGGGAAAATGCCAGTATATCTCACTGTCTGCTTAGTGACAAACATTCTCTACCCTGCAAAACTTGTCTTAACTCAAAAGATTTTTGGAATGTCAGGCCTAGTGTATTATCAATTACCTGTCAATAAGGACTATAAATTACTTGTCAGTTTAACTAAGATTATTTACCTGTGCACGCTGGTGGGGAAGGCAATACAATCCCTAGTATCAATTCAGTAACTCAGCAAGTAGATATCACATTGTTTACACTTTAGCAATATCCTAAGACCCTCTTAGGCGTATTCTGTAGGTGATTCCTTGGATGCAACAGTGCCTTGTAGTGGCTAGTTGAATGCATCACAGGTCCGTTACGGGAATCCCCAGAGTGTTGAAGCTTTCCTGTCAAAGCTGTGGTAGATCATTTACATTCAGGTCTCAGTTACCCAGTAAATATACTCTGCTTCTGTAAAGCACCTTCTCTTTTTTGCTTTGTAGCAAACGTGGCTATCTAAGCAGCAAAATTTATTAAATCAAATCTGCTTTGAGAAAAATACAGCTCACTCATTCTTCAAATTACTACTGTTCAAATTTAGCCTCAATTAGTGACCTCTCAATTTGCTGAGATTAGTTCTGCCTGTGTAGAAGTGTGACTAGCTATGAAGGTGTATGCAATAAGCCTTACATTTCTTTTTCTACTTAAGATATTACACAATTAGATATCTCGTGTTGCTTTTCTATGAAGGAGTAAATAAAATACCCATGTTAGCTGCAAACATCCTGTCTCTCCTTTCCCAGGAAGGCTCAGTTTCTGAATGCAATGGACAACTGTGGTACCAAAAATCAGGGAGATGACAGCAGTGCAATAATGTTATTATTCTACCGTTGTATAATGCTTTTTGATCTCTGGATCTCAAATAACATTACAGACATCTGTGAGCCACCCCCTCTAAAACCACAGCAAGGCAGACCCACAAAATGAGTAGAGATGTATTATTATAATGATTTTACATGGGTGAACCTACGCGCAGAGACCAGATTCCTGAGACTAGTAAACAGAGTAATTGAACCGGAAACAAACCCCAGAGGTTCAAATTTCCAATCTAGGCTCTAGTTACAAGACGTCTCCCTGTGATCCTCCTCCTCATACTGGAAAGCCTGGAAAAGCCCATTGAATGGGTATCACAGCTTTTTATGTTAGGATTCAGCAGTTGTTTCAGCCACGTTTGAAAGGAATGAGTCAGGAATTTGTGTATGTGGGAAGTGGTTTCCTCTCACATTACTGTATGTATGGATGAAATACATTTCCTCTACTATGAAGCTGCTGAATGAGAAAATGAAGTAGTGCAGCTGACTGGCTGTACTTCAACCCTGGTAATGAAAAGCCAGCGGCCTCGGGAGGCCAGTTTGGATAGTGCATTTCATAGAAAAGCTGGTGAAGTCACTTGCATTCTTATAAAGAATGACTAGAAAAGGACAAAATGGAGAAAAAATACCAATACTGAAACCTGATAAATTAGAGACCAGGTTCTTTAGTGAAACCTGGCCTGACTGAAACTGCAGGAGAAAATCTGGCTTTAAGACATGAGCTATAATGCCGTAACGAAGACGCCTCCCTCTGTGCTTCAGACAGTTTTTGTAGCAACAAGTGTTCAGGAATCAGAGATAATGATAATGGCTTGTGCCTGAAATCATTACAGCTATGGCACGCACAGTATGCAAAGCATTTAATGTCAAACTTACCAGCATCACACAGCGAGACAGTGGCAAGACTAAGTAGAATGCAGGTCACCTGCCTTCCAACCCTGGTCATAGCCAGAGGACCAGCGCCACTGCAGAGCAGGCAGGTTTGATTTGCAATGAGACTGAACCGCAGAATTTGGGTTGGGGCTAGAACCTGCTCAGAGATGAGTGTCCTCAAGTCCAGGGAGCTGGTATGGTTTTCCTTCTGTCCTTCAAAACTGATTTGTTGCTGGAGAGCTAGGCTTCTGAGAAGTCTGGAGCCTGGTGAACACCCCAAGCGGCTGTTCCCATCTTCTGGGGAACTGAAGGGGAAATGAAGGAGTTTAAGGGCTGGTCATGCAAGTGGGCTGAGACAGAAACGGAGTTAGGGAAAGAGAAAGAGAACAGACTTGCACAAAGGTTTCAGGAGGACTCTGAGCTTCTGAGGGGAGCGCTACAGCCAGCAAAAAATTGGAGAAGGAAGGAGACATAGGCGAGAACTGAAAGATTTCCCCAGTTGTTCCTTAGCTCAGCAAGGAATTTAAGATTCTTTTTGACTTGAAGCCTGGAATAGTTCCATATATTTAAAGACCAGCACTTTTTTTGATGTACTTTGATGAGCTTTGCAGAAGACAGAGTTGCCAGGTATGTATTAAGAAAAGGATCTTACTGCTGTCAGTAAAGATCTTCTAAAAATAATGTTATACATATGTATATAAAACACAGAGGAGTATACATCCTGGAACATTTAAACGCATTTTCGTTTGAAGGTAATTTCTTATGGCGAGGCAGGCCAGGCTGTCAGGAACCACAGCTCTTGCACCACGCTGCTTCTTTCTGCTCCGGCAGCGCAAACCCGTAGCCCCAGCGTGGCCTTCACTGTGGCTGCAATCAGAGGTTATTAGTAAATCATTCCATCAGACACCCAGGCAGGGCAGTAAACACAGAGGAGACATTCACCAAGAAAAGAAGGAAAGTGTACTTCTGCATACATTCTATGTATATTTTAGCCATTTTCCAATATTTCCTTTGCTTTCAACCTCTACATGTCAAATGATAGTAAATTGCAAATGTACTAGTTCCAGCTGAGCACAACTGGGGGTGAAATAGCTTTTCTTTGAAGCTGAAGCTAGAGTCCACTTGAAAAGCTGTAGGGAGAGCCACAGAAATTTGCAAAAAAGTAACTGAAATTCTGAGCTGGTGATTGAAAGCATTGTGATTCATGAAACAAATTTTCAGAGGAGCTACATAATCCATTAGGAGAGCAGCCTGTGAAAGAGACCATCACTGTAGCTAAGATAGCAATCACTAGGTAAACAGCTTATTAAAAGAATGTCATTGTCTTCCAGATCAGCAGAAAAACAATATAGATCTTCATGAATATATTTTAACATTAAAAAAAAAATTATTCTTGCATTTGTTTTCATTGATTTTCAGGTGATCAAGGATCTCATTACACATTTGAAGTAGAGGAAAAAATATAAGATGAAGATTCAGGGCCAAATCCTTTTACATGTGAACCCTCCCTAGGAAGAGATGGGGAGGATCATTCCCCCCCACCTTGGGTCTGTTGCATGTGGTAGCATTCTGGGAGCAGCTCTCATCTCTGTTGCCAGTCTCTCGGTTTTGATGCTCCCTCAGCCTCTTACCTGGAGCATATTTGGGAGTGCTGGTAGAGGAGCTGACAGCTCTGTGTGCACCAAGGCAATTTTCTGTTGGCAAATCAAGGCTTCCTGAGTGGCACAGTGCAGCTGGTACACAATACAGAAACTGCCCCATAAATTTCAATATTGTACCCATGCAAAATGTATGGGTGCGTTTGCCTGGCACGGGCAGGGACGGAGCCACAGGTAGTTGCAGCAGCGGTATGTGAGGGTGGGTAGTCAGATGCCTCATGGTTTACATATGTGGGTAGTTCCTATGACCACATGTATGAAAACAGAGGTGAGAGATCTACAGGGATCCTTATGAAATCAGTTATACATGGACAACGTCAAAATAAAACATTAGCTGGGGATAAAAACAGAGAGCTTCAATTAGCTTTTTATAGCATTTCATTTTTTGCATTACTCCCTGTGTGCCACGTGACCAGCTACCTCTCTAACATTTTTCTTCATATTTGGCACCTAGTGATATACTTCAGCAATTCAGCTGAAACTGAAGTAAATGCCTTTGCTTAATAATCCCCCCATTCATTTAAATAGTCGGTAGCTTGCCAGCGCTGCTTTGTTTGCGTTTTAGAATTATGGATGATGTTAAGACAGCCTTGATTAAACGCTCAGCTAACTACTGCTCAGATGGAAAGGGGCTGAAGTAAACTATTATTTCAGTGAAACTCCCAAGCTTGGAGAATGCATGTTCTGCAATTTATTTTTTTTTTCATCAGGATTTGTAGTAGAAGAAATTAAGACTCTTAAGGACTTTCCCAGCAATGTGAGACTACCCATGGACATATCAGACATGCAGTGTTCATATACTCTCAGAAGGATTTTGGCTGAGATCTGTACTTCTCAATAAGCGTGCTTTCTGCTTCTTCCTTCCTTCCTCAGTCAAGCTTCCATTTCCAAGTTTTGGTTTAGAAATTGTCATCGCCCCAAGGGCAAACTATGAACTACATGGGGCCCACACAAAATTAAGAAGTTAGTGCCCTCATTCTAGATATTTAATCCAGAAGAAAACAATTCTCTGCTTGATTTATAGTGCTAGACATTCAGACTTGAGCAGAAACGGAGAGACGCGGACACACGAGAGTCCCCGCTAACAGTCAGACGCTGCGGGCAGCAGGAAACGCGATGCTTGGTGCCTGCGAGGGCAGGTCACTTGCCAGTAGCGCACAAAGAAAAACCTGTTAACTGCCCACCACAGCTCAAGCTACCTGATTGCCAGGCCAGTGTATAAAACATATGCAATTACTCTCCTCGGTTATCAAGACCAACCTTCTCAGAGTACATACTTTCCTTCCATCCAGCTCATTAAATATCAGTCTCAAAAGCAAAATGTATAAAGTGGGAAAGAAATGGCCAGCTCACTACTGGAATAAAAGTTTAATAGAGGAGTCTCAGCTGTGTTCCACATATACGTGCAAATATGACTAATGAAAGCCTGCAAAAGTCTCCCGTCTCCCTTCTCCCCTTGAAATAGTCCAAGCAGATTGTCTTTCAAAGAGTGAAATCCAGTGGATTAACTCAGGCTTTAAACCTGAGGAGGATTTGAATTGTCAGGAACAGACCACAGAGCAGAGACCGAAGACAAAAAAACCCTTTAAAACACTCTTCCTTAAAACAAAAAGGGTGAAAGAATCAGAATCAGTATACGGTTGCAGAATTTGGAGTTTCACAAGGAAACACTTAACTGATGCTCAAGAGCATTGCTTCCAGCTGCCTTGAGAGCTCTGTAGAGAAATTAGAACAAGATTACCTTTACTTTGCAGTAACAACTGAAGTTAAAAAAAGAGTTTCCAATATTGGATGGTTAATTGGATGAACTTCCTACTGATTTTGTTTAAGAACGTATCAAAGCAGAGATTGCTTCCTTGATCTTATACCTGCAACTGCATTTAGCAACCAGAGTGGTTAAGTCTCTAGGAACTGGTCACTGATTTGTACCACTGAAGTTCATGCTTGTCACAACTCTCTTCTAGGCAGATGATGACCTACATATGAACAATGAAAAGAAAAAAGAAAGACTGGATGATACAGAAATGATACAAACATAGGAGTATGTGTTTATGCTCTGACGCTCATTCTGCTTGGGAAACATAAAGGGAGACAACAGATTAGCTGTAAAGCTCACAGATTTAGTCCTTTTCTACATGTTTTCCTTAGTTTCCCCCCCACCAACTCCCTTATTGTCTGAGCAGTCCTCAGTGTCCTACTATAGTTATCAGGTAAACTTTAGCGACCTTCCTGCTAATTGTTTTTATGTGACAGCTTCATATTCCCACTGGATATTTTAGAGAATAATTCATGAATCAGAAAAGTCAGGATTGGGAAAAGGCTTTTGGGTCATCCTCTCCATCTCTCTCTGCCATAAGCACTGCAGGCAAAAAAACTCCAAACAACAACAAAAAAAACCCAGCCGGCATTTTTGCAGACTAAAACAGGATTGAAAAAGAAAATGGAGATGCTCTGAAGTGCAAATCCTGCAAGTAACTACAGATGAACTATCTGACGGATTCCCTCATTTCTTTGCCATTTATTTCCTTACAGTTTCGTTGCTGTTTTGTAGGCATCAAAAGCAACTTCTTGCCGAAAATGATTGTTCTTGTACTATATCATAGTTTACTCTTAGTGTTTGCCTCTGACACGCACTCTGCCTTGTGGCATACTATCATTTGCAATTTTGGCCCAAGAGCACAACTGAGATTTCCAGTTCTCTTGTCCATACTGCCCAGGCAGTGACAGGCAGATACACTATAAGGTAGGCAGCAGAGAACTGATGAATAGTTATTGGGAATTCAAATGGGATAGCAGTATTTGTAACAATTTTCTCTCTAACCTACTGTTGCCAAGCCCTACAAAGGCTAACACTGCCTTAAGAAACACTGAATTATTCCTCTTCCCTGTGGTTATGGCAAATTCTGTTGGTAGAGAATTTACCTTATGCTACTTCATTAAACCTACTTCTACAAAAGCAGCTACATTTATTGTTTAGTACATCTATCCTTTTCCTGGAGCTGCAGAGCTGATATGCAGATAATACTGGTCTCATGTATTACTTTTTAGTTTATGTCCCCTTCTCAATCTCTCAAAGCAGGAGAGTTTTCTAACTGAGCTTTAAGGTTCTGGTCACACCAGACCTTTTAACAGGTAGGATCTATGTGAAAATTTAGGATTCTTTTTGTCTTTGGTGCAGGCCACCTACTAACCCTGCTGGAAGACTCGCTTGCAGCTTGTTGCCAAAAGACTAGTTTTCTACTAGCATGGGCTCAGCTCTGTTGGCAAAGACAGGATCTCTTGACTGTCCTGTGGGTTAGATAATGTTTGCACTACCTGGTGTACTTGGCTAATGAACCTTGGTTAATGTTTTTTCGTTTAAAACAAACAAAGGCTCTTCTCTGTTTTCCCTCTGCTCCTGCATCAGTCAAGTATGGTCTGGCCCTTTGGTACAGCTGGACTGGTTTTCATCTGCTGACAATACATTTCTTAACCTCCCTGGTAACCTAGTAGAACCAAGTGGGATGAACAGCAAAGGAGGGATTTCCCTGGCTAGAGCTTTCCTTCATATGTCATGCTCTGCTGTGAGCTGAGCCCTGGGCTGCCACTGTGCCTGTGAGGCAAAGGGTCCCAGAAGCCCAGGCTGCACCCAACACTGGAGCTTGCACAGCCAGATGGAAGACGAAGGGCCACACACAAAGGCTGGGCAACCTCAACTTTTAATCACAGAAGTCCAGACCACCAGTACTAGCAAATTAAGCATCATCTGAGAAGCACAGCTCAAAGGTAATTCTGTCCTTAAACGAGTGTTGCCAGCTCCTCTCTGTGGGAACTCAGCTGTCATCCAGAGCCAATGCAGCATTTGTCTCTTCAAATTCTTCAGTTTCTGCAAAATCTGGAAGCACTGAGAGTCACTGAACTTCTATTGGTCCACTAAATCTGGGGGAGGAGGGATAAGATCCCGCGGGTTCAGCCTAGCAACAAGGCAAACATCGTAGCTGTCGTGCATGAGGACGTTGATGGCCACCACGTTCCACTGGTTCTCCCACGTATCCAGCTCGAGGATCTCTTTAGTGATAACTTCGTGACGAGCTGAAAAACAGAAGCAACAACAGCAGGCATCAGGAGTCAAGTCAAACAGGATCAAAGAGGTTTGTGCAGTTATTATTATGATCCTTCTGTAAGGTGGCAATGAAAAGGTAATTTTTGTGGTACTAAGAGCTACACCGTTGGAAGAGCATGCAAGTTCTCAACATATAGCAAATGAAATAGTGCAGATGGGGATCTGCACAGTGTATTCAGCCCTCACACTCTGGGCTTCAGGTGCAGCTGCAGGGACAAAAGCATGAAGCGCTCCATCTTGGTACAAGTATGCAGGTGGCATTTCATTGTGCAATTGTCAAATGCTCATCTTTTAGAGACAGAGTATTGCCTATTGTTAATGAGTATGCCTACATGCAGTAGGTTGTCTTTTCTTTACCCTCACTAAAATGCAGCTCTCAGGCTCGTGAAGGCACTCCAATACTATGGCTTTTCTTAGGTGCAAAGTCTGGACATCCTGTGATTTGGGGAGAAATAAAGACAGAAAGAAACCTCCAGGGCTTTAAATGTACTTTAGCTGTTCTGAAGTGCTGAGGAATTTGTCATGAACAGTCAGGTTAGAAGAACGCCATTAAATCATAGCCAATCTCAAGACAAGAAGCTTTTCACCAAGACTAACAAAAAGTTGTGAAAGAATCACCATGCAGCAGAGAACCATGGTTGTCAACAAGCAGTGCTATATTAAACTTCTTAGAAGAACGCAAAACCCTCCTTTGCTAACAAAAGTCCTGAACTCTCCAGCAATTGTTACTCAAAGCCAAGTTCTCTCCTAAAAATAAAAAAGTGTCTTTCATTTCTGCTCACTTTTTCTTTTCATCTTGAAGTTGCTTTCTCACAGCAAGTAACCTTAGTCTAAACTTTTCTCACTTTGAGCTGAGGACACGCACATGCTTTGCTGTCAGCTTCCTTCTGATGAATTTCTGGATAGATTAGAAGCCAGGTCTCAGAGATTTCCGAGCACAGACACTTCACAGGTACCAGGATAAGAACCATCATAGCAAGAAACATTGAATACTCAACACTGTTTCATTGAGTCTTAAAAGACTGGTGACAGGGTAAACTTTACAGGATCCAGACTGAACTTCTTATTCAGCTATCCCTTCTAGAAAGCCTTTTTTTAAAAAAAAGAAAAAAACCACAACCAAACAACAACAAACCACCCACCGCCCTATCCTTCACATCAATCAACAGCATCTCATTTGGACACTGCCCTTCTGTGGAACTGGCAGCAAAGTATTGAAGAAGGGGAAAAGAGTGAAATAGAGAAGAGCATCCAGAGGCATATATTATTTCTCATGTTGGAAACACAGACCACATATTCCTCCAGAGAACAGCAACCCTAGGGGTTTGGTACGCCCAAGGTAGTGCTGTCATGATTTAGGTTCCATGCAAAATTGGTGTTGATGTTATGATGACGTAGTGTCAGGGGATTTAAAATACCCCTCAGGCTCCTCTGCAAGTAGCTTCAGGACATGGCGGGGTGAGATGGAAACAAGACTTCTTCCCCTCCCAGGATCGGTTTCCTTGCTGAGCTGATTCGGGGCAGTTCTGTTTACTGCAGTTCCTGCACATGCATGGGAGTTGTGGATGTCTCAGCTTTATGGAAATTCCTGCACATTTTTGTCATGTTTATCTAAGGAAACCACTCACCAACCATTCACCATCTCTGCCCCCTCTCTCACCTGATAAAGGGGTGCAGCGCAATGTTTCTACCTCCCAAACCACAGCCCGTACTCATTTCCCCCTCAGTTATATCACAATTAATTGTGGCATAATTTTTGTTGGTCCAAACCCAGACCTCTGGGACTTTCACAGATCTCTAGGAGCTTGCTTGAGTAAAATTCAGATAAGATTTCAGGATTTAGCCTCATCTGAATAGTCCTAATTCCATTCCTTTCTGCTGTTCACAGAAGGTGAAACAATAGTCATGGTGGTTTGCTTACTGAACCTGGGTATTAAAGGAGAATAATAATAATATGTAGGAAAGCTGCACCCGTCCAAGAGAGAAGACAGCAAACTGCTAAAAAACTCAGTTACATGTGAAGAGAGAAGGCATGACTGACAAACTGGAAACAACGCGTGCCAGTACCAGCAAAAAGCTCATTTCTGTACGACCCTGCAAGAGTGAACAGGTTTTTCCTGAGGGGCAAATACAGAGACACAAACAGACCTAAGCTGTGACATGGGAGGCTCCAGTCCCCCTATTTATTATTAGATCATCTCCTTTATGCAATAAATTTTTATGCCTGGATTTTCTTTGGCATGGATGATGACAAAAATGAGACAATCAGAGGAAAAAAAATAATCAAACACTGGAACTGAGACATTCTATGGGTGATTGCAACAGTTCAGAAAAAAAAATAATCATAATTAAAACATCAAAGGCAGGTTCGGCAACCCTTCCTTAAAGCCTTGCTGTGTTTTTTCCTGACCCTGGTGACTCATGACCTTTCATGTCCCTTGTTTCCCTTTTCTGCGGGATGTTGTAACTGGTTTTGTTCCACTCTACAAATTCTGCTTTCCAGCACATGGAGCGTTAGTTAACTCTTAACCCTTGGGAGATAAAAAGAGTATGTTGTCGGAATAAGGGAAGCAATCATTTCTCTAGTCTTACCTTGTTTAACATGAAAGGAAGCAGCACCCTTTGGATGAGAAAGTTCATGTGAGGAAAAGCACTGCTCAAAACACAGTCATACTTCAGAAAAAAAAAAAACTACACCCCCCCTTTCTTTTCAAAAGAGAAATGTGTTAAAACACCTCAATTCTTAAGCTTTTTCTTTTTTTTTAATTTTTTAAAATTGTTTTGGACAATAGAAAAGGCAATGTTATTCAAAGAGAATAGCACCTTTGATTCCAGGCTGTAATGTTGGATTTGGGCTCTAATCCTAATAAACAGTTTTAAGGTTGAAGGTGCAAATAATTCCAGATTCTGCCCCATTGGTTCACCTTATTTAATTGCAATTTTTTTTTAAAGGCAATATCTTAGCAGCCAATTTTGCTTATAGGAGAATAATGCGACATCTACGGAAAGAAACTGGCTGTATTACACAGCTTACCTGCTTAAAAAGCCACCCCACGAACTCTCTGTCACACATAGCATTATTCTGCATCACTTATCAGACAACCACCTTACCTAATGAAAGGATATAACTCCTTTCCAAATGCTTTCATTTTTTCTACAAAATGAGGCAGTATTTTTTCTGCACATTCTTGTCTAACCATGAGAAGTTTTAAGAAACTTCCTTTGCACTATGTTTTTCTGCATAGGCGTTAAACCACTTTATATTAGAATTATTCAGGTGGTACAAACCTAATCCTAATGCAGACCCTTATCAAGCAGTAAAACGGTATTTATAGCAGTATGGTTTATTCTTATTCAGGAAAGGAAAAGGCTAAACCAGCATAGGGAGCATTAATTCCAGCATAAATTCATCCCCATGAGAAACCGTGGTATGTTAAAAGAAAGTCAGAGCTCTTTTGGTATAGTTATGCCTTTTTGACATAGAAGTGCAGAGTGAAGGCGAATACGGAGCCTACAAATCCATCTTTTCCCAGTGAAAGAACTTGAGTTATACCTGAAAATGTTTCACTTATAAATGCTAAAATCATATGTCATATATGCAACTAATAGTAGTCTGAAGGTAAAATTAGTCTAATCTTTAAATTATCTTTTATGTTCTGGTCTGTAAACAAAACACTTCCCCAGCATTTTTCATATGAAATTTTTCTTTGAGTGTGCAGAAGAAACAACCAAAATCTTAATTTGCAGTAAGTAATTGTATGCATTCCATCTACACAATCACGTTTTCTCTTTAAAAGGTTTATTTTCAAATATGATTCACTCCCCAAATATTCATTTTATGTTGTAAGTTTTCTCATGTCATTTGAATCGGGATTGACCATAAATCAGCATGAACCATTCTTGGAAAGATCCCCAGTATGACTGCAGGCAACATAAATATTTGATCTTTTTTTTTTTTTTTTTTTTTTTTTTGAACTGCATTCCATTTGTGATTTGGAGGTTGGGGGGAGGAACAACTTTCCTTGTGACTATAGTATTTATTACCACTTTTGGTCGTTTTTGACCTTGCTTTCTCTTTCCTATTTGGAACTGAACATTCAGATACAATTCCTAGGTTTTGGGTTGGGAGGGTGAAAGGGAGGCAGATGTAGAAGAACTGAGCAACTTGCTTAACAGGTAGAAAATCTATAGGTCATCCAGGACTATTAACCATGCAGCTATTATGTTTGTAAGCCAATACAAATAAATTCACTCTACTATAGCCTGTTTAGTGTCCAGAGCATTGAACTGAAAAATTCATGCTGAATTTTAGTTCACTGGAGTTAAATCTATGGCAAGTTTGCTGAAATGTGCTCAATATTTTATTATTTCTTACAGAAGCCCATTGATATCAGCTGGTATGTTTGCCTCCATCTTATGAATGAGGAAAAAGAGTTACGGAGATCATGAGAGCACGTGCCAAGTCACGAGTCGTGATGCCTCTGCATCAGTGCAGGGCAGAGATACCCAAAGTAGTTTTGGACAAGCTCACCTGCCTGCTAGCTGCGGCACAGCTACACTGACATACTCTTATATGGCCAGCAATACCTGAGCAAGTTTACCCAGAGCAGGGCCAGGTACCCCAGCACAGAACCGCCTTGTGTAGTGGGGGGTAGTCGCCGTGCCACATCTGTCCTTGCCCACGAGCTCTGTGCCCTGGGACACCTTCACATGGGCTACTTGCCTGAGCTCCTGCTGATGTTGGTTCTCAGGTTGTCACAGCACCTTTTCCTTTCCAGTCTGCAGTTTCCTAATGTGCTCTATCTTCTTTCGCCATAAGTCAGTTTATGAAAAAAAACACCAAACCTGTAGTGCTTCAACTGTTAACTGTCTGCTCTGCTCTTCCCATGGAAAAAAAGCACTTGAACATCACAAGGTGCTTGCCAGTTCCCCGATGGTGCCCAGAATATTTACTCAAGTGTTCCTTTCACTGGCTTCCCCAGTTCTTGTCACCTAACAGCCACCCCAGAGCTGCCTTGAAGCAGTTCAGCCTCCACTGCTGGTTTGTACCTGGTTTTGCATGCCATTATCTGTACTAGAGACCAGAGAATGATTTTAAACATATGGGACTAGCTTCTGCTACTTATCTTCCTCACCGCTAATAGCTGCTTTCGTAATTACATGATGTGGAGTTAGGTGACTTGGGAATTCACGTTTGTGTTGCAATGGGATAAAAGTGCATTTAGATCATTACCACCAGATGTCCTGGCTCCTCATTTGCAGTAGGAAAAAGAATAAGTTCATCAAGTCTGTGGCCTTCAATCCCATTTGCGTATGTGAGCTGCCCCCTCATTCTACCAGCCTCGCTAGCGTAACGCAGCAAACACCCCTTGTGGGGTCAAGTACATCCATCATCTATGCCTGTGGGCAGAAGCAGGCAGATAATACACAGGAGAGGGAACTTGGCCTGGCTGTTTAACATGCTGGCCAGCCTTCGTGATGTTAAGTATCAAGGCAGCGTATCCCACCAGATGCAGAGAAAGCTGGGAGGCAGGTTGGGGCTTGAATTTACGACTGTGGCAGCTTACTGTTTTCAGAGCACCTGCGTGGAGTAAGGTAAGATACTCACTCTCATAGACAGGACCTCTGTCCTCTTGCTCTGCTGTGTAATTCTTCAGGACCATAGTTTCATGATCCATCCGTTCACTCACAAATCAATATATATTCAAATTTTAAAAAATTTGATATATAAAGAATGGGATGGTCTACAGGAAGGAACGTCTAATTCAGTTACATAAAGTGTTTTCCTTGGGATTGATCCAGCTACTCCAGCTTTTAAAATCTTTCCAGATTTTGCCTGTTGTTCATAGGCAAGGCCTCTTTCAGGCATAATCTTACAAGTGCTGGTCCTGCTTGCGCTGCAGGTGAGAGCAGGATCACAGCCTGCAGTGGCAGCAGGGTCAGTGCTCTTGAAGTCAACGCACCATTCATATGAGTGAAAACTGCAAGATCAGAATAAGAATTACTGGTCTCAGACCATCCTGAGATACTGTTTCTAAATGCCTTACAATGGGTTAATACATTATTAATAGAGGATATGAAGCATGTTTAGACTGTATGCATAATAGGCAGTTAGAAACACAATAGAAGATGTCATACGTGGCTACAAGCCATGTCTCTAAACAACCTATTGACCTCTTCAGCAATTAATTAAAATGCATTAAAATATCTATTAATCATTCATTAACCCTTTATAAACTATAAATGAGCCTTAGTAAGAAGCATGACTGAATTACTAACACTGTGCCGTCAGATACCGGGTGGGATTTAGATCCGAAACGAGCAGGTGCTGCTCCCCAGCAATTCCCCTGACCTGTACTGGCCTTATTCACGGTAGCGAGTTTCTAGCTAATGAGCGGGGGGCAAGCAGGCAGCCCTCCCTGGGAAGGCAGCGGGCTGAGGAGGTCTCTCCCGCACGCCGGCTCCCGGCAGCAGCCTGGCAGCTCACGCCGGTGCTGGGGGAGAATGAGGCGAAAGGTCGAGCGGCGTTTTTCGGGGTGGCAGGCTGGAGCGATGTGACAGTGCCTGTGGCAGGATGGGTGGCCACCAGCAGATTTCTGTGCCGAGCGAAACGCTGGGACCCTGAATCCCTTCCATTGGTGGGAATATTTATTCAAATGGTAACAACTGTGGGCAGAACTTTAATTATTCATCGCTGCCCGGTAAATTCTAACCGAGGGAAACAAACAGTGCTGCAGATAGGCAGCCCGGGGTTTGCCCCTCTGCTTTATTTAGCTGGGAACATGGGAAGGTGCTGGAGAAACAGGTTTTGTTCCAATCCCTCAACCCCCAAACTTCACAAGTGCAGTATTTACTGTGCCAGACTCCTTAATATGTCTAAATTTAATTTGATTCCAGTAATGTTCCATAACCACTATAATAAAAAACAAGCACTAGAATGATTCTCCATCTAAATCACATAATGGAGGAGACAAGGGGGAGCAGCCTTTATGGGAGATTAGTCAAAATAAATAACTATTAAGCTAGTCCACTGTCAGGAGAGGATGGTGCGGAGATACAAACTCATTAGCTCAGCTGGAATACAGTAATTACTACATGGTTCTGCAGCGCCGCAAGCAGTGCCACTTCTATTCCAATGTATGGGTTGCAATTTATGTAAATGAGGAAGAAGGAGGCCAGAAAATTAATCTGGGGTAAGCGTATATATATTTTTTTGTAGAATCAGAATTATACAGCTAGTAGGACTCTGTCACTATCACCTGTCTTGGCTAACAGTTGCAAACACAAAATTGAGATTCTTGCATTCCAGGTTCATAGATATTTCTTCCCTTTCCCCTTTCTCTGAGTGTAACACCACTTGAGTGAAAAATTGATTTCTACTTGATATCAGTAAGTAATTAACAGAACTGGGTTGAGCAGCTCTGGTCCCACACATGATACTAAATGCATCAGAGAATTTTTGAACACGTATGGTAGGGAAGTAGTATATTTGTCTTCTCTGCTATAAACTAGGAGGGAGATGGCAAAACTGCCAGTTCACAGAAAGACAGTTCCACATCAAGTGCCATTAGCTGATGAAATCATAAGACCTCTCAAGTGATATGTGCTGCTAAGAGCAGACCTGTTAAACATTTTGTTGTTTGCATTGAGGTGGTTGTCCCTTTACTTTGCACATCAGCTGATGGCACATGAGTGTACAGTAAAGATGGCGTTCTAATTAAAATCATCAAGTTAAAAAAAAAAATCAACTCTGGATCTGAATTTAGTAATTCAAATCTGTGAGACAGGCAGTTGGACCAACATGTATAATCTGAAACTGAAGCTACAACCCCCAGCCCCCAGAAACAGGCTACGAGATCTGTATTTGTGCAGCAACAATGCAAAGTCAACAAACATGTGCCTCCGCAAGCTGGCAGCGACAGCAGATGACACAGTCCCGGCAAACAGGCACACACCCTTGCCTTCATTATTTTCACCAGAAAAAAATATTTATGATACTCAGCAGCAGTCAAAAAGAGAGGGAACCCAGTCTGGCAGGCATTTTATAAGCGTGTAATGCCGCATACCTGAAGAGCTGCTTACCACCTCCTTGGGTGAGGGACGCTAATGAGGCTGCTTCTGCCATGCACGGGCTAACGCTAATAGCTGTCAGCCTGCGCAGGTGGCAGGTTTTAGTTCTATGTAAAAACGAAGGAAATAAAAGATGTCAACAAGAACATTATACACTCAGGCTGCAAAGGCTGGTTTAAAATCCATAGTTACAGCAGTAAATGCAGCAATGTATTTTAACAATTAGTCGAAAGCTGGCTGGCTCCTGCCCATTGAGTCCTTCTGAGTATTCAGACTATGGCTAATGTTTTCGCTCTGTGCAGAACTATAAACTAATGGACAAACCCAACCTTTTTAAACATTTCTGAATATCTTGATGAATGCTATAACATTGCTGACAAATGACAGGCAACATTCACGACACCAGGCTGCATGAGCTGGAGCTGAGTGTCAGAGACAAGCACATTAATGGTTCCTATTTGCCATAATAGTTTTAGCAGAAAATGAGCTAATTTGTATAAACTACTGGCTAGCAGATGAAGTTTTTCAAGTCGTGCTAAGGAGGAAACAAATTCAAAACAAGCAGAAGTGATTTTTTTGGGGTACTTATGATCGTATGAACATACAACATTTGTCAGCGAGTGATACAACACAGAGGTCTCGGAGTGGTTTGTACCATCTAACCATAGACACCAAGCTCCTGATGCGTTTGCCTTAGGTAAGCCAGGTTAGAATCTCTTGTATCCTGATCAAAACACAGATCATTAAGAGACAAGACTGGCCCTCAGGGTTCTGAATTGCCTTCTGGTCTTCCAGAGCAGATGTAAAGCACGAAGGACTTGACTTTCCCTCTGGAAGGGTCTGTGCTTCTCCATATGCTGCAGGGAGCCTGGGGTCACTAAGGTCTTAGTGTAGGTACTCCACATCATCAGTGTCTAAACTTCAGCTGAATTAATCCCCTTACCCCTTTCATGGCCAGGCACTGAGCAAGTTTCTAGCTTGAGGGAGCCTCAGCAGGGCAAGTCTTGCAAGCTGTGTTTACCAGCAGAGCTCAACATTGAACAGCTTTCCTTGCAGTTCAGAGGAAGCTTTCTCTTGCTGAAACTTGGACACACTTTGGAGCCCACTCATCCTTTAGAGAGACTGTGCTCTGCATCGCTACTCTCAGCTGGCCAAGCTGACTTCCCTCTGGAGACTCTAAGTAGCTGCAATTTCTCTTCCTCTGCTCCTGGGGATGCTGTTACGGCTGCGCCACTTGTCCTCCTTCAAGCAGACAAAGAATTGTGAGGGGCAATATATATAGGATGGGAATCCTGCCATCACAATACTTCAAGCATCACATGGGACTCGGAAGAGATGGTAGCTGAGCAGTACTCATCTTTTCATCCAAATTTAACGTCCTTTGAGCAGTTGACATCTGCTTTTCGGCTTTGTGTTCGTGTACAGCATCTCTGGTCTCTAATTATCCATTTAAGTCAATACTCATGCAGAAAGGCATACAGAGCATGGCACATACAAGTAAAATTAAGATGCAACAATCTCCTTAGTAGGTCAGCTTTCACACTGCTGGATCAAGAGTGGGTTTAAGCGAACGCAAAGGCAGGTTGAGGCTGGGGAGCTGGGGACAGATCTGTGTTATATAGGGAGTTGGTTTCAGCCCCTTATATGCGTTGGCTAAGACCTTCCATTGCAGCCGTGCTTTTGGCTTATTTTCTTTTTTTTTTTTTTGAGCAGCACTTATTCTTGAATGTTCACAGTAGCCCTTTAGTGCTCAGCAGGCGGAAAACCCAGAGACTACAGCTGTGCCTCCAGCTTGTTCCAAAAACTCCACTTGGTTGAAACTGAATTACAATGTTTTATAAAATTGGAATATCCTCTCTTGGTTGCATCCCTCACAAAAAATGAAGTGACATGCCAAGAAACCCAAAAGACTGAAACCAAACAAGCACATTCTAAAATAACCCTATCTGCTACTAAAGCAGCAGCAGCACGTGCTGTTCCATGAGTATCTTGAAGCTGCTGAGCAGCTGTAATTGTGAAAGAGCAGAGTCAAACCAGCCTCTCCAAGGTCCCATATGACAGTAATAACCCTCTCTCCACCCTTCACTCCTGAAGAGAAGATCAGGCAAGAGCTCTTTCCAGCACTCGGAGAAGACAGGGCCAGGGAGAGAGGCCAGCTAGATAACCTCTTCAGGTTCAGCATATGGACTCCATCCATCTTTTTCCTGATGATGGTAACTAGAAGTTGTTATTGTTATGAAGATTTAGAAAGCCCGTTTCCTTTAATAACTTGAAAGTCACATTAGGAAGGCTGTCTTTAAGGCACAGCTTCCTCTCAACACCTCAAACATCCACATACATCTGATTTACAGTTGACACCGAGAATCTTATTTTGGCTCCCTTGTTAATAGATGCCATAACAATGTCTAACAACACAATCACATACTATTTCTTTGCTGGTATACAAAATGCACGTGTAGGGGGTCAGAATTCGGGTTGCACAGGTAACTGCAAAACTGGCATTTTCTAACTCTGACTTCTTGTTTTCCAAACTAAATAACACTTTTAGTGCAGGGGAGTTCTATACATAATTATATAGATTGCGATAGTACAGCCAGGAATCAGGACCCCATTGAGCTGGCATTATACAAACATACAAAAGATGGCCGTCTTGAAATCCACAGGGGGACTTTCAGCCTCTCCCGGTACTACCACTCTTTATACCTGACTCAGTGACAGAACGTGGTGGTATTGCACAGAGAGTGTTTTTATGGCTCTGAAGCTACCTTATTCAGAAAACCTCATACTAATCTGTTAGTCATCTTGAATGAAATTGCTTCATTTGCCAGTGCAAATGATCAGCCTTTTGAGATTTGTACCCACTAACTTCAGGCTTTTTCCTAATACTGCTGAGAAAAAGACAAATATGATGGCACAATATTTGCTATGGAAACACAGTGATGTATCCTAACGGCAATTGCTCTGAGGTCACAGAACTTCCATCAGAGATGACACAAGAACACGCCTGTTAGGGCGCTGCCATACAACTGTTTTCAGGAAGCAGCTTCCTCTACCAGTAGCACATGAAGGGAGGGGAAGGTGAGTTGTGAGCTAGCTGATGAAAACCATCATTCTAAAATAACAGTAGCTTTAAGTTTAGACTTTGTTACGCAAGTAGAAGTCGATGCAACTGGAGTCAGTGTAGTGTGAAGGACACATCACCCAGTGATACCATGTGGCCATTCCTGGGCAACAGTGAGCCTGGCATGACATTTATTAGCAGTGCATAATGCATCCGTATTCCTGCTTTCTCCTAGAAAGGAAATTGGTGTAGCAGCTGTATGTAGCATAAGAGTTTAAGTGTGCATGTTTTGAGACTCTTTGCATTTATAATGAAAAAATAGTAATTAGCAGTACTGAAGATGTAGATAGAGCTAAGCACAGTTGGAAGGAAGAGGACTTAAAAGAAGAAAGGTCGCCGTGGGGCTAGGATTATTTAAAATCACCAGATCTGGAATTTATCTCTTTGTATCTCAGTTCCCTACCCAGAGTACTCCTTAAATACACAAGCTTTTTCAACACCAATTATAAAAAGCGTGTAAGTAAATAGCCAGAGCCAGACAGCTTGGCTAAGGACAGATGGATAGTACCTTAATCTTCAACAAATATGCCCAAGTTCTTTAATGACCATAACGCACTAAGCTCCTGATCTCAGTAGCTCTGGATGTAAATCCAGAGGAATTCTGCTGAGGTTGTAGATTTAGACAGGTTTAGCGCAGATCAGAAACATCCTTAATTTTTCATGTTTTGTTAAGGAAAAAAGCAAAGGGCAAACAGAACACAATTCATGTTGACATTAGGAGCCGGCAGTCCAAAGGGCTGAATCAGCTCTGTGGTTCCAGGGCATGCCAGTGCCACCCGATAGGGTTGGTCGGTCATCAGGTCAGTCTGTGTACAGTGAAACTGGTTTCAGCTACGTAGGGAATGTCAGACTCATTTTAGTACCTGCTCCGCGAAATCCTCCACAGAGGTATAGCTTCCCTTCCACGGAGCCTGCGCTGGTAGAATTTGTTCGTAAGGAGAGGAGGGGAGAAGGCATAGGAGGTCCATCCCTCCAGAAGTCTCCATCGGGGTTATAAATCTCCACTGCATCAAGACATTTCCGTGTCTGTCCCCTGTCACGACCAAGGCATCCAATTCCTCCTGCAAAAGATACGTAGGTCAAATGTAGCAGTCCCAAGTTCTGCTGAAAAAATGTATTGTTGGCTGCATCGTTTTTTGTTTACGTGTCCTCATGTCATTCCCCTTCTTCTCCCTTTTGCAGCTCCAGAAATTTGTTAGAAAGTAAACTCAAAGCAGTGGCTACTGCACGTTATCTACAGACATCGAAGCAAGATCATTTGTAAGTCGTGTATCAAAGGAAGGACAAGCAGCATGTCTTCAAAATGCAAAGGTATTTTGTCTTGTTTTCTGCCTATATAGTAGAAATGGTCATAATTACTTGTTCTGTTTGCTGGAAAAAATTGCTTTATCATTAAGTTGCAATGGATCAAAAGTTATTCTCCAATTACTATTAGTGGATTTGACCCTCCCACTTGTTAACCAACAATAACTTGGATTTGTTGGTTAGTTTTCTTCAATAAAAGAAAAGGATTACACCCATTTCTTAAGGGAAATCAACTTCCAGAAGCAAACCCATCCAATATGCAGGAGTGCCAACTGAGTTATTTGTGACAAGCCCTGCTGCTGAAGGGTTAATTAGGATGTCTGAAGTCAGCATGCAGGATTGAAACAGATCCCGGTTTTCATTTGCTGGGACATACTGCAACAGACTGCAGACATACCTGAGATCTCAGTGCACACTGCAAACACTGTACACTGTAATCACACTGTAAACACTGCCTTTCCAAATTCTTTCCAGTGATCAAATCCAGATTTTGAATTCACAGCCTTTGGTTCTCGGGAATTAATATGCTGACGTACCCTCGCAGGTTTTCCATCTGTGCCAATGGACACAATACCCTGTAATGAGCACTGATGGCATGCTGAAGCAGTTCTTTTGTGCATGTGTGTATGTGACCACTTTCAAATATAAAATGACTGCAATATGCAAGCAATTTCCACATGAAGGCTAGCTTTCCAGATACACGTGTAGAACTGCTCAATTGTGCAAACCCCAAATGCATTGTAGGGCATGTAATTATGTCCTTGCATATGCAAAGGGAAAGGACTGCAAGTATAACCTGTGGAAGGTTGGTGCGGCTGCTTTTAAAATATATTGCCCCTAGTGCTGTTAAGTTGGTCTGTCAGAGACATGAGCCCCTATTGCTCAAAGTTTTACTTGCATATGGTTTTCCATCTGCCTCTTAATATGGACTGTGTTATTTTCTTCAGCCTTTTGTGCATTCTCCAAAGGTATTTGCAAGAGGCAAATACATGTAAATGGGGACTACAACGCTGCAAAATTGCTACCACTGTATTCCTGATCTGTACTTTAGAGTCAGGTAAAGATGAGACCAGTTATCCCTGCATCAGAGCAGCAAAATTAGAACCAAATTCAGTGTCCATTATCATCAGCAGGAAGTTTTTCTCCAGCTGAACATAGCAGCATTTGATTCGGTTCAATATTTGAATTTGGGTTTGGTTTTCAGCTCCTTTTCCATGCATAGCAAATCTTTACTTGCCCTAAGACCTACCAGGAAGGTCCTAGCAGTTTGTATTAGGTTCCCCTCAGTGCGTGCTTAAACAAGGCTAGTATCCAAATGCATTCATTACTAGCTTAACACCCCCAACTAAGCAACATTTGCTCTGATGGGCTCCTCCTCTGAGGCTTGATGCACCTAAGAGAGCTGAGGTAGGGAGTAATTGTGGTCATGGAATTTTGCTAATCATTTCCATGCCAAAAAGGGAGTTGTATGCATCACCATGCTGAGCCTTTCTCACGATGGAGTCTCACTGAGCTATTCCTTAGGACTATTTAGAAACAAGAGTAAGTTTCAGAATTCAAACATTTACTTATTGTATTGTTCTTTATTATCCTCTTCTATGCAGTATTCTCTACTTCTCCTTAATGTCTTAGGAGAGGTGCCACTCTAAGGACAGGACACTATTCCCCTAAATTTATCAAGAAAAGTTTTAAGGGCTAATCAAATTTTTTAACTGATAAGGCTGTTTAGTTGATTGCTTATCACATAGTCTTTCTGATTCTATAGCATCCTTCGGTAGAATCACAGAGTACAGCATGCACGACAATTTGCTGCCAGGGTACGTACAGTCTATAGAGCGCAGAAAGAGATACTCAAAGCAGTTTTAACTGGGAACCAATGATATTAAAGGTCCCCACAGACTAATTTGATCTGTTCAAAAGACAGCTTTGTGGTGCCAGAGACAGACTGCTGCTGGTTGCCAAGCCAGCTTTCTTAAAATTAGCCCAGGTGTTACTGTACACCACTGAAGAATACGCACTCACCCATAGGAAAAGTCTTCATAGGAAGAACGAAACAGCATCTTGTTCAATCAGAGGAATGAATGGTATCAGTTAGGGAATGCACGAGGCACGTCAGAGTCAAACAAAAAGAGCTTTGCTGTTTGCCTCAGTATTTCAAGGGAGGGCAGTGGACAAAATGCCCCAGAACTCTTCTAGAAGCGTAATTGCCATTTCTTTCTTAATGCATTTTTATTGTCATTTTCTAAATTGAGTAAATGTGGGGCATGGTAACTTCAGAAAGAACAGAAATAATCAGGTACAAAACTGATACAGCACAGTCAGTGACTTTTTGCAAAAAATCACAACAAATACCAGTTAATAAAGACATTCAGCTGCCAGGGATCTGCCGTCAAATATTTTTCCTGTATAGGTATTAGAAAAGTAATTTTTCAGGACCTGTTGGAACATCTTTTAAAAAGTTAAAAAGCTACCACATATTTTCAAACATTTATGAAACCTTCATCGGATAATTTAAGCAACTTAAATTTAACGTACTTTAATCCTGTCATTATGAGAGACAGTCCTGAATGCACAAAATATCTCCATTTTATTTACGCCCTCTACAACAATTTCAGATAAATCCAATTTCATGTTCGATTTACAACAAGGACAAAGCTAAGTTCTCAGCAAATAGAAAGTAAGAAGGAAAAATCAGAAGGGAGTAAAGTTTCATTTTCAAGCTTAGAAAAATAGCATTCTGAAAAACAAGAAATCAAGAATTTCAATCTCCTCTTCTAAAGCCACGCTAACACTGAAATATTGCTAACAAAGGAATCTGAGGATATTAGACTCTACCAGCACTGCTTTGCTGTGTTCCCAGATGCAGTAGCTGAGAAATACTCCTGTGAGACAATACTTTTTTTCCTTCTATGGAGACTGATGTCTCAGGCCTCTTCCCAAAGAACTGAATACACAAATCAGAAAAAAAACCCCCAAACCTAATAATTTAAATCAATTCACATCTGCAACTGAGTGGAGGCATCTCACGTTAACCAGGCTATCCATCATCTACAATGTATATACCATGCAAGACTTCAAATTGGCAGAAAAAAAGAAACTTGCTGCGTCAGACAATTCAGGCTGCTTTGTGCTCTGCCACTCACGACTCCAGATCATCCTGTCCCACTGCATCCTTCATTCAGATTTATGAAACCATTAGGATTGCAAGTGGAGACATGTGGAATTACAGTTAAGACCACGAAGACTGTTTTTATTTCATGTTCTGTGGGTAGCACAGCTGAACAACTGAGTTCATGCTCTGCTCCTACAGGAGCCTCTACAGAAGATGGGGGTAACCTTTAAGAGGCTAAGGCAGAGTGCGGTAAAGAGGGCAGAGGGTTGTAGGTCATTTGGGAGAGATCTTTGTGCCAAGCAACCTGCCAGCAGCGCATGGATCTGTACTTGCGATTGTACCTTAAACAACCTAGAACTACAGATGGGGTCATTCAAACACACATGCTGCGGTCGCAGCCTCCTGGGAGTCCTGCCAGGCGTGCAAAGGGCAGCGATTGCTAGTTCCGTGCCTGGGCTGGAATGAATGCTGGGCAGGGTCCTTCATTAAGCCACACTCACCTATCTCATCACAAACAGAGCGGGCGAATTCAACACCACTTGGCTTAGTTCTCTGCATAAAGCCCAATTACATGTCCTTTGTGCAGGGGGAGACAGGTTTCTGACTGGGAGTTTTGAACATTTCTGTCATTTTCACATTCATCACACAGGAGGATTTAATCCCAGAACTCAGTCTTCCCCCCTCCCCTTACAAATACACCCTTTCAACACATTAGGCTTTTTACATTATGCGCTTTCCCTAGGAGATATTTCAGAAGCCACTGAAGGACTAAAAAAAGCCAGCGAAGCCACCTTTGTGTTCCCAAACCCATTAATGCTTGAGAGCTTTCCATATCACGCTTGGATGATTCTGCAATCAAACATACTCTCAAGGACACTCTGTAAGCAGTGGTTCTAATGGACTTTAAATTTAACATGAAGCTCCATTAGTAAAATAAATATATAAATAAAATACATGATCTTTATTAAGAAACCAGGATAGAGAAGGCAAGCCTTTGATGCAAGAAGGCAAAGGAGGGTAGGTGATGTGATTAGCACGTCTTCAGAATTTCAATGAGATACGGTTCTGCGCCTTGCTATACCCACGCACCGCTCATAGCTGGCTGAAGGCAAAGCATTTTGCTTTGGCTGGGGTCAGCTGCCTCCCCTTTACCCCGTGCTTATCTAAGACTGAATGCAATTTGAGTCACATCAGTGCTAATAACAGAACACCCTTCCAGCACTTGAGGGGGAAGGTCTGTAACGGCGGCGAAGTGGTAGAGTCACTAGCAATAATTAGTTCAGTGAGTGCAAAGGAAATAAACACCTTGGATATATCTATACATACCTACAGAAGTGAGACTGACACTGAGTTGAGTTTCAAGAGATAGGCAACATTCCTACCTACACTTACCCAGTGACTTTACCCATGTCACTGATACTTCTAAAAGCAGGCGCTGGTGCAGAGCAATCGCACGTCCGAGTCTCATCCCCACTGAGCTCTTATGCAGCTAAATCTGCCAGGCAGCCGAGTCCAACACGGACACTTTTTCCCCCCCAGGATAACCACCCAGATCCAAGTCTAGATTGCTCATTGCACAGACAGGATGGCTGACAAAAGTGACACCTACAAGGTGGTTGATGGTCCAGATAGGACTCAAAAGAGTTTATGTACTCCATTGAGAGGGGCAGGGTGATGGATGCCTCTGAATATCAGACTTCATACCATTAATTTAGTTGCCCCACTAACAGGCACCTGAAATGAGACGTGAAGTACAGTCTCTCAGGCAGGAGAGTATATCAGGGAGCAACAAGAGCAGAGCTGCTTTCCAAAGGGAAGGTGACTTAAGCTCACCATCAAGGTGCAGCTCCGCAGAACCAGAGGCAGGCAATTGCAGAAGGTCCTACCAGCAGTTTTCAGGCAAAGGCAAGGTTACGAGAAAGGGCTAAGCTCCCAGGCCTGTGTTTAAATGATGCTCCTGGACCTATTGGCAGAAGGTGTGGGTGGAGGCCCCAGGTGATGCTGGTCAGGGTGATCAAGACCTATTAGTGCCCTGAAGGCACTGACACTGTAATTCTTTATCATATAATTAAGTCCTCAGATCACAATACCGAGCAACATGTATTCTTACTAGCGCCTCTTTGAATTTTTATCAAAGGAACTGAGGAAATGGGTGGGAAAAAAAAGGAGTAATTCTCCAACAAGCAAGTGAAATCTAAGCTTTGCCTCCTGTAAAATAATTCACTATTAAATTGATCTCTGGAATGCACAATGGATTTAATAGCGCTAATCTCTTATGTAACATTTCCCTTCATTACTCTTTAGCAGCACTCCAGCTGGGAGCCGCAGCTCTTACGTTGCGCTCGCTCTCTGCAAAGCAGGGCTGCGTAGCTGGTTTCTTGGAGAAATAAGGGAGTGATAAAGCTAGCCCTGGCAGGCACTTCCAAAGATGAAACCGAGAAGCACTGTCATTCTTTACTAACACAGAGCAAAGCAGATGAGGTAATGCAGCTTGTAGAAGACACAAGGGCAAAAGATTGATTAGAAGCGGGGCTGAAAAAACAGATGATTGCCTTCCTAAACACGGTCAACACTTCTGTTCCAGCTCCTTCTTTTCTCTTGTAATGCCTTGTTCTCATTTCCTTTGATAATCCTTAAGTGAGTAGAAAGTATCTCTGATCTCATCTATTAGACCAAATGTTTGCCTTTTTTGTTCCTCCCTGCACACAGGCACTCCGGAGTCTATTGCACAGGTAGAACAGAGCAGAATCAGGCCCATAAGCTGCTACTTGTCAGAAGTCCAAAGCGTATTTATAAATAGACATGTTTATTTTAGAAGAAGGTGTTATTCAAATACACAGTTAATACTCAAGCATGAAAGCTGAAATGTCTCCTTCCAGCCCCTCCTACACATGCTTTCCTTTCCAGAGAGACCCCAAAGTATATATTCAAATAAGTATTTTATGATTGAGACACTCAGTGTTTAATTGAACCTCATTTAACTGCTTAAAACTTTTAAAAGAAGCTCTCAGCAAGAACTCAGGGGAAAAAAAAAAACAAGTTGTAAGAGGTGGGATGCCAGGCTAAGGAGGATAAACAAAAATTCTTTGCTCCCTAAATCTTCCCTAATAGGATTTCTTGTTTAAGTCCTTCTATATGTTCTTATTTATAAAGCAGGAATTATGTAACATAAAAGCAACACATGGTTAAAGCTGTCATGGTGATACATTTTTTACCCGTGACCTGTATTTCAGAGACAGTAGTTTTACTGAATGTGTTTTAACATAAGCTAATGAATATTGCATTCAAATGGATTCATTTGGATAAATTTTCCTAATTTGTCCGTTGGCTGTAATGAGTTTGCAGAGCCTTAGCTGGAAAGGATATTTTTTTAAGCAAGAGATTAAAATGCATGACCTTAAATAGAGCCTTCCCATCTGGTTTTCTTCCAAAAGTGTCTCAATTGCCTCTGTCATTAAGAACACAATACTGCTCTTTCTTGGGCTTTCCAACGAATATAGTTATGTTCCTGGGAAAATATGGAGAGAAAGAGCTAAGACCAGTCAAATGGGATGAATAGGAGAAAGGATTTTGAGCCTCAGGAAATGCTGTTCATTTACTTATGAGGATTATGTACACTGTATAAATAGCATAAGATTCTCTAGGAGCATTACACACCAAACAGACAATTATGTTGCAGGATTGCTGATTAAGACACATGGTACAGGTTCCTGAACAATGCTATTACTCAGACCAAAAACTCTAATCTATTTCTCATTTTCCTTCCATCAGTGTGACTCTAGAATAATTCCATTTAAGTCGTTGGGGTTTTACACGCTGGAGCTGGCAATTAGGCTGGGAAGAGCTTTTGGACAGTGACTATGTACTCTCTGTTCTGTGCCAAGAGGACTTTTCAGAAATTAACACTTCAAAGGCTAAGCATCAGATTCTGAGCTGGGTTAGAACAAAATGAGTCTGACACAACACAACTGAGATCGGCAGGCTACTTACTACAGAATTACACCTATACAGATGAGAACAAAAATTAGACTTGTATATCAGTCTGCTACTGCATGTCATTCAAAGCTAGTGCTCCATCTATGTTTTTTACTTCATATTTATGTTAGAAATTGCATTCATACATCAGAGATATTAGAGAGGATCAACTTTTAGTGCAGTGATTTTTCATTTCTGCTCCAGAGTCCCACTTAATCCTGGATGTGCTGACACCTGTGTGAACTGTACAGGAAGACAGAGATCCTGCTGAAAGAGCTGACAAACTTACTTTGTTTAAGGACTTTGTTTTCAAGAGTTGCTTGAAAGAAGACCCATCTCTCTGCAACACTACTTTATGTATCCAGCTAAAGCTGTACATTTCTTCATGTCATGTGTTTATTTCTGGGAAGCTGGGCTTGGTCCTTGTGGCATACAGAAGATATCTTGCATTTACCTGCTTCCAGCTTGCCTCCCTCCTTCTCCTTCCTCTGCCCCCAGTGGATCTTCTTAGATGGGTGCAGATTGCAGGAAGCCCCTGGAGACAGGGCACCACATAAGGAACAAATGCGGGTGATGCTTGTAGGAATCCAAGCAATGCCATCGAACATGCTTCTGAATTGCTCCTTCACTGGAGCAATACAGTGTCCCGTGACTGGGGCTGCATGGGAACCTGTTAGATGCTCAAGTTCTGTCCCCACACACTTCACCATGGGGAACCCCCATTTGGAGTGAGGAGGGGTATAAATGGCAATGATACAGACTCCACAAAAGTCTCTCTCATCTGTAGCACAAAAGCGTGGTCATTATGCCTGAGCATAGATGCTTCTGAGGCCACAAGGTGAGGACAACCTATGAGCTGTGATCCTCTTCAGAATGTGTCTTTTTGCACAAACTGTCCTTGACAGCATCTTTCTAGACTCCCACCGTGCCCGACATTCCTTATGAAGCAGGGCGATGTCTGAGGGATCCACAGCTTTGAACAGTCTGCAGTGGTTTTACCATCCTCGTGACAGTTGCTATTCTTTGGTCTGTCAGCATCAACCTCCATTCCTTCCTTTCCCATTCTGTCCTGACTGTCATCTGCATGATCAAGTACCACACCAGACAGAGTAAGGCGGCTTTCGCTGTCTTCCTTTCAATGCCATGAATTGCCTGTTTGCGTGGCCGGGGTTACCACCGCAATTGTTTCCAAAGGGAAACTGTACCCACCTCACAGCCAAACAGCCTGAGAACTCACAAGGTAACAAGAACTCGTCACCACGAATAAACCGTGGAATGTAGCTTTTCTGTGTGAGGTTTTAATTACAGTTGGCGAGTGTGAGTTTACAGCTGGAGATGAGGCCATGTGTGATATTAGCAGAGTAAGATGCCAATATCAGTGACTGTATCACTGTTTCCAAACAGAATTTGTTTGGAAATTGCTTCATCATTTTGAGAGGTCTTGGAAAATGCTTTAATCTTTTCCACAGAGTATTCAGATCGTGATGGTTAACATTTCCCAACCACATTGTCTTCTCAATTTTAACAGATAAATCTTCATTTCCACCCATAGTGTTAAAGGTGGATTTAAACCAGCATATTAAAAGGTAGAATTTGTTGACAAATTATTTTTGGCTCAGTCTCAGGTTTGTCTTTCAATTAAAAAATCAGTTCTAGTATTATTTGATTTCCTAAGGAAATGAGACTTATGCAATTACCCTCACTACATGCGAGTGCTGTATCTGCATTTGTCTGCCTCTCATAGCTTTTGCACCTGTTGGCCAGTTTCAACCAAATTTTACAGATTTATGGATGATAAAGTCCTCACAAAGTTTGTGAAAACAGACAACTGGGAGTTTGTGAAAACAGCCCAGACCTAGGTCAAGATGTCTTCCCTGCAATCAATATTCATGCTAGCTGATGGTAACTCATTTGTGTCTACACTTGTTGCAGTTACACCTTGAGTGGACGGAGCATCAGAACAGAGACACACTCAGAAACACAATGGTAAAAATAGCACAATCTTTCTCAGAAATATGCTCCCCAGAGCAGTGTGTGAGCTTAGTTACCTTTGGTATAAATCATGAGCAAGTTTGTTCACTACAGTGAAATTACCGCAGATACACACTGCCAAAACTGAGAGCAAACACTGCCTTTACATATATTTAGTTACATTTAGTGGCAAGAGTGAAGGGTCCAGTGCAGCAAATTGTTAATCTCAGGATTAAGTGCATTGGTTCACTTAGGACTGCTCAAATAAGGACTGCTCATGGGAAGGTGTGTGAACCAACAAAGTGATGGAAACAGAACAAGAGCCTGTTCTGGCCCATGTGCTGAGCCAATTGTTAAAGATTTTCTCATTAAAAAAATTATTGGTACTGGCTAGCACGTAAGAAAGAATTCAAGTCAATGTTCAGCTTCCTGAATACTGCAGCACTGGCAGCTATACATAATAAAACAATACTTTTTATTTTTTTACGTTAGCAAAATGCTTGTGAAGGTCTGTGAGACCATGAACTTTCCTCAATGCCATTTAAGCAGGCGCTTTTCAGATTTAACACTGTGCTTTGTGTTCAATCTGTACATTTCATTACTGTAATCGCTCAGATATGCTTCTTGCTTTGTGAAATCTTGAGGGAAGAAAATGGATGCAGTTTTCCTTATTAGCCACTCCTTTTCCTGGTCTCAGTGGCAGGCTTGCTGTGAAGAAGACTGACAATTTGTTTTATCACATGCATCCCAAGGCAGCTCCTTTTTTTTTCCTCCCTGACTCTTGTGTCATCACTGTATTCATGGTCTTGATCTCAGAGCACTTCTTACTGAGACGCATGAATGCAGCCTTTCTCTTCCCAACTATTACGGCTGCTTCTGCTGCCCCATTACAGCATCAGTGTCAGTATAAATAATTATATATATTTAACCTTTTACAAAGGATGGAGTTTCTACATTTTCGAAGCACCTTTGAACCTGGGCAGCCAACACTCTCGTTATTTAACAGCATACTGACATTCTCTATCACTAACCTTTGACAATAATGAAATGATTTTCTGTTTGCAAAACTCTCTTTTCCATACAGGCTTCTTTCACCCTTTCTCCTGGTTGTGACCATGGGCCTGTTTCAAGCCACTTAAGGGAATGGAGTTTCTCTAAAAGAAGACAAATGCAGCATTAAAGCCATTTTCCTCTTCTACTTCAAAGACACCTTTCTTAGATATACCCCTTGCAAAATGCTTTCTGCGTTACATGCCAGGAACAAACTCTCCTTTATCCATGGTATATAGCAACCCAGACAAAACTAGAACACCCCTTATAGAGGAGGTGTATTAAGTCGGTAAGACCGTATTTATTGCATTTGCTTTGGTAAGCTTGTAAGCAGGAGTAGTTTGAAGCAGAAGGGATTGAAAGGCCCTGAGGTACTGATGTGATTGCTACCTTCTTCATGTCTGATGCTGCCCACGGGACCCTGGGAGCATGGAAGGGCATGAATAACCCACAGCCCACCTGTGGATTAATTGACTGTATGAAATTTTTTCACCACTTCTTCAAGTACTTTCCAGTTATAGACATATCTCTAATCCTTCCCTACTTCATTTGGTCACCTTTCTGGCTCCTATTCTCCTTCCAAGATGCTCCTTCAACTTTTTCCCCATATCATTCCCAATGCTCCAATGCCTTTCTTCTCCATCTGCCTTTCCCTGCCTTACATCATCATTTTCTCTTCAGAAAAATCCCTTGCTTGCTACCTTCTGAGGTGTTTGCTAGTGTTCAAAAATGTGGTGTTCTTTCTGTTGGCTTGGACAGAGGTTGGGATGGGGCCATGACGATGGGGCCTTTGAGAAGAGAGTCACGTTATTGATGAGGTATAGAACTCGGGATATGGATGGGGATCATTTTGGAACAAAAGATCTTGGGGTAGGAGCTCTTTCACATAAGTCTTAGAACTTTTGATCAAAATACTGTTTTGAAACAAAACATTAAAGATTCAATCAAAAAATCACAACATGAAAGATTTAGATTTTCCAAAAAAATGCACAGTGTTGAGGTGGGTGGAAGAGAATGATTCATTGAATTTTATCAGAATCCACAAATAATGTTAGTTTTGACTGGGAGATCCAAATTCTCTTTTTCCCTATGGCATTCCGTCATGGTGCTGGGTCCGTTCCTTAGCTTTTCACTGCTCACCTGTGAAATGGTGCTACCAAGGCTTCTCTACCCACCTTTTAAAATTCAGTATCATTTATAGCACACACTGATACTCCAAAGAAAAGTAATTTAAAAAGCAAAGTATCTTTGTTACGTTAATCCAGAACACTAAACTTTCACTTAATTTAATCTACAGGAAGGAAGAAATGATGTGAGGAAAAAATGACTCTAGAAAAATACTATCCATTTAGTCCAACATGCTTTGTCCTATGGTACATAGCAAAGGGTGATGTATTTCACTTTGCAGAGGCAAATTGCTGGAAAGAAGAAAAAGTCATGGTGCTATCTGTTAGAAATCTGTTTCCTCTTACCCAAGACATAAATCTCGCTGTTGACTACGGCTGTGCTGAAGCGGTATTTGGAGTACTTCATGGGCGCGCCTTCTGTCCATTTGTCTTGGCCCGGGTCGTACCGAAACGTTCTGTTACTTAATCGATCCGGCTCATCGTCAGGCAGATCCATCTGTATGAAATATGACAGCCATATAATAATACAACATTTGGAGCCCTCTGCACACGCCTGCATGCAATTAATCACAGCAGACAGCTGAGCAGATAAATAACATAAACACATCAATTATAGCTGCAAAGTGATTCATACTCACTAGGGTTTAACAGCACCCATGACTTGTGGCTGGGAGTACGCTGTAGAAGGCAAATGAATAAGAGGGCTGTATTCCGCAGCAATAAAGCTGAGGATTTGGGTAATAACAATACATTCATGGGCCCAGCTCTAGCAGATTGTACCTCCTTCACAAGGCTGCTGCAAAGTCCTAACTATAATAGAGGCAAAACCAGTCTACCTGACTTTGTTTTTCCTGCTAAAGGTTGAAATCTGTTCCCGCTGTTACTCAGACTGTACCGTGAGTCTCAGTGAGGTATTTTGCTGGCCTTTCTCAGGCCTGTATATATACATAACATTTTCAAGTCATTTGCACATTTATTTAGTCAGCCTAACCTGAGTGATGTTGTTCAACTGCTGTAACTTCTCCTTCAATAATTTTCATAATAAGCTCCTAACCCCCAGCTGTATCTCTGCTGCCGTAATACTCCTTTTATACTCACTCCTACTCCTCTTGTTCTCTCTAATCTTCTTCCCTTTTCTCTGCCTGTCTCGTATCATGCAGGGAACTCAGATTATGTTTTCTGGGTACGACACCCTTGAATGTAAGCAGTAGGCTGTGGGGGGAGGATCCTGAAATATTTCAGGATGAAAGGTCTCACATAGAGAGAGTGAGAAAGAGAGAACTACTTCGCTTACTTGTGATGGTGTTATAGGAGTCCTTGCTTTGCTTGTTATTTTTCCTTCCCAAAAGACCTTTCCAACACTAATGTCATGGACAAGATAGTGGGAGGCAAACTAGAAAGTAAATATATCGCCCCTCGGTTACTCCCTGTGAGTGCCATGGGGCATGCTCTGTGGTAAGTGTGAAACACTAATTTATTAATTTAAAGAAGGGTAAGCTGTGTGTTTTCAACAGAGACTAAGCATGTACTTAGGAGCTGGCACCATTTAACATGCTGTAAATTCACATCCTACCTCATTTTTGTGGTACCGTTCACCTCAGAGCACACCCTGTGCTCTTTATGTACGGAAAACAAACATCCAGCAACCCTTCTCTCTGCCTCAAGGGTCTGAAACCTTCCTCTCAGCCTCACTAAGTGCTTTCTTCCAGTTTAAGAGCCCCCAGTTACCAAAGCTGGAGTCGCTTGAGTTTTTAACTGTCCGCTGGCATCAGCGAGGCTAGACCAAGGCTGAGCCAGAGCAGTGCTGCTGCGAGTCGAGCCCTTGTCCCTCTAAGCTGTCATTTTGTGTGCTGGCTTGACTTTGCCTTGTCTTGTTTCAATTGCGAAGCCTGAGTGGGAAGGGAACATGTATTTATCTCTGTCCTGTAACGGACACATGCATTTACAGCGCTCTATCAATGCTGAGTCGTTAGTATTTGTTCGGGATTGACGGAACATTCAGTGCTGGTTGAGCATAGGGACAACTCCTGGCTTGATGAACTACTTTGCTTTCACAGTGCAGCTGTGGTAGCCCCACGTACACAATCACCGCATCTGAGAGGTGAGTGTGGGGGAGATACGGTACCAGAAGAATTCAGCACTCCGCAGTGCTGGTCTTACAGTGGTTTTTTGAGAGCTTTAGCTAATTTGTTGTGATCCGTTCAGGTCCGCCCTAATCTTACAGAGCTATGGGTTTTAATCAATTACTGTTAATCTACTCATCTCAAGCCTATTTATATATAAACTCAGACTGCCATGTATTGTTACTGGTAGTACTGGTTGGCAGATGTCCACTTCAGGTGTTTTACAGATGCCTGTATTTTTTTAAAGCCATTCTTGGCTCAATATTCCTGACTTGTGCTTCTAAGCCACTTTTCCCCTTACCATCTGTGCTGGAGAAAGACAAAACTGGTTATCTTCAACATCTATCTTTGTGGCATAACGAATCTTTCAGTTCAAGTTTTTTCACAGAGAGATTCTTTCTACATTAGGTGTTTTCATATTTTAAATCTTTAAATAGAGAGGTATCCTTGCTCAGTTGTTTGAGTACCAGAAATACTCTCTGATCTTTCTGTTGTCTCCTCTGGGGACTCCTGCACTCAGAATATCCAAAGAGGTGGAAATCTTGTTTGCTGAATGCATCTCACTTTTAAATACTTCTAACAGTAATTTATTTCAAGAGAACACAAACCAACGAGATGTGATGACAGTCTGAACATATTGCTGTCGGCAATAAGGATTACAGATGCTCTACTTCATTGTCGGGTGAATGTGGGGCTTTACCTTGGATGTTCAAATCTAAACTGCACCGAGCAGCAAATAAGAGTGGACTACACTCTTAAAAAAGATCTTTCACACTGGGAGTAGCTGGAGAGAGCGAGCACAGTTCCTCATGTCCATCTTCCGTGTAGCACAGTTCTGTATGTTCCCCTGTACTACTGAATACAGTATCTGTGGCCCTGCTGAAAATTCCTGTAAAAACTTTACATGGCCAATTTATGCAACTGAAACAACTAAATGGATTGATTAAAGGAATCTGTTTTCCAGAGAATGCTTTGACTTTTCATTTAAGCTATAATATAATGAAAATCAAATAAATTAACTTCAGTTAACCAAGAAAGTTTCCTGACAAATTGAGGTGAACTTTAAATTTCAGATATAAATCTGTCCCTGAAATTCACCTGTGTACACGCTTTTTGAAGACAGGGCTTAGTTAAGGGCCCCTGTATGATTTAAATACCGTGATTTACTGATACCTAGAAAAATAAAGATGGTATATAAGGAAAGGCTGAAGTTAATCCATTTGTCACAGCCTGTCATGACAAAAAAGTGCCAAGTAAGTACTAAATATCATCCTGGTTATTTCAAGGGTTTGGTTTGGGTTTTTTTTGCAAAAATAAAGTGTTTAACCCCATAGCTATTTAAAATGGAACCCATGTTGACACAGGAGATATATTTTAAACTCTTGCTCACTGTGCACCTCTCTGTGAAATAGCTGCCCTTCCTGAAGTTGGTATTTACAGTGAGGGTGGCATAAGATGGATATTATTCCTCTTTGCCCTCTTTAGTTTTCCTGCAAAAGATGTTTCACCAGAGGAATGTGAACAATTTATTCTTCTGTTGTCACTGATGTACTTCTATGCAAGAAGCACCAAAAATTACACATTATATAAACTAAGCATAGCTCTGCTTGTTAGTAAACAAACAAAACAACAACTGGCACATTTCTTAACCTGTGGGGTCCAGCCACCCAGCACGTAGAGCTTGTTCTTCACCGTCACCACCACATGGCAGGCTAATGGTACTGGAAGAGGCGCCGTGCTTCTCCAGGTGCCCTGCTCCATGGAATACTTCTCCACACAGTTTGTGACCAGATACTGATTTTTCACTTTCATTTGCCCTCCTATTACATAGAGATCATTATGGATAGTGCCCAATGCGTAGAGTTCACGGAGCTGAGTGCTGCACAAGCTGTGCCAAAACTGGTTTCCTCGCTGGCGGTATCTGCAGGAAAATCCAAAGTTGTAAATGCCCTGGTTCTCTGAGGTTCCGTCAGCTTGTTTTGAAACATTACCCCCTTCATCATCAATGTTGATTCAGACAATCACACAATGACAAGAGGAGCTTTCTCCTTCACAGAGAAGTTATAAAATTGAGCCCAATGTTTGCAAGATCAAGCATTTTTAGTATGAGGAATCCTAGGCATCCTTTAAAAGATATTTGACCCTAATTAAGGTAAGAAGTCTCTTATTTCTGCACGTGCTGCTGAGTCACAGGTTCCACTGAAGTTAGTGGGAAGAGCGAAAGCTCAACACTGCTGAAAATAAGGCCACTTCACCTGCCTCAGAATGGATTTACTTTCTTAAATTTAGGCATCTGTATTTGAAAACACTGTCACCATTTTTTAATTTTATCTTTAATCCAGAAAATGTCTGTTTTTCTTTAAAATGGGTGCATCTGAAAAAGACTTGAGTAAAAACAAAATAAGGATTTAAAGCTATCAGTCATTATCATTTAATCATCAACATCAACAGAGAAGTGTGTTTTCTCTGTCTTACTGGACTCCCTGGGCCATTCGCTTGACTCATTTCCCCCTGCTAATGACCTAGAAAAGAGTATCCTAGGAAAACATTGAGATTTGAGTAAGGAGAATATAAAATCCACATACATTGATGTAAGAGCTAATCAAACTCATTTACACAGAGATGCCACTAGAGTAAATCCTTCTTTCAGGAGAAAAGGCATCAAGGTTTGGTTGCACGTATATAATTCAATGCTATGAAGATAAATTGTGACAAATTGGTTAGCGTAATCGGAATCTCTGGGAAAACTTTCAAGTAGAGAATGCTTTGTCTGATGGTCTTTTTTTTTGTCCCCAGAAACATTATTTGGATTTAAAATTTTTAAATAATTAGGGATTTTCTGACAGAGAATACACACCTATAAATTTCGATGTTCCTGGTCTTTTGTCTAGACATTTTGACAGCGCTTGCCTCTCCTGCCACAATAATATCATTATTCTCAGTGACAACACCAGTGCAAACACATCCTAACCCCTCTCCGTACTTTGGAGAGGAAATGAAGTAAGTCTTCTGTGTCGCAGGAGCGTAACAAAAACTGGCATCTGCATAGCTACCATGTCTTGACCTAATGCCGAGAGAATTGTTGCCGATGCAGAGTAAGAGATCAGTAGTCTCCATGCCATATCGCAGGCTGAGAGAAGGGTGGCTGGATAGCTTGATGGTTTTCAGTGCTTCCTCAAACATATCATTGCATTCTGCATTGCACAGGATCATTGTGTTCCTTTTCCGGGCTTCCACGAGAAAGGAAGGGCTGACAAGTACCAGCCTCACTTGCTTCAGGAGCTCAATAAGGTGCTCTACACGTGACCTTCTGCTGTGCTTGACCCATCTAATGACGAGGTCCAGAATGCTCTCTTCTCTGGAAATGTTCAGATCATCTGATTTTATGAGAGTCAATAGCTGCTGGAATTCAATCTCCAATATTTCTTCCTGTAAGCTCACCTCAGCAAAATGCTGATATAAGTATTTCCGCGCTTGATCAGATAAATCTTCTGCCCCAATGTGGTTTGCAAAGTAGTAGATGCCCACACAGTTGGAAGCATCCATATGGTCCATCATGTACTTCTGACACATACTGAAAACATCTTCCAACTGCATGAAATACGCAGCAAGCGCCACAGTCTGCACATTCTGATTAGTGAGGTGTAAATCTGCACTGTACATGTAATTGAGTATTACGGACACGCTCTCTGCAGAGATGTCATACAGTACCACTTCTCTTTGTGTGCATTCAACCAAGCCACAGGTAAACATGGCTTTGAAATATGGACTGAAGGCAGCCAGCACCACCTTATGGCAGGGGAATTTCTCACCTTCTGCAACTAGGACAACATCAATTATCTCTGTTGATTCTTTCATTCTCTTTACTTGTTCCAATAAAGTCCAGCTATGGCGCTGCTTTCTTTTCTCCTCAGCCTTATGATCCATGGTTGATCTCCAAACTTCCTGTTTTTAAATCTCCTCAGAATTCAAGGTCTTCATCAGGAATGTTTCTAGAGGTAGAAGCATAACATTGTCCAATAAGGACAAATTATTGGGCAAATGAATATTGCTGTTAATAGCTAAATACAGTCATTCTATAGGGAGTGATATAAATCAGTAATGCATAAAAAGTATGTAAAATTGTGGTGAGGTCTCAGGCTCAAGATCTCCAAGACAAAATAAAGTAAAAATCAACACTTCAAATAATCATCAGTATTCAATAACCCCCACCCCCAAGTTTTGTGATTATTTAAAGAAAATTACAGACTTCCCTTCAAAACAGTCTTTTCCAGCTGCCTTCTCCCTCCTTTCTCTAGTCCTGATCCAAAGCCTATTAAAATCAAGGGAAAGATTTCCACTGACTTTAATAAACTCTAGGTCAGGCCCTTAGTCCCTTGGCTATTCAAGTTTTGTCTCTCACATGCACCTGGAGGACATTAGAATCATAGAATCATCTAGGTTGGAAGGCACCTTTAAGATCATCGCGTCCAACCATCAACCTAACACTGCCAAAACCACCACTAAACCATGTCCCTCAGCACCACATCTACCCGTCTTTTAAATACCTCCAGGGATGGTGATTCTACCACTTCCCTGGGCAGCCTGTTAAGTCCTTGCTTAAATGCTGAAAGTACCTTGTATTTCCAACAGCCCCTTAGGTTAGACAGCTACAACGGAGTAGTGCCTTTTCAGTGCTCAGAGCTAGGAGTTAGGCCTCAGTGGAGACTTCAGAAAAAGGTTTTACAAGGCTAGAAAAAGGGGAAAACACTAGACTTGCTTCTCTCATTAGTTTTTACAGTGATCTACACCTCTGGGAAGCAGGTGGGAAATAAAGCTACTAGTACAACCCAGTTCACAGCATTTTACAGAGGCATAAGCGGATGTGTGGACATTTAGTACTCTGCCTTACCACCAGACTTGGCTACCCATTTGGAGAACGATTTTGATTCAAAAGCCCTGTGCTTACAGCCTTGCAAAGCAGTTAGGAAGCTGCTGCCTTGTTACTCTACCGATGGATTTGTCTCTGCCCTACTGTGCCCCACTGTACCCGTAGCCTTCTCCCCAGGCTTCAAGCTGAGACAGTCAAGACAACGTTGTGGGCAGAGACAGCTTCCACCCCTGAAACATGGTGGCGGCGGAAGTGGCAGGATGCAATTTGGTCCAATTGGCCAGATTCTTTGCTCTTTCACACCAAAGTGTAGGTCCCTGGTTTCTACAGAGTTGCTACCGGTTTGCTTTGGGATAAATACAGGATTAGTAAATAGGGGCCAGCTTTCGAGCTGTCCTCCTGCTTCTCAGCAGGATGTTTAAGTGCTGCAGATTCACAGAGTTCGGGTTCCACTTACTGCAACCTCAAATGGGATTTTTAATTAAATTGTAATTATTCACACACTCCCTCTGGTTTTATTTACTGGGGAAAATAGAAGGAACTTCATGGTCCTATTTCTGTTTTTTTGGGGAGGCCCTTTACTGAACCTCTCAGGCTTTCAGATCAGGAAGCTGCAGGATGTGAGGTACAGTGGTAGAGCTGTCAATGGGAAAATGTCGTTCACCGATCACCTGAGGAACACCAGTCCTTAACACAGTTTTTGTCTCTAATGTGGTACTGAGACAGTTCTGTTGTGGAAATGCATTAAGGACTCATGTCATGAATCACCAATGCACAAACAAGTCCTGAAGTCATGGTATAACCATGTTTGAAACACATTGTAAACACGCTATCAATTGCTTAATGGGACTATTCAAATGAGTAACATTCCTCAGCAGCTTAAATATTTGCAGGATCAGGGTCTTGTACGGCAGATTGAACTGGTTTTCTCAAATTCTGGAAGCACAAAGAGTAGTCTTAGTTTCATTAAAGAAATATGTATCAACATAAAAAATAAGTATATTAAATTCTTTGAAATCCACCTAAAGGTATTTTCACAAGCAGTCCAGATTGCTCTACAGATCTAGATAGATGGATTTTTAAAAAAATATTGTAGTTATTTCCCAGGTGAAAGGGAAATCTACAGCTATATCACCGATCTCAGACCTACTCTTTTAGCTGTTCAGTTGTTTTTGGAAGTAGTCATCATTCTGTTTTAGCAAATTACATGGATTCCTCACCCTGAGTGCTAAATTAAAAGCCAGGCATGCTTGAAGACTAGCATTTCCTTGATTTTATCAATTCTTTCCATATTCCAAATCTGAAACTAGAAGCAACACATCCGAGAAATTAATCTGGGTTATTACCAGATTTTAAAAATGGATTTGGAAGACAAAACATTAACTTCATAGTCTGAATGTGGGCCAAGCTCTGAGCTCGTCTTATGGTACTTATTTAAAATCAGTCAAAGGCAGTAAGTTTAGTACAAAAAATAAAGTGATGGTATTTCCAAAAATCTAGAATTTTTTTTTCTTTTGCTGACTACATTGAAATGAAATACTGTATTTGAGAAAACGTAGGTCTTAATCCTGCATCAAGTACCTCTGGAGCAGTCTTTACAGTCAGTAGAAGCCTTTTATGAGATAGGAAATGTTCTTTTTTTAAATCCTACATGATAATTAGATGGCCAGTTTATTGTTTTCCCCTCGTGCTATTTTATCACCTTGTAATATTTGATCTTCACTGCGTTTTGATAAAGGAACCACACCGTATCTCAAAGATCATGTATTACAAGCACACATATCTTAAACAGATGAGCTGTAGTGTCTGTAACCAGGTTGCTCACTCTCCAACTGGATGAAAGTGTTAATAACTACCAACAAGACCCCAATCCTCTTTAGCAATCTGACTAACCAGGGTTTTTCCTCCGAAATGATCAACTTCTCTCCTTTCTCTTTTGTTATGTCAGAGCTTCACACATCCTCCAGCTTTTCCATAATGGACAAAATGTGCATTTCTAATGTGAAGAACAAGTGAGATGATTAATCCTCGTCATCTTTCCCAGACTTTTGTACAGATCAGGAAGAAGCAGTGTGTAGAATTGAGTTATGATTTCACTTCCTTTGCTGGTCACCTTTAAGTTTTCTTTCACTGGTAATTTAGCTTTCTTAAGAGCAACACTTCATCTTTGATTACACCGTTCAGCAGATTTGTGAATTTTATGTGTTCATTTAACAGTGATTAGGATATCTGGCACAACGTGCTCACAGCCGTTTTCTCCTCTTTCATCATTAAGATTTTAGCAATAGGAATCTTAAAGGACAATGTAGCTCATGCCATTTATGTACTACTTTAGGCACAAATTACCCAACGGGTAAGTCCTACACCCACTACCCAGATGATGAAGCGCCCATCTGCACCTAGTGCGGGGTGGTCTCCTCTGCCGCCCACAAAGCTGGTGGGGCGGCTCTGGGCATCCTCCCCAGGAGCAGCAGCAGAGCTCCGTACAGCCTGTGAGCGGCACACGGGGTGGCCTCCCCTCTCCTGGAGCTGGTCCATACGCAACCCTCACCTCATCCTTGGGCTGAATTGTGCAAGGAGTCTCCACCTTGCAGCCAGGATCACCTGCAACCCTCCAACCTCCTCTTCACCCACCTCACTGAGCTCAGCAGAGCAACGCTGCCTCCCCAGCCAGAGCTACAGGCAGGGCTTGATTACCTTCTGCTTTCGGGAAGACAGTATTTGCCTTTCCTCATAAGAAAGCACCTTCTTCATCTCCTTGCTTTGATAGCACACCAAGCTCCTGACTGAACTGTACTCAACAAAATCATGCTGTCGACTTGTATGCAAGTCTACTTTCTCCATCCTACAGCTGAGGAAACTGAAGCTAAAAGGTTAAAAAGAAAACGGGATTAAAACCCAGGGGTGAAATCCTTTCATTAACATCAGAAATTCATCCCTGTGCATTAGCTACAAACTTGTCACTCCCTTTCTGGCTTTTAGCAGTGTTTAGGTGAGGTCATTGGAAGGATATTAATATTCTCCTTTATATCACTGGAAAGACTATTAAAGGGTAATAATGAAACGGTGCTGCTTTGCTTTCCCCTCTGGGTTACAGAGGAAAAAGATGGTACATTGATATTAAAAGAAAGGATAAATGTGATACAAATATAATTTGCAGTGAGACACTATACTGAGATTGTGCCAGAGGCTGGGCTGTCATTATAAAACCTCCAGTGCGAGGCTCAAATCCTTTGTAATGTCACCAGGAGCTGAAATCAGAGTTACTGCCTTATTCAGAGTTTTGGGATATTTTTTGCTTCTGTTGTGAAAAATGGATTCAGGTGCAAATCTTCATTTGATGTTACTTTATTTCAGAGCCATGCTGTTAATTTTCCTCCAGTTCTGGCTGCTACTTTTATTTTTATATCAGCTGTTTTGTTAGTCTAATTTCACTTTTTTTTTATTTTTGCCTTTGTGTCATGAACCTTACGAAGAGTCGCATATAATTTTATGCAGGAGCTACAGCATACGTTTTGCAAGGCAGTAGGGTGCTGCATGAGCAGTTCAAAACATAAATAAGCGCACTGCTGTGAGCTCAGCTCTACAGCTTTTATGCGGCTATCAAACTATAAATAAATGCTGTCCTCAATTCTCAGTTACACTGCAGCCTCTTTGAACTGCCCCAGCGCAAAGGGACTGTAAACCAGATGGAAGCATCTCATCAGGAATTTCCCTTAACCTCTGGGAAAAAAAAGCTACCTTGTAATTAGAGACATTATTTTGTCTGTATTTTTGTCTGGGACATAGATTTTTCTTGTCTTTTCCCCCCAGTCCCAAGGAATCTGCTCTTTCCCGCGCCATGGTGGGAGGGTGGGAGCTGCGGGACCTGGCCCAGAAGAGGTCACAGCACCCAGCATGGGGCAGGGGGCTGCGGCGCGGGGGGCACCTTCTGCGTCCTCCTCTTCCTCCCCTGCTTTTTTTTTTTTTTCTTCTTTGCCTTAATGAGGCTGCCCTGTCTTCAGCCTGCCTCCCTTCAGGTGCTGAAGGGATCAGAGTTCAGTCACATCAAAGAACTGGTTCCTCTGCCCATGAATTATTTGTGCTTCCTTTGTTATCAGTAAGCTGAGAAGCAAATCTGTTAATTGTATGCATTATGACATTTGGCTGACAGCCACAGCGAGGCAGAAATCAGTACCCAAATGATAATAATGTTATAATCTCGGGGTTTAATTATGAAGGCTGTGCTGGCATTTAAGATCAAGATTTTAAACCGTGCAAAAGATCCTGCAGTGCTCGAGAAGGGCAAATAATAATGCTAATCTTGATACAGGGAAAAGATATAATAAGAATAAGATATAGAAAGGAAGCTTCCAGGGAATTATAGGTGTTTCTATATCTATAGGATCATAGAAACTATTATCCTAATTCTGATACCTGGAAAGATGTCGGAAGAAATTATTACATGATTGAATTGTAAGAATTTAGAGGGCAATAAGGTGATAAAAGCAGCTATAGCACCTATTTATCAAGAACAAATTGTGTCAATCCAATCTAATTTTCTTCATTTTTTCAGGGATAATAGGGGATAAATTAGATAGTTTGTCTTGAGTAAAGTTACTGATACGGTCCCACATGATATCATTAGAAACAAATTGTGATGAAATCAACTGACTAAATCAGCTGGCTGAAAAAGCACATTCGAAGAATGGTTACTGGTGGTCAGACTGGGAAGCATTTCCAGTCTGTGCCTGGAGATCTGTGCTGAAAAGGTCACTCAGTTTCAGGGAACACTTACTTTCTTGCTTTGACTTAGATAGTATTTCTTGAATTAATTTCATCCATTCTGTCCAGATAAAATATACAAACTTGTGGCAGAGCATTTAAGTGGGAGAACATCCAATTCTTTTTAGGAAAATTACGTCTATATGGTTTGAGAGGGCGTACAGGTAAGTGTCCCTAATAAATTGTTCTCTGTGACAATTAGACATTTAACATCTGGATATGTCTCAAGTATCACCATAACTCCTAGCAGCCAGGGTACCTTTTCTGAAGTTTTCCATATTCTGTCAGTTGCTAGTTACTTGGAGATTTAGGATTTTCAGGTTTTCAAAGGCATCTAATTAAGTTAAAAGTCAAAGTCCTACTTAAGCTTACTGTGCAATTTAGGAACTGAAGTGTCTGCATCACTATTAAAGTTAAAACTTCAGCCTTAAATTGCATAGGCAGTTTTAAAAGGTTTGCCACATGACATGATCTCCTTCCCATTAAGGTTGGAGAAAGAACTCCCCTTGCTCAGCCCTGTCATCTCCCAGGATCAGCCCCACAGCAGGTACGTTTCAGGTGATCTGAACTGATTTATTGCTGGAAGGGAAGAAGGAATTGTAAAGTTTTGAAACTGTGAACACTGCAAATCCAATTATGTCATTCGCCTGTATAAGATAAAGTATGACAATCCTTCTCAGAGAGATTTAACTACTTTTCTCCCTCAGCCCCTGTGGCACCTTGTTTATTTTCCCATGCCACCCGATATTGAGGAGCCTGGTTCAAGGCAGTCTGAGGTCTCATGCTATCCGAGCATGGGCCAGCTCCTGCTGGGACGCGTGCTGCTAGCCGTGCTCGTGGGAGCTTTCTTAGCAGGTTCCAGTCTGCAGGTGGTGGAGAAGGAAGCTCTCGGTGCAGAAAGCCAGGCTGCTGACCTGCAAGCTGCTGCTATAGACGTAGAGAGCTGGGTCAGTGTTCCTCTGTGTGCATCGCCGCACCCCTGCTGCCGGAAGCATCCCACTGCCAGCAGAGACTGGAATTGTCTCCACTCAGACTACTACAGACACAGCCTGTCCTTTCTTCAGTAGCTTATTTGGTTTTTTTCTCATTTTGTTGCTCTTAATTTAAAATAAAAATCAAATGGGACTTAACGAGGCTCTTTGGGCTAGGAGAAGCTTGACACCTAACAGAGAGATTTTAAGCAGCTTGCAAAGCTTCAGAAACCGTGTTTGGGAGCACGTTTGACCATCGGAGACCTGAAGAGGCTTTGATCAGTTTTCAAAGCCTTTGGGTAGTTTACAATTCTGGAAAGATTTGACAGTTTGAGCTCCGTTTACTGCCAAGACAGAGGCCTAGATGCAGGATTGGATTAATATTGATCCTATCTCAGCAAATACCAGGCACATTTTTTTTTCTTTAAACTGTTATAGATTCATGAAAATAAAAAAAAAATAAAAATCAAAGCAGCTGAAAATGAAAGACCCCGTGGGCCATCTTTTCAAATATGCCTTCACCTGACCTTAATCTTACTCTGATTCAAAGCTCAGTGAAGTCAGTCAAAAGAATCCCACGATTTAAGTAGAAAATGGATGTGGCTCTGTTCACAAACAAGTGCTTATAAACAAATCCCAGTCTGAGCCAATTATGTGCATTAATTGCCTGAGAAGAATAGAAGCTAAATATATACATACAGAGCCCCTTTCTTTTACAGTTCGCATGTGCAGATCGTTTTCTTACATATCAAAACTAATTGAAATGGCAAAGTGCTCATTCACAGAAGGAGAATGCACAAGTTTTTACATATCCAATGATAGATGCCAGCAGAAAGAAAATGTATTTCTAAAAATGTATTTCATTAGTTCTTCAAGCAGCCTGGCAAAGGTCTTAGAGGTTTCTCTTTTTGCACTTATCTAAACATACTGGTGAGTCTAGGAAAGGCTTACTTTCTGGAACAATTATATCATACTGTGTAAATCGGACTGTATCACAATGAAAAGAAATATAATTTAATAACTTGGTGCATACCAGGCTCTATTTGCATTTCTACAACAGAAAAGATTGTGAACTCTAATTGCTAATATTTACATAAAACTCTGAAGTATGTATCCGTTTGGTGAGCAAATGCTAGTACATAAAAGCTTTAATATCCCTGTCAGCAGTGAAATGAAAATAAATTGCAAGTTGTAAACCCTTATAACTTGACGTCAGCATTCCATTAGTTAGTGTTTGAATCCAACCTTCCCCGTAAATTTCTCTACTTGCAATTTCAGTCACTACCAAGCAAATATCTGGGTATGTCCATACCCATGGAAAAGAAAATTCATAGCAACCCGTGGCAACAACACAGCACCACCTCCAAAACGGCCCCTGCACTAACACACATACTCGGTACCAACTAAATCTGCAGTCCCCTCATCTTAAAAATACTCAGCCTCTTGATGGTAAGGATCAGTCCCAGGCACATATAGATGCCTTGATGGGAGAAGTGAAGAGTTTCTCCAAGCTGCCTTGCTGGAAGCAAGTCTAGAAGTTTGCAGGCGTGTGGAATATGCAAAGTCCCCCCCCCGCACAGACCTCAGACACTGAAATTTCTGCTGGCTGACCCTATTTCCACACTGCTGGCAAACTCCACGTAGCTGCAGATGGACCCCAAGTTTGATATTGCTGATGGGTTCCCATCCTAACTTTGTGGTTAATCTCTTACATTTGCTTTATGAACTGGACGGCAGGCGCTGTAAGGAACGGAGAGGGCTTCGATTTTGGCACTGACAACGGGTCCTACAGCCTCCCCGCCACATAGCTGCCTTGCAGCTGACCCTGCATCACCGTGTACAGACCCCCTCTCCAGCATCTATACGGGTTCCCCAAGACATATAATTCAAGTACCCCTGCCCACAAATTTCCCATGCACCCAGCAACCCAAAGCAGCCTGGCCCTGGCGTTTCCACATTGCCCGTCAGTCCCAGCGCCAAACGCCCTTCTCCTTCTTGCTCTGAGTGGGGAAAGGATTTAAATGTACCTTTCCGACGCCGGGAGCGGCAGGTGTCTGTGAGAGCGCGTGGGAGAGGGAAACAGAGATCTCACCCAGCAGCACAGAGCTTCTGGTGAGCAGCGAGGTGCCAGGGCTATAAATAGCCCGCGCTGGGCTCCCGGCTGGGACGAGGAGCTGCTTTAATGTCATACAGAGGGGTACATTAGGACTCAGCAGCAACGCTGCTCTCCTTCCCCCCTGCCTGCGTGCTGCCTGGCCTGCCGCCTGCCAGGCTCAGCGCTAAAAACCAGCGGGCTCCTCTGTGGGACGGCACAGCCACCGCTTGTGTTGGTGGCCCATCTAAAGAGTTATGTGTCCCCCCCGCCTCCGACCTTGCCACAGGCACACGGCCGGGCACATCTCTGTCTCACCGTTGTTTCTGGGCAGCTGGAGTGGTTCCAGCGTAGGTGATGACCAGACCGACTCCCACCTACCACTGAGCCTGGGGTACCACACCAGAGGAGATGCTGCTGCTCGTTGACCCTGTCCAAGTCACTCTCAAAACCCAGGCCACTGCCTCTACAGCTGAGAGGAATTTCCTCAAACGGTTTCTCCTGCCCTTGCTAGATCACTAAGAGCTGAAGTTTTACATAAAATCAGGATTCCCGACCAAATCTAAGTGTTATCTGTATACTTTTAATCAGACGTAAGGCCTGATTATCTTCTTGTTTGTGCTGATGTAAATCAGAAGCAGGTCCACTAAACTGGTCCAGAATACTGAGGCTGCACTGATTTACATCAGCTGCTGATCTTGTACTCTGTAAATTAAAGAGGAATAGAAAGGGCCATAATACACTATTTATATCTCCATATGTTTAAGCAAAGATGGAAAAAAGATTAAGCAAAAATTAGGGTTATAAATTTGATTAATGTCTAGCCTATACTTTTAGTTGAGAAAGACATTAAGGGGTTTTTGGAATGTTCTTTTTTAAATGGCATTAATTTATTTATTCGCTGTACTAATTGGTTGATTGATCATAATAGCTTCTGAGAAAATTGAAAATGAAATGTATTTCCTTATCTAGATTTTTAGTCTGATGGTTTTATTACAGAGTTTTTCCAAAAGCCATGGAGGGAGTGTTCAGGAATGTTCAACTCTTAACAGCGGTTTGTTGTTTTTAGGGGGAAAATTAAGATGTACATAATTTTTAAAAGTATATTTCATATCATTTGTGAACAAAACTAGGAAAAAAATCAAAGTGATTAAAGTTTACTCATGTCAGGAAATTCATTAGATCAGATTACAAAGATATATATTGTCTAAACTCCCAGATTGTTCTTATTAAAAGTTCAGCTGTATCTTAAAAATAAAAATATCCAGTCTGATACTATAGTTTTCACAGAAGCCAAGTTGGAACGGTGATCTGATGAAATGCCACAGCTGTGATAAAAATGGACCATACCCCCAAATTGCTTTGTTCTCCTGTTATGTGGAACAATTTATAGTCTCATGGTGGTTAACATGGAGTATTTATGTAATGAACTTTATTTATGTGAAACCACTCCGCTACCACAATAATAACCATGTTTCGTTTATGGGTGCGTTTCTTCAGCTAATTTCTGTAATGAGCCTGTTTCACAAAAACACTAACTAATGCTTTTAAGACAAATTCCTCTTTATCATGCAAGAAATTCTGAATATTTCTCTTGCACTTCACTGAATTAACTGGGACACCCCGTCTCGCAGCGGGGCGACTGCTGGGCAGCTCTTAGCAGCACTTTGTAATGACACAAATGGAGTAACACTGCGGTGAATCAGGCCCCTGATATTTTTCTAGAATTAAAAGCTTTCTCTGCTGTAAGCCAAGCCTGTTTTCACCTTCTTCATGTAATTAAGTCATAATCCTTTCATTCTGATATCATCTGTTGTCATGGTGATTTTAATTATAAAAATGAATGGCTGAGAAGTGGGCGAAGACAAAAGTTTTTGCTGAACTTCGTTAAGTTAATGGCAAAGAGAAAAATATCTGTGGTAATACAACAAACGCCTGATCTTTTAACACAGTGTATTTTAAAACAATGATAAGAAGTAGGTGTCAGAGACAGAAGAGACACGTTTGATGTGAATATTTCAGTGTTTAGGAAATATGTGTTGAATTTATTGTTTTAGAACAATTTTTGCACGGCGCCGGTCATACAGTCCCTTCTGGCATTGCGTGAACAAAGAAATTCCCTTCTAAATCTCAACTGCTAGTGATTCACCTATTGAAAAAACATTCCCTTTTTAGGCAAAAGTTGGACCAGTTCCCAAGAGTACAGACTTTGGGAACAGCTACACAACATTTACAGCTCATCCGAAAGCAGAAAACCTGTTTAGATGGGCAGTGTGCATGCAAATTGTCCATAGGTGAAGATACGTCATGGCTTGCCATGAGCAGACCCACAAGCCACAGTCAGTTACTGCTGAACTTTAGAAGAGATCTACATCAGCTCAGTTAGGCTCTGGGTGGTATGTGGTGGCTATCAGGCTCTGGGTGGTATGTGGTGGCTATCAGGATGTGGGTTTTCTTCGCTGCCACTGAGACGTTGCAGCCAGCGTGCTGAACTAGACTCATCTCCTCTTGCTGTCGTTCTGCAGCTTTCACAGAATCAGAGAATCACAGACTCACAGGGGTTGGAAGGGACCTCTGGAGATCATCTAATCCAACCCCCCTGCCAGAGCAGGGTCACCTAGAGCAGGTTGCACAGGACGGCGTCCAGGTGGGTTTTGGATGTCCCCAGAGTCAGAGACTCCACCACCTCTCTGGGCAGCCTGTTCCAGTGCTGTGCCACCCTCAAAGTAAAGAAGTTCCTCCTCATGTTTAGATGGGACTTCCTATGTTCAAGTTTGTGCCCATTACCTCTTGTCCTTTGCTCTGGCGCATTCTCCGCTGACAAATACTTAGTTTTATACAGGCACGTCATTGTGGCACAACATTGTAGCTCGGAAGAGGAGAGCCTCACGCTCATCTCTGTACCCTCGGGTGACTCCCCAGTGTGGCCACTGCTCTTCGCTCCTCCCGGCTCCTCAGCCTCTTTTCCAGGGAGTGAGGCAGCCTCTGATCTGGGGACTCACATTTGCTTTACCTCCCGCATGTGAGTAATTCGGTGATGTCTGTTCATCCACTCGGCGTTAGCCATGGGTAGAAGCGCCTCCAGGCTGGCTGCAGCGGTGGTGGCACCAGCACCGCTCGCTGCCACAGCTGCCCCCTCCTTCCAGCACATCCCACGAGGGCAGCTTTGGCATCCTCCTGCTTGGGCAGAGAGCCAGAACGTGTCCAGGCCCTGACGGTGGGTTTGGACCACAGTACACTAGGTGCTGTACAAATGACGATTATTCTATTTGTATTGTTAGAACCAGTAATGATATTTTGGTTATCATATCCACATACACAGTGCCAGTTTGGATACATAGCGAGAGAAAAAACAGAAACAGAGAGATTTCCAGTTTAATCCTATTATCTATTCTCTTATGTCAGTCCAAATACAACATTGTTTTTTTTTTCTTAGGGTAAGTGTTGACCTTTAGAGCAGACCGAGGGCAATCTTGAGCTCGCCTGTGACCACTGGTCCGGGGGGCGGCACCCCTGCAGTCCCTCTGAATTGAAATCTCTTTCTGGGTCTGTCAACCTGATTCCCAGGTTGCCTGACAGATAATGTGGCATGCCAGCCACCCGCTGCTTTTTCATTTAAATAAATGAGAAAGTTGTGGCTAAATTAACACTCCAGCGGAGGTAATAAGGACCAACTCAGCAGCTGCCATGATGTATGCAAATTGCAGTTTCACACATTAGGAGCTAGATGTTGCTTAATTTGTAGGTCTTTCTGTCTTTTAAATGAAAGAGCCTCCATCAAATTCAGGCGATCTTAAAAAATAAAAGGCAACAGAAGGCCCCCAAAGTCAACTACTCACCAGTGCTTCTAACTGCACCTACAGTCTTTCTTCTGGGGTTTCCCCCCGATGCCCCAAGAAGCAGTTATTACTGAGTCATACTGCACTGCCGGATGTTTTTAGGCAAAATATCTGCTGATTTCCAATGAACAGACAGCCTGATTAAGGAGGTACTGCTGGCCCTTTGGTATAAACAGAAACCTGATTTTTTTTGCAGTGATGCCACAATCCAGGAGCTCAACATCTATCACGTTTTTTTTTCTCTGGAAATGAAACTGTAATAGCGCGAAGGAAGACATGTGATAGCCGCCAGTTAATCAGACAGAAGGAATGGGCTGATAGGAGAGCATTTTTTCTCCCTTTAGATCAGTAAAGATGGGAATGGAGATGCAAAGAAGCATGTAACTGGATGGGGTTTGTGGAAATGCTGTTCTGTACATTAGTTTTAGTGCTTTTTAATCTCTCTAAGAGAATTATGGATATAACTATGTTAGGGTCAAAAAAGACTTCTAAATGGACACCAAAACTGAAACTCAGGAAGGGAAGTGCATACTCAGAATAGCAGAACTTGGGGCCATTATGGTCACAGGAAGTAGAAATAACTATAATATTTCTCAGGGTATGTACTGCAAGAGGAAGCAAAATATTAAAAACATCCTAAATCAGATTTTAGCTGGCTCAGAAATGCTGCAGCCACAGGATATAAGGCTAAAAAATGCTCCAGACTCACATGGTCTTTCCCAGGTTTTATTCTGAAAGGCAGAGGTTTCATTCTAAAATAAATCCCATTCAAATGAATCAGTGTTTGCCTATCTATTTTTGCTCTCCTGACCTACATGGTCAGTCCTTAAGAGCTATTGCCGCAGGTCTGTGAATTCCTCTGGAGGAGATGCTCTTTCCTCCGCTCTGGTCACCAGCTCCTCCATGCTCAATTTCTGTTCCTGGATGTCACCTTCTTAGTCTGCACTTATCCCTTTCATAAACCAGAGATACTGTAGTGACCCCCGGCATGCCATTAGCAAAGAAATAACAGGAACTTGCCCTGTCTAGTCATTATTTGGCTGCATGTGTTGAAACAAACTGTCACATGAAAATGCAAGTGAAAAAGCCACAGTGAATTTGTGGGCAAGAAACACTCAGATGACAACCAAAAGGCAGGGTCTGAGAGTGCTTCCCAATTCCCAGAAGTGAATGCATACCCGGGCTGGATTCCAGCTCCCTGCTGAAGGCAGAGCTGGCACGCACCTCCTCCCCATCGCTCTTACTCCTCGAGGAAGAGAAACCTGAGCACTCGGGTGGAATGAGAGCTGCAGCCTGCCCTGAACTGAGCTATCGGGGACAGGGATTGAGGGAAAAGCCCCCAAAATGCCTCCATCCTGCTGTTCAGATGGAGTATTGGCAAACTTGGGTGATTTACTATTCAGGACACCAAATATGACCGTAATTCTGGCTGCTGTGACTTTACCTGTCACTCAGTACAAGCCCCTGAACCCTCTTTGGTCTTTGTCCCTCATCACTAAACCAGGATGATGATGCTTTCCTACCAGTCAGGGAGATTAATTAGTATTCACCAAGCTGCAGGGCCTGCGTGCCAATTGTGCAAATTAAGAAGGATATCCAGGTTTGTGTATTCCAATAAATTCTACACTTGCTGTAACCCCCCAACCTGGTGCACAACTGTGCCACAAAAAATGTGTTAAAAAAACCTTTCTTACACAGCGGATATGGTGAATGAATTACCAAATATGAAGCAAACCATGGATCACTTTTCTGAAAAACAGAGGCAATAACTCTGAGAGACGTGGACTTCTCCCATCATGGGCATGAGGCATCTGTCCCTAAAGTGGTATGAAGATGATGTTGGTTCGCACGTGTCCAGTCCTGAGCACTGAGTTGGAGATGGCTCCTCTCTCCCATGCCCTGCTGCCCCAAACGTGGCTGGCATTTGCAGCGCAGTGCTGGAGCTCCAATCCTCATGATGAGGCTATGTCCCAGAGGCAGGCAGACAGCCTGAACTGTCTATCCATCCATGAGTGTCAAGGTGATGTGGAGATAGATGGTCACAGGGAGCAAGGATGGACTACCTAGCAGGGCCTTATCCTCAAAGAGCTCGGTAAATGGCACACATCCTGACTCAGGGCAGGTATCGGATATCCTCTTTCACCCCATGAACTGAGTTACCAGACGTTAGCTTTGTGAGTTCACCTGCGAGGGATCTCATGAATTAGGAGGTAAAAACTTGGAAAGATCTGCAATACTGTCACCCTTTTAATTACCCATCTACAGTTGCCCATAAACATGCAGCTGATCTTGCTCAAACATTGCAAGTGATCGTAGCGGTTTCTTCTAGAGCAGCAGTACATCATAGAAAATGAACAGGAATTAGGATCCTTCAAAAAAGTAAAATTTCTTCTACTTCTGTCCACAAAAAAAGAAAGAAGAAATGTAGCATCTTCCAAGTTACACCCCATGTGGCAATCTTCCAAACCTCTTTCCATATGTTCCTAAGTGTCGAAACCCAAATGTTCCATATCTTGCTGCCAAATTCTCTGGCTTACTCCCAACAGCTCTTACAATACAGTTGGGTATTGTCTAGTGGAAAAAAAATCACCTCAGATTGATAATTAAAATATATTTGATCATCAGATAGATATGAATGGCCAAGGGGTTCTGTGCTGAATGAATCCTTCACACTCACAGACTTCAAAGCAGCAGAAGGATACCCTTCTGGTCTTACTGAAGTTGCCCCAGAAATCCTTGTCTGTTGCAGAATGTATTGCTGAAGAGATTTGAAACTGGGGTCAGAGATGGAGGCAGATGAGCCCTGGCAGAGACCTGAACTGCCAGGATGCAGTCTGGGGTACGTGTCTGAAATGGACTGCAGAGGGAGGTTTCGGACTCCGGCAGATGTTGCTGGATTGGTTTCACCCCTGTCTTGTTTCAGACTGAGCCCCATAACATCAAAGGCTAGGAGTTTGTCCTTGTTTTAAACCACAGCATAGATGCTGCTGCAATCCCATCCCTGCGGGTGCTGGGGCGCTGGGCACAGGTCTCGGGATGGGACTGAGGAGACACGCGTCATACACATTTCACAGCACAGGGGGGGAAGAGATGCTTCGTGCTTTCTGGCTCCTGTGCTGAATGTTGCAGCCTTCCCTCTTCTGTCCTCTTCCTTAAAACATCCCCAGGTCTGGGAATGACAGCATTTCATGCAGATATCTACATCCAGGAGCTGAGTGTTTCCTCTTGTGCCTGAAAGGGTAGCATTCCCAAACCCTAGATTTCCATTTTAAAAGTTACTGTAACTCCAGAGAAGATTCAGTAATGCACTAGGAAAAGTCAACAAGTAAAAATAATCAACACATGCTGGTATCAAAGCATAGTACTGTGAACTGGAAGGTTCCTGTGTGCGGGAGTTGAGGAAGCCCCACTGACAGGTCTGTGACAGGAATCTGAAGGGACATGACCAGCCCACAGCAACTGCAAATGCTCCTGACTCCAAAGCACAAACAAAACCACAGATACCTTTGCTGCATGAGAGTCAATGACTGTAGCCAAGATACAACAGATATCTTGTGCTGGAGGAAACAGGATGAGGGCTGGGGGGTGAACTCTCAGATACCATAACTTTTGATGTTATTGACGGCACATGCTGCTAATTTACAATAAGATCAAATACGAAGGGTGTTAATGGCCTTGAGCATTGAAGATGTCCATCTCTAAAGCACATGGAGCTCTGGTAACGATCCTTTGTAGTCCTGAGATATGAGCATTGTCATGTTATATAGGAAATACTTTGCCTATGGATGCTTTGTCCCCCTTTTTCACTGCAATGTTCCTCATTTGACATCCCCTTTCTCAAAGTGTACTTCTGGGTTAATTATTACATGCATTAATTCAGCCTAGGAGGAAAACCAGTGAGTGTGGTTTCCTGCACTAGAAGGTACAAAGTACATTGTAACCGATACTGTAAAAATGAAATTACTGAGAGGGAGCAATTATGAACCAGATGCACACAGGAATGAATGTGGTGCTTAGTACAGAATAAGTCCCACGTGAATTCATGGTATTAGGGTGCAACACTGAGCGCAACTGGGCCCTAATTTTGCTGGCCACTTGGTGCTACCACAGTGTATACATACAGGAGGGAGCAGCGTATTTGGTACAAGGTCTCTGCAGGACATGAAGACACTGCCTAACACCTACACCAGGCTGGCAGAGGATCTGCTAGAATTCTTGTGTTGTTCCACACCATAATGTTTGCTTTTCCTCCAACATGCATTTTGCACTAGGGATAGTCCTTATTTTCTCTAGTCGTACTCCTGATTTACATCAGTGTGAACAAGAGCAGAATCAGGCCTCCAGTTAAATAACTAATGCAGCTGTTTTGCTGAACCAGCTTCCTGGCTGGGAATGAATCCAGTCAGCTGTGGATAACAAACACCAGTAACAGAGATTTAAAAGATTTCATACATTAATTTTTTTCTTAATATTTGCGGAGTTACTTTTCTTACAAAATCTGTTAGGCAGATGTTAGGAAGTAATTACTGTATACGAATCAGAAAGAAAATGCACATCTTACACTGAACATGTGAGTGGACTGAGTAAAGAAACCAAAGATAAACGAGAAAAAAAGCTAAAATATATCTGAGCAGAATCTGCCAGAATTTGCCATGGGGTTATAAGGAAGAAACAGCACAAGGCAAGCTCTTCTCCTGAGCCATACGTTCATTGTTTATCCAAACCAACAAGCCTGCTGGCTTTTCTAGCAACAGCAGAATTATACTCGCCGTTCAAGGAGAGAAGATGAAGTTAGCCCTGGCTGGGCAGGTACAGTTTTCATCAACATCTAAGAGCCTTGCAGCCAATTATATCAGTAACCAGTGTGGTGGACAGAACTAAAACGTTGCCACATACACCCTCATGCTCAAATATCCCAAAGTATCCTTAGATCACAGCGCACATAGATGTGAATAGGGCTGATCGTATGAGTTAAAACTCTTGCCTCCATGTACAGAATTACTGTAATTTGTATATTTAAATATAACCACTCTTCAAATGATGGTGGCAGCAGTAATAACATCCAGGAGATTAGGATAGAAAGCAAAATTGTAGGGAAAAATTTGGCCTGATGAATGTAGTTACCCAGGCTGTGGTTTTGTCCAGGACACGATATTCCCTATACTTGCAAATCTGGGTAATCTTTAACAACTGAAAAAGTTACTACTTCAGCTTTTCACAGTGCTCTGATGGATAGATTTTGAGATGAGATGGGAGTTAGTAACGGTATAATTGAGTAAACAAAACCAGGAGCATTAAGAATGGATTCTGCCCTCAGCTTGCCTCCAGCATCGAGCCCTACTTTTCTCTACCCTGATTTCCCCCCTGTAAAATAAAAATTTTATCCTTCCTTTCCGAACTACTTTGAAATCTCAGGTTAAATTAGAGTTAAATAAAATATCTCAGTAAGTAATAACAAAAATACTGCATGTCTTTTACGACATTTTCCATCACTAGCAGTTAATGCACTTCATGGGGGAGGTTGGTATAATTACCTTTACGTCGCAGTGTGGCTGGACCAGCTGAGGCCAAGTAAGGAAATGATTCACCTGGACCACAAAAGCTCCCTTAAGATGACTTTTAGGGGCATAAAGCAGACCTCAAGATTATGCTGATTTTCACACATAAAATCAATTTCATTCAAAAAATAAATCGCACATCAGTAACTATGGCCCCCTAAAATTCCATCTCAGTATTTATGAACCTATAAACACTATAAAAAGAAATGTTACAAAAGAAGCCTTTAAAATTACAAACCAGCCAGGATGTTTAATATTTCAATTCTAAATTACAATATAAAACCTCATTTTGAGAAATGCTATGAAAGCATCGGGGTTGGGTGCATTTTAGAACAGCATTTGTCATTAAAAAGAGCTTGAACATTTGGGTTGCCAAGGCAGAAACAAGCACCACAGACACATTTTACCCTTATGGGGATTCATCAAGGTTGTGCAGTGCAGCTGTTGTCTTAGTAAAAGAAAGTATCAGCCCCTGGCTGGAAGAAACAGAAACATAATTATGTTATGATGAGCTGGAAAACATGCAAAGAAAAATTGGAATGCAAAGCATGATAAATGATGCTTTGTCAATAGCAAAGCAGCAAGAAAACCAGGCGGCACAATAATAACTCTTCTCCAGTCAATGCTTCCAGTTTGGCTACCAAAATAAAGCACCACTCTAACCACGACAGAATAGCTGTATCTTTTGGCTGTATTATTTAGTCCTGGTAGAATGAAGCTGGGTTTGTAAAGTGCATTACGCAGTCACCCTTAGTAATAGAAATGAGAAAAGGAATGGTCAGGTACTTCTCAAAATTGAGACCGTAATTCCATCCGGAGAAAATTTATAATGTTACCTTGTTCTGATTTTTATGTATATTAAAATTCCAGGCTTAGAACCTTTTCCTTTAAGAAGCCTTTTAATTACATTTTCTGCCATAAAACCCCTGTTTCTTCCAAGGTGACCAACATTTTATCAGGAGTAATACGACTACATGCAGTCATATCGCAGTAAAATAGGAAATGCCATCCTGTAACAGACTCGTTAATCTGTCTGTCCTCACAGTGACAAGGACAGGATTTCCCTTCAAGTGCTGCAGCAACGTGCTTGTCCAGGCTATAAACCACCAAAGTTTATTCTCATGATGTGAGCGAATCCAGAGGGAAAATTGGACTAATTATACACCATCACAGGAAACTTTTATTTAGAAACCAATACTGAGCCGCAGAGATAAAAAGGGACAATGTTTAAAGAAAACCTTCTGATGATAAAGGAGAAAATGACTTAAAAAACCCCAAAACTCCGGAGGAAGGGGAATTTGGTAGGGCTGCCATGAGAAGCTGTGGCTGTGCCCTCTAGTGCCCGAGACCCGCAATTCTCACCGCAGCCTCTGGAACCCAGGGACCTGGGCACCGGGGAGCAGCCCCCAGGGCCATCAGCTCCCTTGCTGGGACACTGCTAAGGTTACACAGTTCCAGACTTTTATATAAAACCCGTATTTATTCCCAAGGCGGAGTTATTCTCAAGCGAGAGGGTTGCTAGAATAACTCTATCAACTTCCCCTCTACAGACAAAACTTTAGGGCAGAATTTCCACCTTTCATTTTGAATTTCCTTCCTTTGGAGAATGCCTTTTATAGATTTCATTCTAAGAATGGCTCAGAATCTGTTATTAATATTCTTGTGAATGAATATGAAAAAATGAACCGCCAAACAAAAAGTGTATTTCTTCTGTAATTAAAAACAAGGAGCTCTCAAATTAGCATCTATGTAGGATGGGTCATCTTCTATACATCAGTTTAAAGGACTGAAACCTATATTCAAAGAGAGTATTTTTAAGTGTGTATTTTTGGTCCTGTCAAATAAGGAGCACAGGCAAGATACTAATCACTCGTATAGCTACTGTTTGCAGTCACGGCTTTGTAAGCGACTTCTAATGACAGCACGATTCGCAGAATTTTTATTACCTACAAAAAAATTAGGACTATATTTACCACTAATTATTTTCATTTACATGGTAAAAATCCTTTATTACTTGGCTGTAGTTTGCACCTAGGGGTATTAAACCACTTGTAGCTTAATCTAATAATTCTGTTCCCACTGATTAGGGAAAGTAAAACTACTGATGGGCAACAACTCAGTGAAAGCCTGCAAACAATTTCTGTGATGCTCAGATATCCCTGCACTAACCCTTCAACCTTTCTCCATTTCACTTGGCAGTAATTTGTGAAGAGCTACATGAGACTGCAGAATTGCAGACCAATGCCAAGCTAGTTATAATTTCTCCTGAAATTGTTAAGCTTAACCTGATCAATAAAATATTGTCCTTGAACATTTTCTTCCTCAATCCGGTTTGCCTGACACCAAGCTTATTTTTTGGCTGCAAGGCATTAAAATTGTTATTTTACAGGAAAACCAAAGCAGTTTATCCCAGGTCCCACTCCTGTCTCATCCCCGTCCATGTCTTATTTGGGAATACCAACAGGCAAGCAAAGGTGGATTACACCTTACAATAAGTAAAGCTGAATGCCTGGACTAGGGGTAAATAAAAAAATAGCCAAAGAGGGGGGCAAATCCAAAATAATGACTCCAAACTGATAGCTTTAGTGGCATTGGCTTCTTTGCTTTTCACTGGATTTTAATTCTTCCTCTTCATGCTCCATCTCCCATTGTTCCCCATGTGCTCTCTTGCTTGCGCTGTCTGTTGCTCTCTCCAGCTGCTCCCTGACTACTGTAACTTCCAGCATTTTTCTGTTGGAGCAGATTCTTCCATAACTGCATACTTCTTAGATATTTTATTATTGTGTCCTCCTCCTCTACTATTTTTTTCCTCCTTCTTGTCAGCAGCAGTTCTCTTCGTGGTCCTGGTGAGCAGAACCCCAAATGGTTTGGCACCCACACCCTATCGCATCCACTTCTCAAACAAAAATATTCCTTTGCAATGTAAGAACATGGTATCTTCAACCAGAGCAGAAGGATCTCATACAGTCATGCCTTTGCATGCCAACAGGATATGATCCATTAAAAATTCATTTTGTGAATGAAAGTCTAAAGACAAAGAAAATCCCAACTCATTCTCTGACCCCACCACCAGAATTACACGCCAGCCTGCCACGCTGTCTCCCATCCATCCTGCTCTCTCCTTTCTCTTCTCTCTTGCCCGTTCTCTCTCCCCTTGCTGTGATAACAAGTTTTCATTATATGTTTTCTCTGCCATTCCAGCAATTGATTCTTTTCCTAAAATTTGCCTTATTTGAGGGCGTAATCCTTTTCTCTGTACTCCTGTAGGTACCCTGGGAGTCAATGGAGATGCTTAAGCTAAGCAGGGCTCAGCCTTCAATAAACCAAGCACCTTTCCCTACAAGGCTTAATTACTGAGTTAGTGTAAAGATTCACCATGTGGATTTCTATTTTTTATTAAGAAGTTGATTTAGCTTAAACTGTATTTCCAAAACGTATTTCACTCCACTGAGACAGGAGAAGATGTTACAGCCTCATAAATACTGCATGCTCAGACATCCCTTTGATTTCGCGCAGGGAGCTGGTATGCAATAATTGCTCTGCTGAAGCCCTGTATATTGTTTGGATATCAGCTAGGTGAATTCTTCCGACCCCAGTCCAGTTTTCTCAGGTGGCTTTTCACTCACGGCTTAAACTCCATAAAATAATAAGGTAACTAGTCAGCAGTTGCTTCTCATTCATTTTGATGATGTTATCACGAGATAGGGGAGGGTGTGCTACCTGTGAGAAGAAATGTCCTCAAATTCCTGGGGGCTCAGGGAAGCTGGGGAGAAGGGAAAGCGGGGTCAGTTGATCCTCCGCTCCTGTGCAATGGTGAGAATCTGGGCCTGGCAGAGAGTGTAAGTTGGACCACAGTCCTGCTGCATCTAATATTAGCTACACGGAGGTTAACGGGGCATCAAGGGAATCATATATCTGGACTGACCAGGGCAAGCTCTCAAAGACAGGATCTTGCCCTTGTCCCAACCAAGGTCATTTTCTTTGAGATGCTATTTTTATCCTGAATTTTAGAAAGAGGTTTTTTCCCTGTCTCCTCCACCTCTCTGTGGCCCTGGGAACTCGGATATTCCCAGCAACACAGCAGGAGAGGAGCCTGTTCCTGGCATCAGGTTTCATGGATGGCTGTAGGGAATCAGTAAAGTGTTCCTGGCAGATAAACAGTGTGAGCAGGGAAAAAAAGGCTTCTTTCCTTCTTTCTTTTCTTCTTAATCCAGTTATTATCTGATCTGTATCCTTTAAATAAATATATATGCCCTCGCTTCTCCCAGCTCTGAAGCTGGCTTGTGACAGCTCTTTAATTCCACCCATCCGTGCTTAGACAGTAGCTGGCCTAGCAAATTGTACACCTCCAAGTACAGCTCCCAGGGCTCTGGTTAAGACCCCATCTGACCTAAATCTTGCTCATTATAAACAATCACAAATGTTGGTTTGGGGTTGTTTGGGTTTTTTTCCCAAACAATAGCAGTTACAGGAATATGTAATTTTGCTTTTGCAGTTTATAACTAAAAACCCTCTAGGGCATTTAACATAAATGACACTCAAAGAGGAAGAAGTCTGCTTTTGATTTCCGTTTTATTTTTATATGGGTCATCTCTGAGGTTTTGCATTTATTGTTATTATTGTTAGCATACATTTATTTCGTTTCCTCAGCCTTTGTTCCTGCGTTTGGACTCAGTGAGCACATTGCCTGGCTTTAAAAAATATTGTTAATAGCTGTCTCTTCGTAAAAAGGCCTGAGACGTCTAGGTATATGTAGGCGTGTAAAAATTAAAGTTTATAATTTTATCCTGATGAAACATGAAAGGCAGGAATCTGTGCCCTTAATATAAACAATTTAAAAGTGCTCAATAAATGCTAAGCACTTACCAGTATTAAATGACAAATCTCAGTATCTGGATGCCTTGAGGCTGGGAAGCTATTTTAACTTCGGGGAACCTTGCTGTGACAGTTTTTATAAGCAGGTATCATATACGATCACATGGATCTCAGATTGCACAGTTGCAACATGTGTTGCACATAATCTATGTTGATCAGGTGCACTGTTAGATTATGTGCATTTAAATATATACTGTATTTATAAATTGCCTTTACTGTGAATGAGGGTGCAAAGCAAGGGGCTCGGGCACTCCTCTGAACTCCTATCTGAAAGACTCCATCTTCCTGGCAGGGCTCCCAAGCCTGAAAAGCCGCATATCTAAATGCGAACAGCGAAGTTTGGATTTGGGACTACAAGGAGCGGTTCAGCCCAGAAGGCAGCGCGGCTTCATAGTCTCCCTTCTCCCAATTCAGCATATGAAAGCCGTCCACGCTCCCAGGGTGTCACTCGTGGCCACCCAAGCCAGCTGAGCGGCCGCTCCTACGGCCAGAGCCCGGTATTTGGGGTTTGTCAGCCGGCAGGGGCTGCGGGCAGCGCCGCGGCTCCCCGCCGCCGGCAGCCGTGCGAAGCCCGCGGGGCGGCGGCGCGGGGCTCGGCCGGTGAGGACCCGCAGCGCCTCGCCGCCACCGGGGGGCGGCGTTTTCTCCCCCCTGCCCGCGGCTCGGGGGACACCGGGGCGAAGGGGGCGGAGGGGGGGGGGTGTCCTCCGCCCCCCGCCC
>VFFE01007181.1:3501231-3720315 GCA_008921705.1 Burhinus oedicnemus
AAAAAAAAAAAAAAAGAAAGTGATGAAATGAACAAGAAGTGGTGAATTACCCAAGCGACTTTCCTCAAAAGAGCGAGCGAGCCGGGAAGAGGAGCAGCGCCCAGCCCCGCGCAGCCCGCCCGGCGCACCGGAGCTGCCCGCGAGGGACCCGCCGGGCACCCACCGGGGACCGCGGGGGCTGCGCGGTCGGCGGAGTGTGAATGCATCTCCGCAGCGAGATGCAAAAAGCCTGATCTGCTTGCATTTGACTTGCGATGCCGGCTCCTCACTAGAATGCAAACCCTTGCACAGGATGAAAACAGGTTTGTTGCAAATTCTCCTGGAAATGTTTCATTCCCCACCGCCGCCACCTTCCTGTCTGAGATGTCAGAGAAGATCTTTAATGATGACACGGTGGCAGATACCTCTGCTGCGTACCCTCCGCTGTTCTTTGGAGATGTTAAGGCGGAGATAAATCTTTTATGCAGCTGTCTTTTCGTATCTGTAGCGGTTGCTGCACAATCTGCACTTGATTGCAGCTAAAATATTCTTTTTAGGATCCGTTTCACAAAATGATGCAAAATAAACACAGATGGGAGAAGTGGGGGAGAGAAAGCTGCAATGAAGTAGTGATGGTGGATTGATCTTCCCTCCTTCCCCCCCCACCTCCAATGCCCTCCTCCCAAATGTGAGCCTTTGCTGAACACAAAATGCTACATTTCTGTTTTAAAGCAGTAAAAATTTGGGGGGTTTTTTGGCTGGGGTTTTGGAGGGAGACTCCCATCAGTGGTGCTTGCCTTACTGACTGACTTTCTTGAATGTCTGTGGCTGCCAAGCCCATCAGCCTCTATCTTGCCTTCACCTGTTTTAAAGTATGGCTTATTTCTACCGACACCTTGCAGGTCATTCTTCCAGAATGCCAGAGGAAAGTTCGCCAAAGCGGAGTCCTCAAAACATCCCGTACAAGGACCTGCCCCATATCGTCAACGCTGATGGGCAGTATCTCTTCTGCAGGTATTGGAAGCCAGCAGCAACTCCCAGGTGAGCACTTTCAAGCAAACGTCCTTTTTTACTATCAGTAAATAAGACTCTATTCGTGTAATTATTATTTATAGCTTGACTGGTGTTATAGGGCTGTGTGCACAGAGCTTTACGGAGCCACTAAGAGTGATTTCTCTCATCTGAGAGAGCCCCTACTGTAAAGACTGTATTCTCCAAACCTTTACTCACTCAAGTCGGCCTTACAGATGTAAAACACGGAGTAACTGTCATTTCATGCACAGCTGGCTTGGTTGGCAGTTCAGTGTGCTACCGAGTGGCACATGCAGGTGGCTGATGCCTATCAAGAATAAACAACTATCTTCAAACTAATAGCACCGGCCATCAGGGAGGGGTGGGATACAGGCTTAGGGATGTCTACTCTTTCCGATTTTCTCAGTGTCAAATTAAACATCAGCATCTGACTTCAGTTTCAACAGTAGCAGCTGAAATCTCAGGGCAACAGGCAGAATATGGTTTGACTGCATTGCTGTTTGACTGTTGGTTGTTTGGTTTTTTAAATTATTTATAGTTAGTAAATGATGCAGGGAGCTCTTTCACTGGCAACTGCGATTTCAAAACTGACCTCAGTAATAAACACAGACAAGGAACCAGATAGAGAAATTTCTCTGATGTTCTTGTCATAATTTAAATAATCCCTTTACTGTAATAGCTTTCTAGGCTGATTGTGTGCTGACTGGGATCTGCTATAGAAAGCTCTCTCTGTTCTTCCCATAGTTAGGAGCTTTCTTCTTCCTCCCAGTATCTGCTGGCTTGGTGTGTATTTATGCTACCACTAGTTAGATAGGTAGCTATTTCATAAAAAGCTCGATATTGTTTTATTGTTTTCTTTTTCTGCAAGCCAACAGGAAAAGCTATGTTGTTGATTTTTTACAGCTAGAAAACAGTCACAGGAAAAAGTTGTTCAAGCTGTAGTAAGGAGTTAAACTTTTTCCTTGACCACCCAGCAGGTTAGACATCATCCTGTGTCCAAATCCCTGCAGCTGCGCTGAGAGATGGATACCGGTCCGAGTTAGCTGGCCTTGGGTTTTATGCCTGCCAGTCTAAGGGGCAATGTGAATGACACAGAGCGGGAGGAGGGCAAGCACCAAAGTACACTGTCCCCAGAGGGCAGGACAGTGCAGCTGCCCCACTGTAGCTCCATTGCACTGGCTGGGCTGTAGGACATGGGTCTTGGTTTCAGATCACCTGGTCCACAGAGCATTTTACAGTTACTTCTACTCGCTGCTTTCAGAAACATGGAGGAAAGTTTTTGGCACTGATGCTGTCCGTAGTCTTCGCACCAACCTGAAGATTTCCACAACGGAGGGGGGGGAGAAGCTATCAAAACAAGCTTCTACTGTGAAACCAGGCTGTCTTGTATTATAATGCTAATTAATCATTAACTGCCCACAACGTTCTTCACCCAGTTGTAGAATTGCTTTCTTTTTTCATGTTTAATTTCTTAGCAAATTAGTAGTGAGTGGATGGGTCTTTGATCCAGAAATGAAAAGATGATAAAGAGCTGAGAGTTAAAACTTGGTGTCTAAGTCCTCTGGGCAGTTAATTTTTTTAGGGTTCTGTGCACCAAGCAGTTAATTGAGAACGAGCTTGCCCTAGTTTTGTGACAACAAAAGTGGATGGGATCAGTCTTGCTCATTTACAAGTGGTTCCTATGTGCGTGCGTGTGTGTGTTTGCCTTTGCGTGTTTGTGTACAAGGAGGGGCGTGCTGTTTATTATTAGCTCTTTTTGCATTGTTATGTATGAGAGAGACGGTAAGTGACTGAATAACAAGTTAGTGCCTGGATCCTACAGTCAAGAATGCTCTTGAAGTGCTTTGATAGACAAACCAAAAATACATTATTTTCCCCTCCCGCCCTCACTTTTCATAAGTAGCTCAGCTTTTTCTGCTTTGTATGTAGAAGCTCAGCAACTTTCATCTAATTTTAAATGTTCAGCAAAAGTGATCTATATATATATATGTATAGGGAGAGAAAGAGAGACACCTCAGGGGACTTTTACAGGCCTGTTACAATTTATTCTATTTCAGATACTGAAGGCGATTCTTTCAATCTTCTAACTCAATTGTTGATTCAGGTTCAAATCTTAACGCTAATGAATGACGCTATAACCGTCAAACGGTGGGATCTTTCATTGATCCATTATGCATCTAATCCCAGCTAGGGCTATAGAAGTACCTCTTCACTGCAGATGCCCAAAGGTTATCATTGACTTGTCTTCTATTAGAATAGAACTTATCATCCTTGATCCCTCCCTCAGGGAGGGGAAAAAATGGGATATCTGCCAAAGGAAAAATTAAAAAGTAGCCCTAGCCTGGGGTTGAAGAGCAAACAATGGCTAGGCAGTCTCTGAGAGTGGGGCCAGCCAGCAGACATCACCCCTTGGAGCTGGTGCTTCTCTTTTATCTCCTGAAAGAGACCCACAGAGGTGGATAAAGGCTGTGGCAGACTAATGTGCTGTAGCATTTATTTTTTTTAAAATAAACGATTTGTCAGGAAGATGGGGAAATTTTGTGAGGCTCTTTTGCTTCATGCTCACAAATATCCAGGCTCTGATGCTGTGTGGTGTCGATCTGACTGATCAGCCCATACTGGTGCACATATGGAAGCTTTGTTATAAGTGCCACCGAGGCCAAGGTTGTCCTGCGAGTGAAAGGCACCTATTGTGAGTTCCTCAGCAGGGTCCGCTTTGTTTCGAAGGGGGATTTAGGTGATTACTTCACAGGAAGCTGACACACAAAGGCACTCAGATGTCACAATGATTAGATGGGGTAGATAGAGTAGGTAGTAATGGGACTAAGGAAGGAGGGCGACTGTATTTTCCACTTGTTTTTCGGGTGGGAAGTCACTCCCAAGAGGAGGGCTGAGGACTGGGTGTCTTCTGTTGCTGTCTGAGGGTGGCAATGCAGGTGCGACTTCCCCGGCCAGCAGCCCTGCGAGCTGCCCAACTTGTTGAGCCAGTTTCATCTTAAGATGTAATTAAGTGGTCTTGTTGAAAGCCGCAGGGAAGAAAAAGCAGTATGTTCTGGTGTCGTTTTCATGTATCGTGCCAACAGCAGGATTTGTGGAGCGTGAAAACAGGTAACTCTTTGGCACTGAGTGCTCACAACTGAGTGCAAAGCTTAAGATCTGGCCAAGGCAGGGCATTTTCAGGACCATGTAATATTGTTTGGAGGAAATAAATCATTGTTACCAAACCAGATTGATCTTGTGCCTGTAGCGTGTCCCAGCAGCCAAGGAAATCCTACTAAATGGGAAAGCAGTCTTTGTGTAAACAAAAACAACGGCTCCATGCAAGGTGAAAACCTCTGCCACCACCCTCAGCAGTCTGAGTCAAAATATGAGGTAATAGGAGGTGAGGAATTAAGAAACCATGCTCTGTTCCCAGCTCTCAGACAAAGTTGCTAAGAATAGAGGTGGGATGAGGAAGGGGAAGGAAAGTCGGGAGGAGAAGTCAAGACATTTCCTTTGAGGCCCCTAAAGGGCCTGGAGAGATTCAGAGATGACCTTCTTTTCCTCTCTGGTCTGTATCCCCGTAGCCTTTTCTGGATGCTTCAGCTGTTCGTCAGTGCCTAGATTAAGCACAGTTTGCTCTGGGGCACTTTCAGCCCCTGTGCTTGACCTCAAATAAACCCTGTGAGATAAGTTGACCCAGAGTAGTTTTTTCAAAGGTGCTAATAGCCTGCAGCCACCATTGACTTCAGATAGAGAAGGTGATGCTCAGCTCTCTCCCTGTAGATCGGCTACTCCAGGTTGGACACTTGAAGACTGAGACACTTGTAGTTAGAGGATGCTTTTGAAAATGTGGGTTCCAGACATCCTTGTGCCTGAGCTTCCTCATCTATCAAACAGAAATCATTATCTGGCTAGTTAGCATGATGCTTCTGTGTCTCTCCACGTGGCGGTCCCTAGGTGCACTTGAAGATTGCCAGCAACTGAAGTGGTCTGCCTAAGGCGGCGGCTTGAAGCTGAGACACGTGTGTGTCACAGATGTGTTCCTGGTCAATCGTTAACGTACACTGAAATGTACATGCTCAACTTCAGACATTGTGACCAGGGTTTCAGTGAACAGAGTTGCATTTGTCTGAGTAAACAGTGTCTTTGTAGGAGTTCTTTCAGTTCTACCCCTGACAAGTGTGATTAAAAATACAAAATTGAACAAACAAAAAGCACCCGCTTTTCTATTTACTTTTTAAATTTGTTTCACTCTTTGAAAAACGCCTGTCATTCATTCTGACTTGTGAAAGTCCTTGGCCAAGCCAATAAAGAGAAAATCTATTTCTCTCTTCCCCAAGGACTTTGCCGAAGTGCCTGTGGTGCAGAAATACAAACTGCCTTTATATTTTAACTGGCCCTTAAATTGCGAGTATTGCTTGTTGATTTTGGCACCTCATTACCAGCATTTCCATGGCATTTCCAGAAGAACAGCACAGCTCCCAGCATGAGCAGGTGACAAAGCTGAATTTGACTTTCAGACCCTTCCAAAATGAATAAATAAATAAATAAATAAACCAAAGTGAAGTCAAAGCAAAAGGAATCAAGTCACTAATTATAATGTCTTTAATTATACTGTGTGGTGTTAGTCGCTAGAAATACTTAAAGGAATTTCTGATTCATTGTCACTCTGGAAGAACACTTTTGTTTGTACTAATGAGGTCAACTTCAAACTAATGCACGAGGGCCAAATTTGTATCAAGCAAAGTGACTTATGTCAGCACAGTTTGTCGTAGGATGAATCCAGCTCCCTCTGTGTCTGATCACATCATACACAGTGCACAGGGGAAATAACAATTATCATTGTCAAATCAACATTCCAGGCTTTGCTTGCTGTATTGCTGTTGCCTGAGTTTCTAAAGCCTCCCTTCTATTCATCAGCCATGTATGTGTTCCTTTAATGCCTGTGTCCTCTTTGCTCCACGTGACTGTCTTACTCACTGTGAATGGGGGCATCCTTTTATTATTTCTTATGCATTTCCAGAGAATGGGCAAATTAGCAAACCATCTTCATGTAAGAAGGACTCTGACAGACAGGAGAGCAGCTTTGGTTCTTGCCGTAGATATTTCCAACAGACTTTTTTAGTAGCTATTTTTTTTTATTCCCCACAGGAACGCTCAACAGAAGCAAATCTGCCTTTTATTCCACAGAGCCCAAGGAAAAAGGCAAAAAACAAAGGGAATAACAATTGTAATTAAACCGTCCCTTTTGCTCATTGCCCTGTTAGGCTCAGCTTCTGAGCACAAGCGTGCAAATTTGTGACATTGGTGTGTGGGAACAAGGTGACTTTAGGAGTCCCCTGTTGTGAATCTTAAAGCAGTAAAATTTTGCTATGTTCCTGAGACAGCAGCGAAGAAAGCAAAATCAATGTTGGTTCTCAATGTGCCACCTGATGAACTCTTGGAAATGGTGCTGTCCAACATGGTGAATATCAGAGGTACAGGTAGAACTAGGAGAAAAGAAGAAAAATGGTCTTGAGATTGTGTTGTAAAACTAAATTTCTACTCATGATTCTGCCAGAGACTGAAGGCTAAGCAAACCTTGCTTCTCTCATGCAAATAGTCCATTTCCTTTTAATGGGATTACAAGTGTGATGACCAGTTCTGGCTTTGTACTGACCCTGGTGGATCCCCCGGCTGGTCACTCAGCAGTTAGAGCCCTGCCTGTCCCTCCAGGTCTCTTTATCCTGAGCAGACCATGCATGGGCTCTCCTCTCAGATGCTGCTGCTGAAGTTTTCTTCAGCTCATCCAACTGGGAGCATGCTAAACCAGTTATTTGTTGACAGCGATGCAATAGTTGAAGCAGACAAACTCATCAACTTTATCAGGGTTCCAGACGCAAGAGCACTTTACTTCACTCGCACAAGAAATGGGTAGGTTTAGACAAAATAATAAAACCAGCTGCACACAGTTCCTTGCCTCAATTTCTTCAGTACTCTTGAACATCCCTTGGGAACACACAGCAGCTCTTTTAGATCACCATGAATACATCTACTGCAAGAGTTGGCTGGTATAGTTGTCCTGGCTAGAAGAGGGTATTTTTTCTAGATGCCTGTTGCAGAGGAGTTGGCCTGTGTTTCCTTGCAAGTTCCCTTCAAGCTGCTGTGGCTTTGTGCTTTTCAGAGCCAGATTGAACATCTGATCACTTTGTTCTTCTAGGGAAATCTCATTGTTCTAAGAGCTGTCCCTGCAGACACATTTGGCTGAGCTGCCTTCCCTAGGTTCAAGCGTGCCATTGTCCTAATGTGCTTCCACTTGAATGGAAGCCATCAGTGTTTAACAACCTTCTATTGTCCCTTATCCAAGAGATGTGACACAACCCTGATAGCAAATGGCTGATTCTCCTAAGTATCCAAGGAGATAGTATTGCATCCTGCACATGAGATCCTGTAACATATGCTTAGGCAGGTCCCTTAACCTCATCGCACCCCAGTTATATCCTTACTTATAGCCATACACCCCTGCCTTGACTCTACCAGTACAGACATTTGGACACTGTATCAGTATGGCTTATTGTCCTATAGGAAGGAAATTAGCAGCACCAGGGTAAAGTTTTTTGACATCATTAAAACAGTATCTCTCCTAGGGTTTCTTCTTGAAGACCAATAACATTTCACTCATGTTAACTGGAAGAGAAATACTGGCACAAGAATTCCAAATACCAATCGTGGGCTAGTCCCAACCGTAAACACCTTCTGAAGCAACTAGCCCTGGGGGAGTGGTGGTGTCAGGAAGGCGTCTCAAAGCTGACCACACTGCCTGTCTAGACGGTGGTACCAAGGTGTGGCCTTGGGAACAGGCAGGGAGGGGCCAGTGGAAGCAGTCCTGGGGGCCAGAGCACTCCAGTCAGATTTGCCTGCCTCCGAGCACGCTCCTACTGGGTGTCCACAAACAGCTAGGAGCAGGAGAGGGGATGGGTCTTGGAGAGTGCTCTCCTTGGGGATGTATTTGTGACCAAAGGGATTCATTGTTTTTGCAGTAGCAGCCATGTAGCCGTTTTCAGTGTCCCAAGACCTTGAGTAACACCAAACTTTATGAGTCCTTCTGCTGGAAGGAAAGAGACTCCCCTTCTGCATGTCAGACACTTGCTCTCCAGCCAGGAGCTGTCTTCGTTTCTGCTTGGCAGGCGCTCACTTGCTGATGGGAGCCTCTGAATCCTCCCTTACTAAGTGATAGAAAAGGCAGCTTGCTAGACCTAGAAAATTTAGTGTCAGAAAACAGAATAAAGAAGTCAGTGAGGAGCAGAGAATGGGCAGAAGACATGGTCAAGACAGTCATTAGGCAGTGACACAATGGCCAGTGATTTACAGAATTGGACCCTTAATTTCTCTGTGCTTTGGTTTCCTCGTCTAAAATTGGGTGTAATCATCCTGGCAAGTGATCTACATTGGGTCTGGAGTCCCTAGATGAAAGTTGCCAGAGAAAGTAAGTTGTTCCTTGAGGTTTTGGCGGTTGAAGAGTGCTTGATGTTTAAGGCGAGATTTTAAAAAAATCTACTAACTGAGGCCTTAGTTGTTCTTTGCTGTTCAGCTACAATAAATTGTCTCAGCAGCAATCCGTTAAAAGAAAGAAAAGAGGGAGGAAAAAAGGAAACAAAATATTGACAACTGGGCTAAAGCCAAACATAACAGCAGTAATAGTGTAGTAATCGTTTGCTCCAGTATTGTATACAGATGGGTGAGGAGAAAATGTACAAACTACTATAGATTTGGTAGGCAAGAAAGATTACTGATGTTTTTCAGCCATCTATCTGACCTGGGATAAAAAGGGCTTGTTCTGTGTGTTTTCTTTCTTCCTTGATCAAGCTTGAAGCTTGCAGAGTGAGGGAATAAAACTTAAATCTTTGGCCTTTTTTTAGAACAGAAAGTTGGTTTAATTTGCTGTCGGTATCAGCAGGTCAGCTAGTTCACCAGCTGGCAAGATGAGCTTATTTTTCTAATTTTTCAACATATTTTTTACTTTTATTTTTCAAAACTATCTCGGTGAGGTTTCAAATTCAACTGTCAAACTCCAGAAATCTGCAGTGGCTTAATTTGCTGGGCGAAAAGGCACGAGGAGTGATGAGGAAGCAGTAAGTAATTAAACTGCTGTAGAGATAACATCTAGCTGACTTAATGGTTAAGCTTTTTCTTCATTTTTTCAATTTTACATGAGAGCTAGTTTACAATATTTGGAGTATTAAAAACTGTATTCTAAGCAGCATTCATAATCCCATTTTATTAAGAGGATATTCAAGCGATCAGCATTCAGTCATCCTCTGGCCTTCCGCAAAGGATTGTAGCAAGGAGCACCACGCATCGTAACCCAGGTTGTCCTGAAAATGCACAGATCATCTCTCTGACATTATTAGCTGCCCACAAGTTCATTAGGACAGAAAGCTTTCTTAAAAATTAACTTTTTCTTTCCAGGTTCACTGTGGCCCCATGCACGTAGCGCAGGGCTGGAGCTCAGGGAACCCGTGGTGACATTTTCCCTCTGCTGTTCAGCTCCTGCTGATTGCTGTAGGGTCAGGTTTTGTCTCATGCTGTGTGTCCATCCCTGCCTCTGGCATACTGTCTTGCCATGGGCAAGGCTTTTTACCTCCCATGCTTCGGTTTACGTGGCAGTGGGAGGAAGGGTTGATCCTTGCTTGGGACAGGGTAATGGATCAGAGGACCTCTTGAGGTCCCGTTTATCTCTGCGTTATGTGACTCTACAACAAGCCTAGCTGCACCCTTTGTAAAGCGTTTTGGGTTTTGTGAATGAGGAGTGTTGTATAAAAGCCAGCTGTTGTTATTATTTATGCTGTTTATTTACTGGTCACATTTCTCAGAGCTGGGAAATGGAAAAAAAAGTCAATCAGCAGATTCACTTTGTTTATATTTAACTTCACTTTCAGTGTTTGGGGAATGTTGATTTGTTAAACACTGCTCCTTCCCCTAAACCCCCTAGTTTTAGGTAATCGGTGGAAACATTGTGTCATTCTTACACATAGGTATACGTTTCTCTTTTGAAGCATCATTTAAGGGTTCTGACCATCAAAGGTTTGCGTCCTGCGGTGCGTGTTTTCCTGTCGCTTTCAGAGAGATGCTCAGATGCACAGCTAAATGTAGCATCAAGGCTTGTTTACATTTTGCTAAGCCCAGAAGACCTGCAGACACGTCCCTGCTCGAGCCGCCCCGCAGCTCTGCAGGCAGCGAGCGAACCCCTCTCCTGCCCTCCGCCCCCATGCCGGCTCTCGGGCACCACACAGGCACGGCCATGGGTGCTCCAGGGCTCCCGAGCCCTATCCCCATCTCACAACTACAGAACTGAGGTCTCTCTTCCTCCCCATGTCCCACACAGCGCGTGCTGTGGTTCAGCCCTCATCTGAGACCGCTGTGTCTCCGATGCCATGAGCAGCCCTGGTGTTGCACTGTAGCGATATAGCTGGTGAAGCTCTTCCCATTCCCGTTCCCGTTGCAGGCTGTGACAGATGCACCACTCACATGTGATCCAGCAAATGGTGTCTTGCAAGTTGGCAGAAGAGAAACTCAGGAGGAAAGACAAAACATCTTCCCTGCTGCTAGCTCAGCCATCAGCTCTGACTCTTTCTTTGCCGGCAATCGGAGGAGTCAGAGCCAGCCTGGCAGTGGCGGGGTTAATAATTGTGGTATTGAAAGTATTTGCTCTTGATATTGCTGGGGCTTTTTAAAAACGGTCAAAAATATGTGGTACTTCGCAGTTTCTGGTGAAGCACTCCACATAAAACACAGCGTTCCTGCAGCAGAATAACAGCTTGTGGTTTAAATAAATGTTGTTATTTCTGCTCTGCTGTAGGTGTACATGTATGTTTTGGTTCAGTGACTGCCAGATACTGTAAATGAGTATTGATTTCCTTTTCTATTTTAAGCTTTTCTGCAGAAAAGGCATCCCACATACCTTTAGCTTTCTTTGCCTGTACCTAAAGTGATTGCAGCCAAGGATTTATCTAACTAAACACTCTTTTATTTTATTGTTACCACTCATCTTCATTTTAGTAGTTGCACCCCAAGTTGGTCAGGTCCCCATTCACCTTTTGGAGTTTACAGCTTTTACATCTAGCCCTTTTTGAGAGCAGCTCAAGACAGTGTTTAAAACTCGTGGCAAGTAGTGCCTTATTTACATTAGCGTGGGAGCCCCCTCTGCCATAGGTGAAGCTGCCTTGTGCCAGAAATGAAAGAGCATTTAGGAAACAAGCCTGCCGTAGCTGAAGCCCGTGGACGGCCAGATTCACTCAGTGTGACCAAGAAATAACACAGACCTGGATTTGGCAACCATAGGCAGAAGCTTCTATCCATTTTTTAACTATTAAATCATCTGTAGGTAAACGACTGCACCTCAGCTGCGGTTCAAATTTACTTTGGTTCAAAATGTGAATAAACATTTCAGCTTTTAAAGCACATGTTGCAGCGATCACTGTCTTAGCAGGATTCCTCTGTCTCACGTTTAACTGCTTACATTCAACTTTCTTCCTACCTCAGGTCTACAGCAAATGTAGAATAGTAAATTAATTGGAACACGCTCAAAGCCTTGGCAAATGCTTTGCCTGTGACATTACTGATTTCCCAGAGGAATAGCTGCTGATATTGATTTTGACAGAGCCTGTAAAGCCTCTCGCTGCAAAGATTCCTCTCATAGCTGTGCAGGGCTGAAGTGCAGCTCTGGGACGGGCCGAGATAGGATTATTCATTGGAAATTAATGTGCTTAATCTCAAAGTATGTTAAAATATACATAAGTAAGTGCTTTATGGTTAAGAAATCAGTCCTTGAGTTTCTGTCTCTAAGTTTATGGGACGATTCCAGCCTAGCTTTCAGAAAATCACGCAGAAAAAGATTGGCTATTTGGAGACTCATGTTATCTGTGACATCTGAACTTTTTATGAGTTCATCAGTTTGTTAAAGACAACCAATTAAGATCACTGCCAACACAGAGGACCGCAGACAAAATTGTTTCAGAAAGGTAAAAGTGAGGACGGGTAATCGGCTCGGTGCAGGAAGTAATCAAGAGTTCCACATTATTGGTGGAATTGCCTGGTTACAAACCATACTATCAGGTTTAAGTATTTCAGGGAATTAAGTCTTATGTTTTGCTTTAAACCATCGCCATACAATTGGGAATTGCACAGTCAGTGCTTTATTAAAAAGTAATAATATCATACTATCTCGAGTTCACAGAACAGGTGAAGTGTCATCCCCTTGTTTGCTCCTTACTTATTCACGGCTCTCTTCCAAGCTAGTGAAGATTTGCCCACGTCAGCCCAAAATGCTTGATCAAAGTCGTTCAGTTGTGCAGTTTTTATTGCAAGGAATGGCTTGGAAATGCTCTGATCCCCTTGTGCCAGGCGTGCTCTTTTCAGCTTCTTCCCCACGTAGCTGCTACGGTGATGAGCTGAATTCTTCCTTTAATAACTTTTTCAACATTGCTTGTCATGAGTTGTCTGTACCATCCACTCCGTGAAATAACAGCTTCAGACTGGAGGTGATTAGAGCCACGGCTGGCGTCTAAAACACGGACAATCCCGTTTCTAAGAACCATTGATTTTGTGAGGAGACTGATGATGAAGAACTCCTTGGTGAGCCCAGGTTCAGACCACTAGTGGTGTCCAGCTCCTGCATGAAAAATACTTTGTGAAAAAAGTGAAGTCGGAAAAAGTCTGCAGACTTGGCTTAGAGGACTTTAGGAAACACCACTTAACATTTACATGTAGTGTCCTCTGCACCACTTTATGATTTCTCTCAAACTGTAAGCACTTCTTAGTGAACATTTGAAAATAACTGAGCAAGCATGCTACAGAGGACTTAAAAGTTGGCAAGTACTCGTGTGGACCTAACCAGAGGGATGGCTTTACTAAGTAAAGTAATTTCCATCGTTTGAAACCTACAGAGGCTCCTCACCTTGATACAGGGATACTGGTGTCTAATTCCATGTTCCGTTCTACGCGGAAAGGTGAGATGAAACAGTCACAGCAGGGCTAGGATGCCATGTAGGGAGCATTCTTGCATGGCTTGGAACACAAAGCACACCTTGTTCTTTCTAGGAAGCCTGCTTGGTCTTTTAGGGTTGAGTTGGGATTGTCAAGCTATGAGCTTATAGCAGCAATAAGTAGTGACTTGTCCCTGGAGCAGGTACCAGTGCTCTGAATATGCCGAGGCTGCAAGTGAACTCAGTAAGAAGGAAGCATTTTTGCACAGCTACTTTGAAACAGAGACATACTTTTATATAAAAAACCCTTCTTTGTTCAGTGAACAGGTTTAGTCCTGAACTAGAGAGTAGTGCTGAGTTTCAGCAATAGTGACTGTGCAGAAGAAAGCTTCTGGCCCTTTAATTGCAGCTTTCCCATGCTTTGGAAGGCCAGTCCGTCTAATTACACAAGCCTTTCTTTTTCCAAGGCTTTGGCTCACCAGGCAGCGCCTGCATTTTGATTTCAAGAAGAAACTGCTACACGACTGGCTAAACGGTAATTTTTGTCCCTTTGGAAATCATTAGAGTTCCAGTGCCAGTCGTGGAAGAGGAGGGGGAGAGGTCTGCAAAAACTGTTCTTGCTCTTACTCCCTGTTTGTTCATCCTCCATTGAGAATCATGGTCCTGCAGCCATCTTCCGTCTGCGGTGGCTTTGCTTCCAAGTGAAAATTAATTTTTAATAAAATTAACAAGAAGTATCTTATTTTTCCTGATTTCCAAGGGGATCTACACCAGAAACTCTTTGAATTTTCTTCCCCCACACCTTAAAGCTAATCTAAAAATTTTGGGTATGATTTCAGATCAACTTGAATTTTGCAGCTGATGTCTTCTATTTAAATAATGCTTTGCACAGTTTTCTTAGAAAGACACTGACTGTTTTGTGCATTCATCCTTGTAGCTCCCCTTGAGAGATATGACCTCCATTTTATCTCTCTTGTAGCCCTTGTACTGAGGAAGGGCTGAAGCAGAGCAAAGTGCAGAACCGGGATGTCTGATTCCAGCCAGGACCAGGGCCAGTTCTGCCTGGGCTCCCCCCCAAGTCATCCCTTCCTCAGTCCCGTGTGTGTGAGCAATGCCTACACCTTGCCTCTTTGGAAACAGAAGTCGTAATTCTCCTTTCAAGAATTCCTGTGCTCTGCAGCAAGAGCAAAGCCCAGCTCCAAGCCCTGAGCTGCCAGTGTCTCCAGAGGGCTTCTCTGCCTTGCAGGTTCAGAGCAGCCGGTCTGGCAGTCAGTTCTGCCAAGGAAAATCCCATCTCTGATATCAGAGTGGAGGAGTGTGTCCCCGAGGCAGTCCGTGTAACTCTAGAATCCCTTCTCTTCAGTTTTATCCAAGAAAGGGGTGGGAAGATCCGGCCAGTGAATTTTAAGCTACACACCGCACATTTCATCTCCGATCTCAGCTTTGTGTCCCCTAAAATACTACTTCAAAGCTTCCTTGAAACAAAATGCAGCTGGTCTCAAATGTTAACTTTGCAGAGATTTGTCCAGAGCCTTGCAGTTGCCAGGTTCCAATAATTCCTTCCTTCCCACCCCCACCTGAAGTTTCCTTCCTCTCTTTTCCCTGTATTAGACCACGCATGAGTTATTCTCAGTGAGGGCTTGCTTTTCAAAGAGCTACAATAAATCAGCATAAGCTGTTTCTCCACATTGTTTTGTGCTGGCTTTAGCTAGATCCTGTTGAACCTTTCGTTTTGAAATATATCTGTACTACCCAGTTCTGTCTCTACTCTGTTGATTTATGGTGTCTACACTTTCTGGTGCTGCTGAATAACCTACCCATGTTACTCCTCCTCGAGGTCATGGCAGTTCTCACAAGCCCTCCTAACTCTATGCTGATGAGGGTTTGCTGTGATTTTGAGATGTATGATGAGACCAGGCTTGCAGATATGTTGCAAGAGAGTTGCTCATGGAAGCAAGCACAGATTTTAAGACTGAGCCCTAAATCTCTAGCATGTTAGACAGTAGGATGCTGCCCAAACTAACAGCAGCCCCTTTGGGCAGGCTTGAATGGGAACTTTCAAGCCTGAGTAAAAAGTAGGAAGCAGAGTTTGCTGGAGGGGTTTATTTAATTGCTAGTTTAGGATCTGGACAGGAATGAAGCTACTGATTCTACTAGACTAGACCGAACTACAGCAAACGTGCAGAATCCTAAGTCCCCACAAGCCCCATAGAATCAAGCCGAAGTCATGTTGTGTGAGCATACTGCACGGTCCTTTGACATATTCTGTGGTTCTCAAAGGTTTTTCATAGGCTAAACTACTACCTACCTCAGTCTATCTGGAAGAGGTGAATTCCTCCAGATTTGGAGCTCTGTGAGATATCCATGCTGATGCTACACTGTCTGTGGTGTTGAGAGAAGGTTGATAGGGACTCGACTCCAGCCTGTTGCTATTCTGACTTGCTCCTTCTCCTGAGTTGGGAAAAGCAGCAGTAGAACTGCCAGTTTAACATAACGTTATTCAACTCCAATGATGGCTGATAAAAGGGGTGACTACCCAGATTATGGACCTACAAGGCAAAGCTGAGCTTATATGGCCCAGTAGAGCAGAGGCTAAGAATACATTTCTCAAAAAAAACTGAGCAAGAGAGCAAGCAAGGCCCTTGGGCGTAATGCCTGCTTGAAACATGGCTTGGAATTGGGAGCAAAGTCATTGCCTCTTGTGTCTTCAGAGGGACATAACTCTGCATGTTTCCTACGGATGGAAGCATGGCATGAAGGGACACACCTGACTCCGCCATAAATTTTCATGTCTAACCGGCATCACCAGGCTGAACTCTTGGCTAACTGTGTAGGTCACGAGCACATACAACGTGCGAGAGATTGCCATAACTATTTGTAATCCCTGCCCACGGCCCAAGTTTTGTCAGGGTTGCTTCGGGACACAAATCACCTGAGGGGGAAAAAGCAAAGTGCAAAAGCTGACTCAAAAAGTAGGTACAGAGACATCCCTCTTCCAAACTTCAGGTCTTAGACCCAAAGCAAGAGGCTCAAGAGGCCCCCAGAGAAAAGGTCACCAATGTCTGTTACAGTGAACAAAACAATTCATTCTTCATTATGTGTTCTTGGAAATGATTAGCTGGAAATTTAAAAAAAAGGTAATCTTTAACCAAATACCAAGGGTAGAAAATTGGAATGACAATTAAAGCTCGACAAAGTTACAAGCTGCTTAATGCATAATCTTATTACGTGAAAGATAACTAATCTTCATAATCAGCAAGGACCACTAACCCAGCTAACAGAAGAATGCATATCTTCAATTGATTTTCCATTATAATATACTTTGGAAGCAAAATATACATACATGACATTACATTTTTATCAAGTTAAAAAGGTCTGTGAGCAACTATCCAGTTGCTTGTCCAAAAATGCCACCAGTGAAATGTTTTTGATAAATAAAGGTTAATTGTTCACTGTGGTTCTAAGACTCAGGCTGATGCCAGCTACAAACAAACTGATAAATCAGCTCAAACAACACAACAAAATGTAATACTTAATTTCAGTAAGCCAGTTATTTTTCTGGCAGCCTAGCTAACTCAGAGCTTTCCTGACCGTTAGTTTTTTAAAATTACTTCAGGAATTTAGTATTAAGTATTCAAAACTGCTCAAGTCAGATGTTCTTTGTTAGAGCTGATCTGGTTCTGGTACCAACATACATAATACCAAATGAAAAGTATAGTTGCCTTGCATAGAATAACGTGGTATTAGCTTAAGTTGCAAGGGCTTGATTCAGGAAATCGTGTCCACATGTGATTAAATCAGTCCTTATTCAGGACAGCTTTTATAAATCCTTTTTTAACTTTTATCTTGTACTTTGTAAGTCCTACTGACTTACATGAGTTGAAGAAAGTTTCCCGAGGTTAAGCAAGTACTTAAATATCGTTCTGAAGAGGGATGCTTTTGAATGGAGTGGAAAATCTTGCATTTTTCATACACGCAGTCATAGGAAGCTTGTCTTCAGTTCTTTGGTCTAGTCCCAGTGTTTTGGGTTATTTTCTGGCAATAAAAGAGCATGTATGGGGTCCCATAGAAGTGCCTCTGTTCCCAGAGGACACAAGATATTAAAATCATACCATGCCACTCACAACCTTCCTCGTCTAGTTCAATTTCAACATGATTTTTATTGAAAGAAAAGCAAGAACATGTGTCTTATGCCCAGCAGGACCCAAGTCCTGAGTTGTGTTTCTGGCCTGCCGGCTTTCATAGCACAGCAGCTTTCTGAATGTTGTTTCAAGGTATGTTCCTTCTAATGACAGAGCCCTGGTTTAAGAGGGCTCTTGCTCATTTGCGTAAGCCCAGTGCCGCAGTTTATTTTCCCTTTAATTCTTCTCCTGCAATTGATTGTGGAGTTGCGTCTCTAAACAGCTGCACTGGCACAGCAGAGGTGGCAACACGTGCCCAGCAATAAAGAAGGTGGGAACCTCTAAAACTGGTCCTACTCTTGCACCTAAAGCTGAATTCCTGCCCTGCAAAGCTGCTCCCCCTGCCAAGAAGTGAGATACTAGACGCTGTGAAGTTGCAGTGAGAAATACGGAAGGGTTGCAAACAACGAAACTTAGATCAGCTGCTGAGCTCTCCGAGAGGCAAGACAGAAAGACGATGTGTTCATATGGGTTTGTCCACACCGACTTTGCCTGGCCTCTACCGCTCCCGACCTCCCCCATTCAGGAAAGGATGTTTGCACGTGCCTTGCACCGACTGCACGTGCAGCATCGCTGTGTACGGCTTGCTTGGCAAGCTGGGACTGCAACACAGGAGGGACTGATACCAGTCGTGGGTGACCAGCACAGTGAAGATGTGGGAGCAGGGACTGGTCACCAGTATATTCCATCACCTTCTAATGGGAGATAAGTAAACAGCCTGTAGTTGATTTGAACAGTAAAGACAAATATTGCCCTGCCCTCTTGCTGTAATAAGTAGTTACTGATTACATTGGCATCTGTTTGCCAAGCTGTGCAGTACCAGGAGGCAGAAACCTGCCGTGGGGTGGGAGGAGGAGGTGGTGAAGGCTATGGGAAGGGCAGGGATCTGTGAAAACCATCTGTTGCTTTTGCAAACAGCAGTCAATAAACTGGTTTCCTTTAATAGCCATAATTGTTGTTGCACAAGTTAGGTGAGAAGCAAGCACGTGGATGCTTACTCATGCGCAGATCACACCTTGGCTTTGTGTGGAGACACACCTGCCGCGTGTGGGGCAATCGTGCCGTTGTGTGATTAGGTGCTTTATTGAGCAGATGCCAAAGCAATGCTATTTTGAGATGTTCAGCAAATACAGCTCCACCAGCCAAAGCCAGCTGAAGCATCCAAAGATGCATCAGGTTTCCCTGCCTGCGGTTAGAGAGACCGGAGTTAGCATGGGTTCAGGCACAGGTCAGTCTCCACCAGAAGGCTTTGCAGGCTGCGCACAATGTTTTCTACCTGAGATGCTTGAATTTCCAAGGATTCCACCAGTGCAATTGCAAGAGCTGGAGGTGAAGAAATTTCTCCCCAGGATCAATTTAATACACAGCCAACACGCAAACCTTGTTTAAACAAGACTTCCATTGAGGTCATGCACAGAGGCACTGCAGTCCTGCAAAATCTTAAAGCCTGCAGCGTTTCCATATTAATTTTAAACAACTCTGTTGAAAGCAGTCTCTGATACTCTGGTATTCCAGCCATTGCAGTAGGAAAGAGCAGGATTGTCTGCAAAAATGTTTACATACAGGAAAGAACTGCTGTCAGTCAAGCTAATCACTCATATTTTCATGCCAGCTTGCTAGTGAAAATATGTTGAACCATGTCTTTTTTATACTGCCACAGGTATTATTTGCCAAACCTAAGCTTGTTTTGTAATGGAAAATGGGAGATTAGGGGAAAGAGCCAAATCCTTCAATCCTTGCTCAGATGATACTCATACTAATTTCAATTTTTCAAGCTGTTGTGTTTAATGTATGGCCCCTGTGCTTAGACCTGAAAGCTGGAGCTAAAGACCTGTGTAGAAGTGACCTAGTTTTCAGTCAGGAAAGCCACTCGCACTTTTTATTGAACAACAAAACAAGCTACTTCTGTTTTGACATAACAATTTGGAAATGTTACTCCTTGTTTATGACTACTGATAAGACAAAACTTTCAAAAGTATCTAAGTCTTCTCGACAGCTACTGCCATTAGAGCTCGTAAGGCGCAAACGGTCTCGGGAATTTTACTGAGTATTTTGCAGACAAATAATAAGGCAGGTCTCTTCCCCGTGGTGTCCAAAGGCTCGGTTCTGCAACGCCTGGCAATGGTGCTAGCTGCGAGGAGAGGCTGCAGGAACACCTTGCCTCTCTGAAGCACTGAGGTTTTTTTCCTGTTCTCCCCGGTTTCACAGAAGATGAGGGGGCTGAGCATCTAGCAGGATGCTGTCAGGCAAAGTCGTGGTGCTGCATCAGTGTGAATGAAAGCAAAATTAGGGCTTTGCTGTCAGGGGGGGATGAAATAACAGCAAGAATTTCCTGGCAGAGGTCCCTTTGCCAGCTTCCCATTAGGTTTCATTCACTGGATGCATTTCAGTGCATACATTCAAATAATATTTCTCTGAGAAATGAAGGGCTGTATTCAGTCAGCCAAGCTGCACCTTAATCTCTGTGCCTAGTCAGCAGAAAAAAAGGTAGGTTCTCTGAAGAGTACCGGAGAGCTTAAGTAAGACACTGAGCAGGGAAGCTGTCAAGAGCCAGGTCCTAGGAGGTACGCAGCAGAGAGACTCAGCCTGGCTGAGTCTGTTGGATATCAAGGTGACGAGTACACAGGAATTTTCTCTCACATTTCCTTAGTTTCTGCATCAGCATCCTGTGCACGCAGTGCCACCGCTTGCCATACCGCAGAGTCCAGAGCCTGCGGGTAGGTAGCCTGGCTTTGCTTCACCCCCTGCTGCATTTCGGAATGTTTGGCCGATCTGCCAGCCCCAGACGTAGGGGCTGTGGTGTGTTGTCTCTTTAGGTGACCCAGGACCAGGGCTGAGATGCGAGACCATTACGCATAGGTGGAGGCAAAAGCGTTTGGATGGTTCCTCCAATTTTCAAGGGCATGTATAGAACAATGACTCTATTCCAGCACTGGCCGCAGTGTTTCTGCTGGGCTGCCTGTGTCTGGGAGAGATGGAACACGTAAAGCTATGATGCCTCAGCTGCAGAGAGTTAATATTCTCCGCTGTGGAATGAGCAGTCTCTCCATTTCTTCAGTAGTTGGAGCTATAATAATAGACCCTGATGTACTCTGAACATCAGACCGTCTGGCAAGTGCATTGATAACTTGACAAACCTATTGACCGGGGAAGATGACAAAGGAAGAAATGACTGCTCCACACTAATTGTTTTGAAACCTTCAGTGATACTAAAGACCATTTGTAACGCACAGCAAGTTAAATACGAAACATGACCTAACCTCACCCTTGTTAATTAGTATTAGACAGATACCAGAGCATCTTCGCATTGCTGCTTTTGTGTTTGCTCTGTGCTCTTTAAAATCCTTCTGTTTTCGATGGATGCACTTTCAAGTTGTCTAGCATGAGCAAATACTTTGAAGCAGGTGCTAATCAAAGAGCTAGAACAGGAGTTTCTACATCATGCAACATCTTTTTTAAGTTTAAATATTTTAAGATCAAAGCCGTTTATTGCAGTGAATATGCTGTCTAAAAATGTATTCAAAACCTCAGTCAGAATAAAGTTGGGGAATTCACTAGCTGTAAGCTACTGTAATTATTTTATGTTGTCAGTTCATTTAATGTTTCACTGATAATGTACTGAAAATGTCTAACTTGTAGCCTTCAAACTGTTTTGTGGTTGCCGTTGTTGCAATGACAGATGGTACTTTTAAACGAACAAGTTATGTTTATGTTGCTAAAGCTGGAATTTAAATAGTCACCTGTCGAATTCAGCAAAACTTCTGTAATTTCATTGCTACTTCTGCTATAATTCTAGTCTAATTCTATACAAACTTTGTCCAGTAAAAACACTGGGAAGGTTCATTCAACTTCAGTCACTCTCACCTGATTCCATTCCAGTAAAAATAAAGTATCATTGGTAAAACTGGAATCTTCGAAGATAAGTATTTGCATGTCTTTTAGACTGGGTTTTTTTTATGATCCCCATCTGTAGTTGTACAGTGGCCATGTAAGAGCCACTTTAATGACCAAAGTGAAGCAACTATTTTGGGGCAGAAACTGGAATGGTAAAATTACCAGAATTTTCATCAAAAGATAAAGTTCCAAACTCTAACCAAAGTTCTGGACTCTGCTTGAAACCTATACTTTAGCTGAAATTTTATCTTTAAGTGTGCTCTGTAGCATCAGATAATGTTGCAAGTTATAAAGTTAATGACAGTATTTCCATTTGAAACCATGGAGAAATACTAATCCCAAAATAAATCAATGGCAACACTTACACTGTAGGAGCAGTGTAGACACCTCAAGCCCAAGACAGAGTTATCCACCTCAAGGATTGATGCTGATGCCCATCTGCATCTTCAACTTGCAGCAGCCCATGTGGGCAGGCAAATGGGAAAGAGCAGTGTCTGTCCCGTGAGCAGCTGACTTCCATGTGGTCTGTCCTACTAACACCTGGTGAAGACCAGGTCAGTGCCAGGTCAGGATGGCAATCGGTTCTCCTCTGTTAAAACCCACCTCAGCCATTTTATCCTTGCCTTGTATTTGCTGATGTCTGAAATGCTGTTGCTGAACTGCATATGCTGTTTTTACTTGCAGCTCTGAAGCCTTTGTGGGTTGATTGTCAAGCTAATGATTTATACCTTAATGCTCCATTTAGGGCCCTCGTGTTTATCGCTCATGGCGCTGGGGAACACTGCGGCCGCTATGATGACTTGGCCCAGAGGCTGACAGGACTTAACTTGTTTGTTTTTGCCCATGACCATGGTGAGTAGTCTAAACCAGTACTTGATTTACAGCAGCTCAGGACTTTACTGAAGCAAATGCCATTAAAGCTACTCAGCAGTGAGAGAAGAGTTAATAGAATATTTACACCTCAGCATAAATGAGAAAAGGATCATCAGTTGCTTTGAAAAAATCTGCATATTGAATCTGTAAAAAAGCTATCCTTGTTCCTTGAGTTTTCCTCAGCCTTGTCATTAATATTACTGCTGGTGCTATCTTAACCTATGTCTAAGGGATTATTTCTTTCACCTGTCTCTTGGGGGGTGAGGGAGTTATCCACCGTGGAAGTGGGACTAGGAGCCATTTCTGTTGGATGCATGCTCGTGGTCCTAAATGATCCCAGAGGGGAGGCTGCAATGACAGCACACCTTCATACACCAATACAACTAGACAGCTGCACCCCTGGGACATGGACAGGCATGGAGACATCACAGACCTTTCTTTGGACGCATCTCCACAGTCCAGCAGTGGCACTGGAGCTGGCTGTACGCACCTCAGCTCTGATGAGAAAGCAGCTTGAGGACATGCAAGGCTGTGATAACACAGCAACACCACTTCAGCCCTCAGCCAGTAGGTCTGGGTAATGCTGTACCATGTAGACCTACTGTCCCAGCCTCTTCTGGCATGAAGATCTCTGTCTGTGATGTAAATATGCTGGGTATCACCAGATCTCCTGTAGCACATGAACTCAGACATCCCAATAACATATTTGAAACATCTGTCCTGGTTCTTTGGTAGCCTCCTGTCACACCTGACTCTTGCAACTTCATGAATTCCTTGTGCTTGGAAGTCTTTGCTTTGTTTTTATCATTGCAGATTGCTGCCTCCCTTCAAGAATCACTCTAGATAGCAAAACGAATCAATGGGATTAATGACGGTAGTGGGCAAAAGCAAAGCCCAAATTCTGAGCTGACAGATTGAAATGGGATGAATCCCAGTTAGTGTAAATCTGATCTCCTTCTGGCAGATCCTCCACTGACATTGGAAAGTATACTGCAGTTTACTTGGCTGAAGCTGAGACTCAAACCTGCCCCTAGACCACCTAAAAGACAGGACTGCTGAATTTGAGCTTGAAGATCCTGAATGTCGTAGGAGTTAAGAGCATGTGAGGCCTTGCACCATTTAGTCTGTGAGAAGAAGGGCAAAACCTGACTGAATCCAGGTGAACAAGGCTTCCCCTCACATTTGCTCTCATGACTCCCTTTCAATCACAGCACTGCACTTGATATGCAAAAATGAACCCTATATTTTCCCTGAAAAAGAGAATACCTAGTCCTCAGGACACCTGGCAAGGAATATAAATAAATCCCATGTGATTTTTCTGGACAACTGATCACATGCCATATTCAGAGGTGGCTTTACAAAGACATTCGACCTGTGCAGAAGTATCATTGCTGACCACATGAGTCTCTTTCTCCCTATATAGGCACAATATTTCTGTTGATTGATTCATTTTGATATACTTCCTTCTGAGTTGGACGTAGGCTAGCAGGAGTCTGCAGTAATCCCAGTAGAAAGTGTCTCCATTCCTCTCTGTTTATCTGTATGGCATAAATTTCATGAGAAAGGTGATGGAACAGGCCATGTGTCATCCACTCTGCAGCTGTTGTGAGTAGACCACAGACAATATATACAAAAAGTTAGTGAACTCTGGGATACACAAGCAATTTGTTCAGAGCCACCGTGGGCCTACGAGAGACTGCAGTTGCTCACTATGCATGCTTAATGTCAAGCCTTAGTTCCTCATTCCCTTAAAACTTAATAAAGGTTTTAAGAAGCAGAGTTAAAATAACAATATTTGAAGCAACCAACCTAGAAGAAACAATAAAACATTGTATTTATTGCATGGATTTAATACGGAGAATGCCTCTTCCATTGATGGAGAGGGGCCTTTGGGGTGAAGGTTCCTGTCGGGCATGTTTTGGTTCTGTGTAAAGAGACGATTACCTGCTCTCTATTTCCTTGAATATCTTTTTGACTAGAGAAGCATAAATATTTCATGTTTCTTTTCTATAGACTGATGTTGCTGGATTAATTACTTCACTTCATTTAGTACAAATCTGGTTGCTCAGACTGGTTAACAACTTCATTCTCCCTGTCAAACGTACAGTTTTCTTTGTAAAGTCAGTTTGGTTTTTCTTCATCAGCAATGGGGAGGGGGTAAAGAGGAACCCAAAAGCAGAACAATGGAAAGACAGTTGCATTACACAAAGAGCTAATTTAGCTGAGCCTAGATTCACTGTAAGTTAGACAGACAATTTAACATACTCTAGGATCCGTAAAATAATCTTTGCGTCTAAAGAGCTACATGATGAGGATAAACTTTGTTTGGTGAAATACAGCCCAAGCTGGATACCAGCGAGAGCTGAAGGACATAAACACCTCCATTGCCGAATCTGCTCAGATGAGACTGGGAATTTTATAGCTTTCCTCCACCATTTTGTCCATTCCAAATCACTTCACCAGTGTGTTCCCCATTTGCATCCCGTCCTTTGGCTATCTTTGGGTAATATTAATTATTCAGTTGTGTTAGCAAAATAATTGCTTTCTGTTCTCCATCTCTTACAGTGGCTCTTAGTCTTATGAGCTTGGCGTAGATTTCCCGACCTGGACATTTATTCTGATTCTGGTATTCTCATGGATAAAATTCCCAATATAGGGGCATTATCTGTGAGATTATTAATGCAGTTCCACAGCATGGCTAGCATGATTTCCCAAATGAGTTGGGAAGTTACTAGGGCTGCAGTATGTGTGATTCAACTGATTTATATTGTGTCTATCCTTCAGTCAAAAGAAGGAAAAATAATTTCCATTTATATTGCTGAGTCTGTAGGAGCTTATGCACTGGCTCTAAATCTTGCCAAAGGCTGCTTTGCACCACTGTTTCCTGTTACGCAAGGCTTCAGCAAAAAGGTGGCACTTCACAGAGTAACAGTATCCACCCAGATTTGTGTCTTAGTATTGCCCCATATAAGGTATCACAGGTTCAGTTCTTTTAATATGTCAGGATTTGTGCATTTACTCTTTTGGGTATTTCATAGTAATCCCAAGACTGTTGGACCTCATAGATATGCATTAGAAATTTTCCATGGCAGTGGTGAAAATTTAATTCCAGAAGACCTCTTAACCCTACATCTAATATTGTTAAATTGCTTTGTTTTATATCAATCCCATGAAAGAGGAAAATGGTATTTCTTTGTAATACAGCATTTTTTCTGTGGTCCCTTCTATGGTATTTTTAATAGGCAGGTAACAGCTTCCCGTGGTTTCTGGCTTTACTTGGCATGCAGCTTCATGAAGGCAGAGTTAAGGCTTCTGGGATGACCTTGCTACACATTTCTGGCAGCTTTAGGTATTTTGAAATGGCATCTCATTTTTTCAATTTCTTTTTCATATTACTATTCTTTTATTATGGCAACATTCTGATGACAGAAAAAAGAGACAGGCAAACATATTAGGTTATTGGCAATCAATTTAGGAAAGCCCTCTTAGAAGGAATACACGTGGGAGATTCATCAAACTGGAGTGATATTGTAATTCTTCAGTCACAGGCAGATTGCAGCTCCTTTAGTTATAATGCAGTATTTTTAGGGATCTGTAAAGCTGAGAGCCAAGGCAAATGAGAATAAAGGATAAAGAACGTGGCTTTGTTTTCTCATACCAAGCACTTTCGGTTGGTAAAGCACATGATGTTCCAACTATCCTCATCTCTTCCTGTAACATCTCATTTGCCGAGATCTTATTCTCTAGGGTTGCATTATATGGCCAGAGCCCAGAACAACCACAATTTCACCTTCAAAAGTACATGTCAACTAATAGCAGTTACAAAAGCATTTCCAAGATGCAAGGGCCACAAAAATTCATTTACTTCTCTCTTATACTTTTTAACAGTAGTGGCACTGACCCTCTTTTTTGACTTGGACTTGCTGATGCTTTGTAGGGGTAATGTGACTGTCTTATGTGAAGATGAAGAAGATGAAATACTTAGCCCTAACCTAGCAGCAGTTCCTAGCCCTTAGATTTGCTGGAGGACAGCCCCTCCGACGTCCCTCTCTCTCCAGACAGAATAAAACCTCTACCTGTCCTGGTACGTGGAGACCTCCGACTCTTTGACCTGCTTTGAAGCTGTTGAATTTCCCACTCTCAAGTTATGTGTGTCAGATCAAAGCAAAGGGAAAGGTTGCAGCTCTAACAGCTTATTCATATTCCTTAGATGTTTCTAACTGAAGTTGAGTTTCCTTTTTCAGCCCTGCTGCTACTTGGTGTGTGGTGAACATTTCTGATGGGTTAGTGGGTCCCTCTCAGACACCTACTGCTGCTTGTGCTCCCCATTAATTTTCTCACTGTTTTCTCTATTTAACAAAGCACTTATTTCTAAAAAGTAGAAAGTAGCTGGAGCGGAGATTTTTAAATGCATCAAATATTAGCTGTTTTGGTTTTTTTCCAAGTGATTGCTATGTTGTTCTTGCAACTGTTAAAAGACCATTTTGTTGATGAGAACAGAAGGCTTTTATTTATTCATAGCACTGGGAAGGATTGATCTACACAGAAAGGTTAAAAAGGACTAAACATGGTCAAACTGGGAGGGGGGGAGATGACTAAGAAGGATGTCAGCATTAATAAGAGCAAGAATTAGGGTAGTGCTGCAAGTGAGAAGTAACAGCTCATGCACACCAGCGCAAGGGAATGTTCCTGGAGAGCAGCGCTCCCTGATGATGTGATCAGGCAGGCTTTGGGGCGATCTCCGGGGATGGAGTCAGGAAAGCCTTGGCAAGCGTTATTTGGGGCTGGTTTGCTCGCAGAGCAGCACAACTGTTCCCTGGTGGCTGTTAGCGAGGCTGGGTGTGGGCCCGCTTACCCATAGCAATCTGTTCTCTTTCTGCTTCCTCTGATTGAGCCTACCTCACCAGAGCAGGAAACATTTGAACTGCTTTGCTGCAGAGACATAGGAAAGAATGGCACAGATTATTTGCATTGCCTTTGACAGGAGGCTTACAATGGGTTGTGGGCATTTTTTATTTGATTTTTTGTTCTAGAGAAGGGCTCCTGGCTCTCAGCATAATACTTGAACATTGCTGGAAATAAAATCTTCTATATGCAGTACTGGAAATAACCACACATTAGTATTTGCAGGAGTGCAAAATGACTGTTCTCCCCATTCTCATTCATGCCCCCACAGCAGGAAGAACCTCACACAGAAATGGGATTTGCTTGCACACAAAGTTGCACTACCTGAACCATACCAGCAGCTGGATTGTACTCTGAGCAGCTGGATTGCTACTGATGTGCTCATCCTTAGACAGATGCTCTCCTTGGCTAGGAAAGAGAATATAGCAATAGTTGTGTATCTGTATTAGTGCATCCTCTTTCGGGCTTTTTCTGAAGTCATGAAAGCTGTTCTCCCAGGAGAAATTCATAGTGCTGCCCAGCCCCATGCATAAACGCAGGTCCGGAACCTGCTGCATGCTGTAGGCAGAGCTCCCGTAGTAGGGTAGCGTGGCTGGCAGGCAGTGAGACCAGCCGTCATGCAAAACCAGAGTGTTTCCCACACACAAGTGCCAGGGGAGGGTGGAAAATGCTATTACAGTTCACAGACTGGAGTGGTGGCTGCAAGGGCAGGAGGAGAGCCAGAGCCCAGCCGTCAGGTTGAGTTCGCCTCTCTCCCTATGTATTCCCTCTGCATAAAACCCTGCTCTTCAAGAGTCAGTAAAAAGTGTTTTCTTTTAATATTTTTGATAACGGTTCCAGTCTGAAGCCTCCTAGCCCGTTGGTGTTTGTCAGATGAGGACTGCTGCGGGGGCATTTGCCGCTGATAGTTCGTTAGGATTGTCAAGCAAAGAAGGAGGAAGTTCTTCAGATCTTCAGATTAAACTTTGCAAGTACATTCCCTATGGGGAAATTAGCCCTTTTGTTCCTCAAATTATCTCAACTTGCCTGTCTTTCAGTCTTTTATAATTCACTTGGAGTGGAGAGAGAGCTGCTAAGGGGTGATTAATCTGTCCCACCATGATACAAGTGTATGGACATAAATCTTTGTGCATATAGTTCTGAAAACTGCTAGATTGAAAGCTCATGACAGAGCAAAAACAACGGGAATATAAGGGAACACTTAAATGGTTCTTTGACCCTTGATCCATGCTAAGTGTTATATGAACCTGTGAGCCCTGTCTGGAATTCATCCATTCTCCCCTTTTAACCCGGGGGAAGATTGAGTCGTAAAGACGGCTATGACATCAAAAGCAGGCAGTGATGTTTGCTGCGTGGTGTGCGGGCAGAGAAGGAAACTGAGGGGATATAGCAGAGAAGAGTCATGCTGCTCTGCCCCACCTCTCACGCGCTCTCTTTTAAGCATTCTCTACAGGTTCCTCTTAGCAGGAGGGTCCCGTAGGAGATGGCTCTTTGGCCTGGCTGGCAGAGCACTGCCAGTTTTATCCCTGTTTTGACTCCGTATTCAGTATGGTCCCAAGCCAGCCTAGCTCTCCCTAGTCTTTCCTTCTCTAGATGTTGAATGAAGGTAGCAGTCAGGCTTATCTGCCTTCCAGGGCAGTGGTGAGGAATGTTTAGCATGTGTGGGGCACGCAGGAGGTGAAACCACAGAGCATAATTGCAGGGTGAGAGTTCAGATGCTGCAGCACACCATGTAATTCCTTCGGCAGTGAGAAAACTCTAAGAACCTGGGGCAAAGTCCTCCTATAAAACAAATAGCTACCAAGTAAGCTTCCTTCTGCCACCCTGTTCTAACTCTGTTTCGGCTGTGGCGATTCTCATGTAAAGTGGGGCTACAGTATGCACTTCTCCCAACACAGATGTGAATTCTGAACTTGAAAACAAAAAAGCAAAATTAACTCAAGATGAACTGGGAGACCAGCCTGTCCACCACTGATGAGCTCCAGCCAAAGTGAAAGCACTCGCTTCTCACCTCCAGCTTTTCTGGAGCGATGACTGGTCTTGTAGCACTGGATCTCAGAGCAGCAGTGACAGCTTGATAAGGAAAACAGGTCATTCAGCCTCTTTGAAATTGTAGGCAAAATCATTCATACTGCTAAAAGACACAACTTCCCTCATGCATTGGACAAGCTTTGGAACATGTTTTTTTCAACTGGATAGTGTATTTTCTTTTACTTTCTCCCAAATTGCTGCATGGAGTTGGGCTGTCTGTTGGTGGTCATGAGGTAGTACCTCCCAGAGGGGCCACAGCTCGTGTAGGAAAAGGTGGTCTGGATACACCTCCTACAACACAGTGATGCTGAAATGTGCCTATAATTGTATCAGAATACAGTGTAGCCCAAGGGGAGTATCCTGTGGCACAACAGGCAATTGTAAGTACTTTGCGATGGGTTTTATTAAACGGAGGTGTGCACGCTACGATTGTTATTTTTGAGAAGCTTATTACAGACTTCTGCAGCCCAGTCTTGCTCTGATGAAGTCATCTCAGCAGTGATTCTGTCACTTCAGCGCTCGCCCTTCATTCACGCTGGGATCATACAGTCCCGAATCTCTGCCTTATTTTCAGGGCAGTAAGCAGTGTTTCCGTTTGAGGAGAGCAACTGCACAACAGCAAGAAAACACTAGGTGAATCATGAAAGAAAATAACCTACAGTGTCTCATGCTCTAGGGTAAGCCACAAGCTGGGACTTGGAAATGCAAGTGCGGCTTTTATTTTGTGTGTCTTGTGAAGGCAGATGAAACAATGCTGTCGAGCCAGCTAGACCACAGCAAAACTAGAAGAGACAGTAAGGCTGCACAGGGCTGCTGCACCTGACTGTGCACACATAAACCACAGTGGAGTGTTTTGCTTAAAACCTTTGGGTTAGGAAAGGGGCAGGGGATACTCAGAGGTGTTTCCCCTCCACTCCACTCAGGTGATGAGACTTTCTTTGTTTCATGGACTTCCCAAGAGTAATACCGGAGCCATGCTGGTGCAAAAGTGGGGAAAATATAGTCCTGCACCTATCTTTTAGGCAAGGGGGTTCGGAAATTGAGGACTGGATACGCCTTTAGCACAGACACATAGGAGCAAGAGCACCTGAAATCAGACATGTGGTGTCATCTAATGTGTGCCATGAAAACATTTCAACCTAACCTGGGCTGCTCAAAGCAATCTATTTGTTTATCTGACCAATATTTTTTTTTAAGTCAGATTTAATTGTGGTATATCAGTGATATAAGACAGGCAGGTAAGTTCTGTGCTATAACCCAGAGCTGGATGCAGGCATTGTTTGGATGGGGGGGGAAGGCAATGCAGATGCTCCTTCATCACTGCCCCTGTATGTGGACATCACTGGATGATCACGTTGGACTGCAGTAACGACTGCAAAAGAATGGTTATGGTTTTCTCAGTTCCCCGAATTGCTCTGCTCCTTCCAACCGCTCAGCCATTTCCCCACTGTGGTAGATCCACCCTACAACAGTAGATCATTGAATAACCAACAACATGCCATCCAGTCAAACAGGATCTTTGGCTCAGGTCCTGGCTGAGCTGAGCTTGTTCTTGATGCAGCAGAGGCATGGGTTTGAACTCCAAGTGAAGCGGAGCTGGGACACGCTATACTCCAGCCTTGCCCCATCCACCTTCTGGCACGAGCCGTTCTCTTTCCTCACTCCATCAGGTGATGAGAAGAAGGTGCCACAGAGGCAGCTCCCCTGGCTTTGCTGCAAGGCCTCTTTATGAGGGAATCCCTTTTGGGGCACACTGGGGTCTGAGGAGCTGGCTTCTTACTCTGGAAGAAGTGGGCCATGCAATCTGCCCTAGTTCTCCTAATTATTCACTGCTTACTAATGAGCAGAGGGAGAAATGTCAGTGGGTCATTCCATGAGATAGTACATCTTCTCAGCAGCTGCTTCTTGAACAAAGCCTCGCTGTTGGCCTTCACACAAGGAGGCGTGAGGCTGTAACAACGGGCCCCAGTGAGAGGGGACACAGCGACAGAACAGAGTGCTCCCTTTTGAGCACAACGACTCTGAGCATGGAGCTGTGGGCACTGGCCACCTTCCAGACCGTGCTCCTCAACCTGCCACTGTTAACTGTTAACAGACAGACTGCATGGCAGAGGAAAGACGTATCATTCATTCGGGAAACTTAAAAGGCTTCCTTCTTCCTGTGAGGTTTGAGTCATTCTTCTGGCTTCCCTTCCGTGATTCTGCCTCTCAGATGAGAGATACCCTCCGTGATAAAGAGGAGCAGGCCACTAAATTTGTGTGGGGTGCCAATAACTTTGGGACTAAGTGACAGGAATTTTGGACGAGTGGTCCTGATAATCAGGAACAAAACATCCTTTATTTGGACGAAGGGTTCACTTTGGTGAATAAGGGAAACTAAAGAGGAAATAGCCTTGAATGAACTGAGCACATTTCATTATACAACCTGTTGTTTTGTTGTCTCAAAGATCCGTGCAATTGTCATCTGTACTCAGTCTTTACATATATAAATCAATCCCCACATCAAGGGTCAAATTCTAATTTCACAGCTGCTTAGATAAATCCAGGATAACTCTGTCACCATGTCAGAAAGCAGGTTCAGGCATGTAACTTGTGACTGCGTTTCCTATTAGTGAAGGAGAGTTGGCAACCTCGTGTGATGCTTTCAACAGCTTACTTGCTCTCCCATAACCAGCTCTGCTAGCTGCGGGAGTATGTCTGCATGCAAGATGGTTGAGGGTGGAAGGACAAGGACCAGATTGTTATTAACGAGCTAAGGCTGAGAGAACACATCATTTCATGTTGCTAGCTACGTCTATTATCTGGGGCTATTGGACAGACATCAAACTTGCTTCAAACTTTGTTCCAGGGGTCATTTCCTTTACTGACATCCGTGGCAGGACATTAGTTCATATCAGCAAGGACTTTGGCCTCAAGAAGTGTCAGAGGAATCTGTATTCTTTAATGGAAAAATTAATAAGTAGATGTTGCATATACTATCAGTGGACCTTTTTCATTACTGGTGTGGATGATGGGATGGCAAGTACTTTCAGCAAGTCTACAGCGGTACCAAATTGTGGAAAGTGAGCATATGCTGCAAGGCTGCTATTCACAGCGACCTTGACAGGCTGAAGAAATGGACTGGCAGGGACCTTATGAAGTTTTAACAAAGGCGCTTGTGAAGCTCTGCATCTGGGATGGAGTAACCCCATTCAGCATTAAAGGTTGGGCACTGAATGAACAGAAAGCAGCTTTGCAGAAAAGGACCTGGGGATCCTTGCAGACAAGTTGAACATGGGTCAACAGTGTGACCTTGTGGTGAAGGAGGCCACCACATACTGAGCTGTATTGGAAAGATGATAGCCAGCAATTCAAGAGCAGTGATTATTCTCTTCCATTCAGCATTTGTGAGACCACATCTGAAGCACTGGGTCCAATTTGCTCCCCAGCAAAAGGAAAACATTGACATACTGGAGCAAGGCCAGAGGAGGGCTGTCAAAACAATTAGGGCACTGGAGAACAAGATGTACGAGGAGAGGCTGATAAAACTGGGTTTATTTAGCCTTAGAAGAGAAGACTAAGAGGGGATCTTATTGCTGTCTACAAGTCCCCAGTGGGAGAGTGTGGAGACAGCAGAGCTACACTTTTCTTGGAGGTGCACAGTGATGGGATGAGAGGGAACCGACACAAGTCACAGCATGAGAAATCCCAGTTAGATACAAGGAAAAATGCTGTCACCATGAGGGCAGTCAAAAGCTGGAGCAAGACCCAGAGAGATGGGTAAATCTTTAGTCTTGGAGATATTTAAAGCTCAACTCAACAAGGCCCTGAACAACCTGACTGAATGGGAAACACTTTGGGTAGGGGCTTCAACTAGATAGTCTCCATATGTCCCTTCCAGCCTCAATTATTCTTTATGAACTAAAGAGCATCCTAGCTGCTAGCACTTGGGATGTTGCTTCCAAAATGAAAGCACAGGAGCTTTTGAAATGGGTGAAGAAATGACCATCTTAAAAGCAGACTTCAATGGTATCTACAATTAGAAACTGTTTCATCTTCAGGGAGATGCTTTTTGATGGCTTTGCACAATGAGAAAAAAGAAGCGTGTTTAACTTTCACCTTTACAGGGACAATTTTGCCATAGCAACAGCATTTCATTAATGTGACTAGCTTTCCTATTGTTTATTTGTCAGATGTGTCTAATTCAGAGGAGGTTGTTTCAGAAGCTAATTACTGATGATTCCTTTAAATGTATCTTCATATGGATGTGGAGTTTGTCATCCTATTGAGTTACAAATGACTGTTGCAAGTTACTGAGCACCATTTGAAAAGTATAGAAGAAAATATATTTCGTGTATATAACTCCTGTTGGATTAAAACATAGTCTTATTTCCTTCAATACCTTTTTAGATAGATAACGAGTCAAAGGAGCGCAGTCCATCTCGGTTAGTGTCTAGTTCAGCACTAACCTGGAGGAACAGCCTTATTAAGGAGTGCGGCATTCAAAGAGAGCTCTCATTTACACCAACAAAGGCAAAGGACAGGCAGCTTTACAAAGAGAAGTAAAACATATAACCAGTCAATAAATGGCCTAAACCTGCTATTTCATCTTCATTTTTAATGCACTTTGTGCCCTACCTGCATTGGAAAACACTGAATAAAATCGCTCTTGCTGAACTGAACAGCTGCGGTATCAGGGGAATTATTCACTAAAGCAAGCAAAACTTTTTGAAACTTCAAATGAGAGAATTAATTTTCCTTACAACACAAGCAGCGGTCTGAAATCATGGGAGGGCTCACTTAAGTTCCATGCATTTGTGTGCTTTGATCAAAACAGCCAGTCTCATTCTATTTTTCACCAAATGTAGCTATTAACAGCTTCCCTGGGCCTGCCCCAGGCAAACCTACTGCACTGTGTTTGTTAGTGCGTTGTAAAGTGCCATGAGCCGTTACAGGGTCTAAACCAGCAACAGGTCACAGCGAGGTATCAGCCCCCCAGAGCTTCACAGTCTTCAGTGGGTGTCCCGTAATGGCCCATCCTCTTCGATCAGGTTGAGGGTTGGGGCTAGAATTACGCTTGCCAAAATAAAGACACAGATGCAACCCGTATACTGCTTTTTATACTTTGTAGTTCTAATGTTCGTTGCTTGGTTGTTTATTTGCTCATTCATAAAGTGTGGCGTGTTGTTACAGAGCTGGTATGCCCAATTCAAATTGGTGGATGTCCTCCATAAATAACTAGCTGTGTTGATTTTTCTGGGAGTAGCTCTCTTTGTGACAGGCCATGAGCCTTTTAAGGGACTGTCTCACAAGTCCGAAAACTAATGGACATCTTATTAAAAAAGATGCAGAGACTTTTTTAAAATCAAAATGTTCTCTAGCAGTGACTGCAAACACGACATTGAATATTGCAGCAACAAGCCCCAGAAGCAAAATAGACAATGGACGAGGGGAAAATTCATCATTTTTTGATTCACATATTCAGATTCTTCCCTTTTTAATCATTCAGAGTGTTGCAGAGAAGCATATTTGGTTACAGTGTCTGGTGTTTTCAGTTAATCCTGTTCCTCCTATTGCACATTCATTTTGAATGTGAAACAGGACATTTCATTGTTTATTAAAACATACACTTATTAGGAGCACAGACAGGAAGACTCTCCCTGGGTTATCTGGTCTTTTGCTCCTGCAAATACCATCCCTGGGTCTTTTCCACAAACGGTCAAAGCTCGGTTTTTAACCAAGTTTGGTTGCTAGCAAACACTGTTCCAGCTGAGCAGACTGTTCCAGGCTCTGACTCCTCTGATTCTTAGAAACTTCTCACTTTTTGTCCCAGTGTATTTCTGCCCACTTTAGGGCTGTGTATTTCAGTGCCAATGTTCTTCTGTTCCCCATCTAGTAGTCACCCACAACATGCTAGTTAAGAGCATTTCTCTTTTGGTCTCACACATTGTTTGCACAGCCTGGCAGAGCGTTAACATCAACTGACGTCTCTCCCTTATGTTCCAAAGGCCTTTGGACCTTTCCTGGTTCTGCCTCTCTTCCCCCTTTAGGCATCCGGCCGATCTCCGATGTGCCAGCCGCCCTCAGCTTCGCCTCTTGCTCCTTCAGGGATGGTGCCAGTGTGTGCGCTCCCAGCTCAGCACTGCAGCTTCTCTTTAATCTCAGGATGCCGCGTTTATAATCTCACGCTTACATGGTTTGGGGCTTTATTTCTTAATTGCATGAGCTCTGTGACTCTGCATACAGAATACACGCTTGCACCCTCTGAAGGCGGTAGCTAAATGTCACTAACTTCAGTGGGGCCGGGATTTGACTCATGGGTTTTAAGGTTGTTTTCCCTATTTTAGAAAGAAGCTACTATGTCTTGGACTATTATTTTAGAGAAGAAAAGATCATTTTAGTTGATAAAGGAGTGTACAGGGAACTATGAGAATCATGGTTGGTGATTTGGGAAAATTATTTCAGAATCTTAAAAAATTAATCTTCGTAATTGAAAGCCTCTGGCAGTGTCATCCTCTTGTTTCCGAGTCTGTTAGTAAAGTAAAGCAGAACATCTGGTTAGCCTCTGGTTCACTCTCCAACCCAGATGACATTGTCCAGCATCACAGTAACATTCCTTTCAGCGTTGAGCATCTTCCTTCTTTATAAAAACAAAATGAGGATTGCAAAAGATACCACAAAATCTGTGGCCAGCTGGAAGAAGTCTTATCTGAAGGTGTGTGGAGTCCATTCTGAAGCCTTCTGTGCAGTCTGGCAGTCAGGGAGCCAGCTGCAGTGGAGGTGTTTCGGTTTTGTAATGCACTAAGACACAGAATGAGAACTCAACCCATGTCTACAAGCAACAGCCAGTCCTCAGATGGTAGCGTATCTTGTTCTGTGCCAGCTGTGGCCAAATTTTAGTGACCTGAACTAGAAAAGTTTTTTTGCGCAGTATTCCGAAGACTTACCTGGATTTCACATACTTTATGTCTGACCTACGGTCTGTTATGTTTCAATAAAGCCGCAGTTTTAGCCATGGATATCTCTCCTTCCCATTAATCATACGATCGACCCTGTACGATTCAGATCAGGATGCGGCTCATTAGGCATTGGAGTAGCAGACTGTGCAAGAAGGTGTTAGGAAGCCCTCACTCAGCTCTGCCACAGGTTCCTCGTGGATCTCAGGAAAAACACTTCACCTCACTACATCTCAGGTTACTCATGGCAAAATCCAAATGTGATACCAGCCCACTTCCAGAGAGCTTGCAGGAGAAAAGCCCTGAGCTCCAAGAATGCAAAACTGGTACTGTGAGTGGCTCTTCACAGGCTGAGAGGAAGATTCAGCCAGTGAAGAGGGCAGCTTAGAATAAAATATTTCACCAATATTTAAAGGGGTGAGGCATAAAAATAACAAAGTTTAATTTGCAACTCTATAGCGTTTTCTTATGCCCAAATGCTAAGCATTTGCTTTCAGAACTGCTAAGGAATGGGGTTGCGGGTGGAAAACAAACAATTGTTTGTCAGATAATTACATGCTAGTTGACTAGTTTGGTGGTTGCATGTCCTTTGAGTGAATTTGTATTCAGGATTGCACCTGGAAACTTGACCACTTCACAAACAATGCAGAAAAGTTATTCTGTACCAGCTAAGCCTGTGCTTTACTCCACCCTCTGTCAGTATTGCCCCATGACTCAGAATAACCTGATTTAACCATGAGATGAGACTTCCGACAGCGTTGAAACTGATGCCACAGAGCCTGTCCTGTGGCACTCGGGGGTTAATTTCTCTGAAGATACCATATGCAGATTTAGTTCATGGGGAAAGCTGTTATACCCACAGCATCTCTAATGCTGGGATTTATTCAGGGCTTGGCAGTACTCTCCAATTTGAGAATCCTTGTTTAGCTTCAAAAATAAAATAAAAAAAAGTGCTGAATTGTAGATCATACAAAGACTAATGCTCTCAACCCCAATCCCTTAAAATTGACGTTCTCCACACTGCGCTTATTTTCTGGTTCTGAATTTATCAAAGACAAAGCGTGCTGGGAGACCCTGGCAGTTTGTCTAATGCCAAGGAGTAAGCAGCCCGATCCGTAGCGGTGCCAAGTTCCTGCTCAGCTCGGCAGAGGGCTGGGGGAAGGGAGAGGAGGCTGGGGGCTCTTCTGACCTGAGACTGCCTGATACCACCTGTTATTTTGATTACAGTCCCATGCCTTCGCATGAACCTTGCACCTACCCTGCCCAGATTTTGAAGAGAATTTTCTCTGAGCTGCAAATACACCCTCGCTGACTGATTGCAAAGTAGCGTGCACAGCCCAAAACCAACATCCAGGTCCGTAACCTTCAGCAGCTCAACACTTGTACCTCTGTGTTGTTTACTGAAGCGCAGACCTGCCAGCTAGTATTCATTGTCTACTGTCAACCAGCCACGGTTTGAAATGAGTAATAGAGCGCACAAAGCAATAACCTGCCTGTTTGATCCCGACTTGTTTGGTAAATATATATGTAGTGAGGATTTCAGAGTTGCAGGGAGAAGAGTTACAGAGAAAAGGGTATCAGGTGCTAAAAAGCAGCTGAAACAATAACACTGAAATCAATCTCTACCAAGAAAGGACAACAGCTTTTGCTGCAAGACGAAATTAGTAGAGCTATTTCTGCCATGCTACCTTCCCCGTGACTTTCCCCGTGCACCATCTAAATGCCACCCAGCTGTGAGCCAACTGGCAGCCGTGGGACTCTGCTCTGGCACGCCGGGCAGGGTTGTCCTACCCAGGAATGCTCCCTGGCAGACCTGCTTAATCGGAAGGGTTTTTTCTTAATTGTGTTGCTGGGAAAAGCAGGTCCCGGTCAGGTCTGGTAGGGTTTGAGTGAGCTATAGCTCTGTGCGGATGTACCCTGTTAAAAAACAAACAAAAAAAGCCTACCCTTATTTCAAATAATCCACCTGCTGCTCACCCATTGAGCTTGTTCAAAGTGGGAATAAAAAGCTGTCAGCTCTGGAAGAGTGGTATTTCCTTCATGCCTTGTCAGGAATGGGGACAAATCCACTCTAATGAGGGTGGCACTGCCATGTGGCAATGCAAAGGAGCGAAGCAAAAAGCGAAAATCTCTTTAACACTGTGGGAAAGCTCCCTTCGGACAGGTTGATTGAGAACTGGAAGTGCAACCCGTGGGGAGAACTGACCCTGAATGCAGCGGTTTGGGACCTCTGGTTTGCTAATGGCCTTTTGGCAGATTAATTGGTAAAACACCTTGCTGGTGTCTTAGAACATGATTCCCACTTTTTAGAAGCATTATTATTATTCATTTGCCAGTTACTGAAAAAATTATATAATCAAAAAATCTGTGCCAAGATTGCTTTGGAATAGAGAAATGCTGCACTCCGGTGCCAAGAATCTCACAGACTAAACAGAACTCACCGGGAGCCCTTGCTCTATATGGGAACTCGTGTCTATTTTAACATGTAAATAAATTTGGTGAAAAATGACTCTTTTAAATTCTTCTTTTTGTTACTGATGTGGGTTCCCAATGGGTGGTCTGCATGGAGGGGAAGCTTTTGAAGATAGCTTGAAAGGAAGTTGTGCCTGTCTCCCAAGACATTAGTCAACAGCATGGAGGGAGTTGCTACACGATCCAGCTTTCCTCTTTTTTCCTTCTTGATGCCTAGTCTGCTTTTAGCAGGGAAGAATTAGGTCTGTCTTTCCTGAGATGAACGGACTTGATTGTTTTCTCAAGCATAAAAATATTCCAGGCACACGTATGGATTTTGCAATGTAACTGGTTCACTTGATGATGCTGCAGTGTGCTGGGCAAGGCTCCCTGCTCGGAGATCAAGAGGTGGGTCATTAACTTGCAGCGCTATTTGGAGGGGAACAATCGGGCGGGTTGTGCAAACTCTCAGACAGGGCAAATGAAACCGTCTTTAAGCAAATAGAAGAGCAAGAAATGAATGGCCTTTGTTAAGGCAAAAATGGAAATGTTTTCTAGTTAAACAAGCTGTCATTTAGGACTTAATAGCATGTGCGTGTTGGAGAGCCAACCCACATGCCAGCCGTGCTTTGGAATAAATGGGCAGGGAAGGGGAAGGGGAGTGTGTAGTTCCACTCCAGCGCTGGCTTTTTCATTGAAAACCCTGACATTTTGAATTGGTGCCCCAGCTGTTTTAAAGCTGGAACTTGGATCAGAAAGTTAATGCGAGTGGACTTTCATCTTTGTTTTCATCTGGAAAAAAATAAAGTTTGCACCCTTTTTTTTTGATTTAATGGTACTAAAACAAGAGAGGAAAATTACATACATGTTTTTAAAGCTAAATTAAAATAGCAGGGAGATCGTCCTTGGCTGCTCTCCTCTTCTAGTGGGTGTGAAACTTTAGCTACCATTAATGGTATCTTAAATCATATGTGGAGAGCAGAAAAGAGGCCCTTCTCTGTTCTTAAAAGATCAGCAGCTTATAGGTCAAGTGAACTACTGAGACCCTGGATTAACCCCAGCAAAGTCCATGCAATTTTTTCTGCAGTATCTGAGCACTGATACTGGTTCTATGTTACACCAGAATAAGTCTTTGAAGACCAACTCTGATGTTAAATAAAGTCACCTCAGCTATACTTCAGGAAATTATCTGCTCCTCATGAAAGGGCAAAATCTCAGTGCAACACTGCAACAGTAACAGTTAACAATTATTATAGGGCCTTAAATAAAATCACTTAGTGCCAGGTTATAAGAGTCCTTAGAGGAACCATAAGTTGTGCCTCACTGATTGTGTATCTTAGATTTCTATTGTAATTTTCATCCCATGGCAAAAGAGATTAGAGAGGAATCATTTCACCCACCACCAAAAGAAACTCCTTTGCAAATGAACTCAACAGCTGCTCAACCATCTATGTCGGCTTTGTGCAGCATTTTCAAATCATAGATCATTTTCAAATCATTGATCCCAGTAGCCTGATAGAGGAGGGCATTCCCTTCAGCTGTCTTTTGCTTTAATATTCTTGAGGGCTGGTTTGGGAGGTCGCATTGCAGAAGGGGTTGGGGAAAAAAAGTGCAATACTGTTGTATGAGCTTTGTGGAAAAGGAACTGGACTCCATATTCCTCTTTCATGGGCCTCAGCTTCCACCAGTCATGCCACAGCAGCATCCTGATTTTGTGACAGGAATGCCAAAGCTACCCTAATCCCGGCAGCAGGGGAAGTGACTATGGTGTGTGCAGGTTTTCCATACTGTCTTGCCCCCTTTCATTACATGACGTCCCAGGGGACACTTATATTTCTAGTCTGGCCACAGTGACTGCTGTTTGTAACTGCAGCCTATGAAGAGCTCATTATTTTGCAACACAAACACTCAGATGGGGTTTTTTCAGCATGTTTTCATGAGCAACATGATGTTCCAGGAAGACTTTTAAGGAACTTTAATTTGCAGCCAAAATCAGCAACAACATAAGAAATGGGCAAGTCTTCTAAAGCCAAAAGAACCGTGCCTGTATCCATTAGACATGAATAGGCTCTTAACATGGACAGAAACAGTTTGCCTTGTCGGACAGAATTAACGACTGCTCTGATATGTACCAGGTCATTTTGTTTGTAATCTCTGAAGTACAGAAATTTTAAATGGCTTCAGCAAGATGACTAGTCCTCTGCTCCTCACCAATAAGGCACAAATAATTTTAGGATAGCAAATTGCCTGTTTCTTTTTTTTTTTTTTCCTAACCAAGACAACAAACAATATAACTCTGTGTGTGCACTATTCTAAAAATATCTCAGCTCTGCAAATGTGTCTCTGATGTGGGAGGAGAAGGCTTTCAGTTTGCTGCACTCTTTGTGTGAGGCAAGTGAATAAAAACTATCCAGCAAATGCTGAAAGAAAAATTATTTTCCGAACCTTGAGAAGCAGGGAAGCTGGTGGACTTGTGTGTTCAGGACAAGACTCTCTTTTGGTAAGACAGAGGCAGAATCCATCTGTAATTCATAGGTACGTGTTCCAAACATAAAACACCAAGGGTGGAGAGGTACTTCTGTTGAGTACTATACCTAATGGTTTTATAATGTGCCTATTGCCATGGCAAATCCAGTATACTCACTGTATCTATGCAGGTGGTGTAAAAGAAGGGATGCTGAGGACCACCCAGACCGGACAAAAGTTACTAAGGATAAGCATGTGTTGAGCTATATTTCAGATCTTTGAGGAACATAAACATGGAATTAGTGGTGAGGGTGAACCCTCTCCTTTTGGTTCCTATTGCTTCCTATCTGACGTGGAAGTAGTCCTCTTGGAAAAGCCTTGGACCATAGGCTTGTGTCAAATATTGACAGTGTAAAGCTTGCCAGTAACACGGAGCAGGTTTACTCTGCACTGTGCACCACAGTCCTGTCTGCTGGTGGTCTGGGTCATCGGCTTAGCTGGAGCACTCCACAGCTCCCTTCCAGCTTAAGCACTGCTTTTTCTTCTTGTGGAAGCCAGAGCCATGGGAAAGGATGAGAGAGATGGTGCACAGCTGAGGCTCGGTCAGACAGGCATTGAACAGCTCACCTCCAAGGTTTAGTTACAAAATACACTGCAGCACAGCCGCTCACCTAGGTGGCAACTTGATCGGAGTCAAGGTAGCATGGCAAATCCTAGGACACCTTACCCTGCTTCTCCTAGCTCAGGTGTCTCTGTCCTGCCTTTGCTCTCCATCCACATGCAAAATGAAGAGTACGTAGGTATTGAGGGCAGATGCTACTGAATACCTTCTGTGCATCAGATTTGATTTGGTTGGGGAATGGAAAAAGATAAGTTAATAAAACTAGAACAAGCTCCCTTGCTGTGATAAGTCTGTTCTCAGGGCAAGGAAGCCACTTTGTTGGGTAGGAATCTGCGGGACCAACTCAGAGGTTCTTCCTGTGTATATTTGTTCTGGGAGTGGAACGTTTGCTTTACACGTTACTGACAATGCAGGCACAGTCTGTTCACTTTTCCAGATGTTGATTGTCCTGCTTTGAAACTTCTTCCTGTTGTTTTAGTTGTTTGTGTGTCTGAATGGTGGATTAGATGTACTGCTTGTTAAACAAATAATTAAACATTGGGAGCTTTGAAATCTGGTATGTTTAATTAATGAGCTTTGCTCACTTGATGAAAAGGATGTATACTTGATTCATTACAAAACAAGTATAGTTTTTTCAGTAGTGAACTGTTATGACAATTTGAAGTGTTTACTAGTTCATTAATATTTTTTTCATTAAACCTTAAAAAAACACCCAAGCAGAAAATCAAGGCTTCACACAACATTTGCTATGTAAACCCATTATTAGTGTCGTCTTGTGTATTGTCTCACCCACATTCTCCATCTATGTGCTTTCTCCCATCTCCTCCTCTGCAAAACTGTGCTGCCTTACAGTCTGGGATTAGAGTTAATTATTACTTTTACATCTTGCAATACCTTGGACCAAGGTCTGTGATGACTCCCTGCAGTGCTGGGTGCTGTACAAGTGCAAAAAAAAGCAGTCCTTTCTCAGACGCGTTTCAATAGATCTCATAAATACAGGCATCTGCTGTAGTGCTGTGTGACATCACTTAATTAACTGCTACACTGACTTCCAAAACTAAAACACTCCTGAAAGCTGTATCTGCTTCATTTTGTGCTTTAAGTATAAGTTCTACCACCAAGTCTGAATGTGTCTCGTATAGGGCAGAGAGGAAAGCGGAGGTGGACACTGTCTGCCAGTCTAAGGGGGCTGGATATTAAAGTAAACTACTGAAGTGGTTGGTCCCTTCTCATAACCATGGGATTGCAGGGCAGGTTGTGGACCACCACAGCGAGGTCCCCACCTGAGCAAGCTGCCACAAGCTCAGGAAGATTGCGGGAGAGGGATTAGGTTGGCACATTTGCACCTTGAGCACCAGAAGAGCCATCCAAGTTTCTGTCATCGGCATCTCCCTCCCACAGGCTTGAGACCCAGCATTGATCCGCCATGTGGGCCACCTGCAGAGTGAAAGCATCTATGAGATCTTTTAATTACGTTTTTTTTCCCTAGCCCAGACAGTTTAGCAGCAGGGAGGACATACTATTTTCATGTCTCTCTCCAGCAGCATCACCTGCTAGGGGGTGAGAGCAAAAGAGGGTGAGGTGGGCTCACTTTCCCATGTGCTGCAGTGTCCAGCATCAGTGAGGAGGCCATCCCATCTCTAATTCAAGGCAGAAAACAGAGGCAGAGGCCTTCAGAAATAAAACAAATCTTTCAGAAAGCAAATAAACACATAATACTCATGTAAATACCTCCTTTTCCAAAAAGCATTTAGGCATTTGCTTCAAATGTACTTGTCAGACTCCAATAAGCTTATTGATGAAGGAGGCAGTGAAAGAAGAGGGTCTTCAGCCTGAGCTTGGTTGTGGGCTCTAACAAAAATCCTTCCTTTGCACCCTGCTGCCTGCACTGTAATGTGCTGCTACTGCAGAGCCTGCGCTGAAGCAGTAAAATCACCTCTTCTGGCCTCCAATGGCTCCTTTGGGAATTGAATCGCACCTATATTCCAGCTTATTAAATCAGACGCTATGGCACCGAGCCTTGCTGATGGCCCCCTCTGACATAATTAAGAAGTGTCCTTTCGATGTGGGACTCTGCAGTACAGGAGCAGCTCCTTGGACGTGGCTGGTGAATCATTGGCTTCGCAGTAGTGACAGTTCTCACCTTTAACTAGTTCTGCAAACTCCCAGTGCTCCTGTGTTAGTGCCGTTTGCAATTCAAAATGTATTTATGCTCAGGGAGTGGTAAGCCTGGAGTGCCTGACCATCTCCTAATCCTCCCTGTTCTTGGTTCTCCCACTTCAAAATTTTGGAGTTGGGTATCTAGCCAGGAAAACACACAGTGTGATGGATCCCAAGGCAGGAGTCAAGCCCTGCATTCCTCCTAATTGTTTCTACCACCAGTTGGTTAGAGAAAGCATGTCACCCCACAGATGCCTGTGATGGTCCTCACTACAATAAAATGGATGCAAACCATCCCCTTTCCCCCAAAGTTGGAAATCTCAAAATATGTGAAAAGTCAAGATCCAGATTCTGCCTGGAGAATTACTGCTCCCCAGGCAGATTTCTCATGTCCTCGCTCTGTTTTATGGCTTTTCCATAATAAATAGGGAGCAAAGGCTGAAAAAACAACATAGCCCATAATTTCTGCTCTCCCATGACTGTAAGCTTTAAGGAACACCACTGAAATCAGTAAATTTACAGCAGCGTAGCTGAAGTCAGCATCTGACCCTGGATTTCCCCTGTCACCTCATCTTCCATAGCAAAACGCTCCTGCTGAAGCTCTGAGGAGCGATCAGCCCACACCTGAACGTGCAGGGTTGGGCTGTGCCTTTGTCAGGAGGGTTTGGCACTAGGAAAGAGAAAGAAATATGTATAGTGTGTGACTTTTATATAAATTGGTGTTTAGAACAAAAATTGTACAAATATCTGAGGGTGGACAAGGTGCGCTGCCGTGCTCATCCATCCCCGCAGTGCCTCAGAGGGCTGGGTGCTCATGCGCCCTAGGGTGTGCGGAGACAGGCACTGCCAGGCTCTCTCTTTGCCTGATGCTCTGTAGGTCTTATTCAGTGTATTTAAGGATGGATTTCTTCAGCTACGATGTGGCCCCACAGCCCCAGCAAAAAAGCATCGTGCCGGTGGAGACCCAGCACGGCTCCCCTCATCTGAATGAATCTGCCCAGCAAGCCCAGTGCTGGGGCACTCATTTCTTCAGGCAGTTCCCATTTGGCCTTTACTGAAGGGAAGGAAGTGTCGAGTTGCACTGTGCTTTTTATTTACATTTTTTTCAGCATATCTCCAATCTGCCCAGGATATAAATTTTTTGAGGCATGTGAGCCACCAATGTCAGCTGAAGAGTCTGGCTGTTTTGGAGTGGTTTTCAGATGCAATCCCCACAGCACAGGAGAATATGGGATTTGAGAAATGGAGGGACTTATAGAAGTATGCGTTTGCAGGGCCAGAGGATCCATTATGCGGACAGAATGATACCTACATGGTGATAAAGCACTCCCCAGAGCCCTCACACCCTCGAATATTTCATTGCTGAACCCTCAGCTTTGTCTTCCTGCGCAGGCAGTCAGTATTATTCCATCCAGAGAGGTGTGTAGCTTTGGACGATCTATAATCATAGGTGAAATCATGGTCTGAAGTCATGCTTTCCGACAGGATTGACTGATCACGAGTTACTGTTCTTGTCTCTACAGTGGCAGAGCTGCAGTCTGAGCAAGCTCATGCAGAAAATACAAAGGGTAGAACTTAATAGCTATTGCATATTGGGCCAGATCATTGCAGCCTTTTTGCAGACTTTGCTTGAGCCAAGTATGTTATTTTGCAGTGGTGTGCTTGATTGGAAATTCTAGATTTGCAATTTGTAAAAAAGTTGTTTGGATTCTTGTTTCGAAAGGCTCGCATCTAGGAAGGGGTGCCCACAAATGTCTCAGTACACGCAACCTGAAGTGGTTGATCACTGAGCCACTACAGATACATGATGCTAGCAGTGAACCATGCAAGCTGGATATGAAGACAGCCAGATACGAAACATATTCGACAGGTGTCATGTGGATGTGCACTGACAATCACAGCTCTTCACAGATGAGCATCACGTGGTTATAACCTCGTGCCACCCTGTTGAAACCAGGGCCCCAGGGGGAGTGTTGTGATGAGGAACTCATGGAGCGGTGATTCTTGTGACCCTTGTCTGTTGTCTCCCTTGGGTGTTGTGTCACTTGGGTGTGGGGCAGCCTCTGGTGAGTTCCAGTTCCGAGGCACAGGCAGTTCCCCTCCTCCTGCACCCACTGTCTTGCCACTGGCTCTGTGGAACCACTATGTCAGATTCATTCCCAGCAAAACTCAAAGCAAATAGCTTTACATCAAGGATGAACCTGACCTTTCATTCTTAATAGCCCTGAAAGCAAAAGATCAGAGAAAAAGATGTCAATATTCTTGACTGTATTGATGTTTGGTTGTGCATATGTCTTTCATCTAATAGAAGAGGTCTTAGTTCCTCACCCCGAAGCTTTCTCAGCTGGGAGATTCAAACTTGCAATAAACTCATTCTCTGGTGGAGTAAGTTTGGTATCTTGGAGGGGAAGAGAGAAAAACAGCAAAATAAAAGAACAAACCTAGCAATGCCATCCAGCTAACCTTGTGCGAGGGGCGGGGATAGTATGAAAGCAAAGACTTGCATGGCCTTCCTTTACCATACATGCAGACAAACTGCCCCTCAAGCATTGCTCTGTGCCATCTGAGTGGGGAATAGTAGTTCAGTAGTTAAAAACAAGGTCAAAAGTTGGGTTCATTAAGTTGTTAATAAAAAACCTCAAAACCTGCAGAAATCCAATGAAACGCTTGTCACAGCTATTGCACAGGTATTTCTTGCCTTCCACAATCATAACTCTGACTGTTATGAGCAGTATCATCGTTATGTGGTAGGTCCAGGGGATTTTCTCCACGTTGAAGACCAAGGAGGCTCTCCAGCCCGCCCTCTGTCTCATCTAAAAGTAGCTCCTCACAGCTCCACAACAGGGAGTCATGGCAAATACACAGACCTGGGCCACAAGGGTTTGCTATTTCTGCTGGCTCAGCTGACTTACATGGACACTGTAGAGAAAGAGATACTAGAAGCGAGTGCAAGCAGCACCACAGAAAAAAGAAGTGGAAGTGCAGACCTCTGCTAAGAGAAAATGTTCCTCTCACTGGACTATCCAGCTCATATTAACCTGCTAAATTTTAAGTTTAAATAATAGGTAGATAACACATTTGAGGTCCACAAAGTGAGTGATCTTGGACACATGTAAAAGTTGGGAAAAGCTCGCTTTTCATCTGTAATAAAGATCACTTTAAAGTTAATAGATCCACCACACACATGGCTTCACTTCTGTAGGTTATTGCGACTGGTATTTTAATTGGGTCTTCAATTTGTTTCTGATCACTGATCCACAGAGAATGCCTGCTGTATCATATCATAATATGATATAGTAAGTTTGGGGTTCCATTTTTCTTAGATGGAGTGTATTTAGTCCAGGTTTTTATTACAAGTTCTGCCTAATTTTGAAGGTGATTTTTTTGGATGGCTTGCAAGAAAATTAAGTTTAGACATACTGATTTCTCCTGGCATGACCTAACTGGAAAAACTTCACCTTTCAGGCTGGGTGGGCAATGCTTTTCTTTGTTGATCACTAGAGGGGGTACCATCCAGCATGTAAACAATTATCAGGCACTTCACATCCTTTGACAAGTCCCTTTGTGCCTTTAAAGTATGCCTAAGTGCCCACTGGAGAAGGCCTAGGGAGACACACAGGAAGAGGGAGACAGTTTTTGAGATACCCTATCCCATATGGATGGGATGTGTTTTCCCCTTCACAGTTTTCCTTAACAACCTGCATGGAACAGAAACAAGCAAGGAGACTGCTTTTAAGGAAGAATCCTATTTGTTATAGATAATAACATGTATGTGTGGTCAGGTGAACATGCAAACTGCTTTCCTAAGGTGATACTAATTTCAAGCTTTTGCAAGCTCAGAATTGCCTGGGACTGTGTTTCTGGTGATGCTGGCTCCACCTCTGCCAGGGATGCCGCTGTTCCCATAGCAACTCACCATCTCCCATTTTAGTCTTTCCCTTCCCTTTGATCAGACGAGATAATTCCCAGATACAGAATGAGCTAACAGTGTCCAGGTGCAGTACAGTTTGCATTAACGCTTGTTTAGGAGGAGCATGCCACTTCATACTTTCCCGCTGCAGGCTGTTGCAACCACCGTCACTTGGCCTCCTCTGCTGAGGGCGCTTCACCTCATCACAGAGGAGGTTTCCAGCCCACCCAGTGCTCCAGGGTAGCAGTGAGAAAAGGCAGGACTCTGCAAAGCTCATGCACACCCAAGCACTGGAAAAGGCTGTGTCCGTGGCCCATTAAGTTTATAGCAACCATATCTAGTCTTCGGAATTTTCCCGTTTCTTGCCAAGATCTACACAGCAGTTGGCTCACTACACTGAAACATCAGACCCCAGTGGCTACAATTCCTGGGGCAAAACCCCATTTCCCAGGATGAAGTGACCTCCCATCCCTACAGCAAGGCAAGACAGCCCTTCTGCCCTCCTCACCCTGATGTTGAAGGCTGCAAGAGATTAGATTAGTACTCTCAGTTTTGAAGAGCAGGGAGAAACACAGGGGAATGTAATTATTTTTTTTAATCAGATCATGGACAGTATGGCACTTTTTAAATCGTTCTGTGCAGCTTCCTTTGTATTTCTGCAGCACTTTTTCTGTTGAGAGATGACTGCAGGAGAAGGTCAAGTTAGGACAGTAACATGTCCTAACAAGCATGTTTCTGCTAAGCCTTTCTTGATTGCGACCACTGCTTCAAATGACTTAGATGCATGCTCTTCTTTTCCCCTACAGTCGGTCATGGGCAGAGCGAGGGTGATCGTATGGTTGTCTCAGATTTCCACGTCTTCATCAGGGACAGCTTGCAGCACATTGATCTCATGAAGAAAGAGCACCCTGAGCTGCCCATTCTCATTCTGGGACACTCCATGGTAAGCACCATCCCCTGCCCCTCCCTGGCAGCACCCAGGACACGTGCTGCAGCACAGTGGGTACTCTTGTGGAGGGCAGGAGACAACTCAGCCCACAGCAGGAAAAACAAAACTACAAGCAACCTTCCCTTCCACTTCATCCACTGACTGAGTTGCCAGCAGGCCTTACCCCACAAGATCTGTCTTGAGTATAGTCAGTGATTAACTTTTCTACATGGACCATGGCCCTAATTAGTGTCATTTGCAACAATGGGTCTATTTTTTAATAGGACCATTCATTCACACCAGGTACATGATAAGTCCCACCACCTCCCTGCAGCATTGGGCTTCTCCTTTCATTTTAAGCCCTCCAAAGCTTTGTGAGCAGCTAGGGGATGAAGCATGAAAATACCCTGTAGCCTCATTCTGTTAAACAACCTAACAGGAAAATGTACCAGGGATTAGGGCTGCAAAAACAAAGGCACTGATTTGGTGAACAGATCTGAAGTCTGATTCTGACAGCACGGGCCAAATCCCTTCATTCAAGCTAGCAATATTCCCAGTGATGTCATTGATCTGCTCTCCCTGCCTTCCCGGAGGAGACGAAAATGAATAAGTACTTTGGGATTCAGGCCATGCTCAGATAAACAAGTGTTCTTGCATAAGAAGGCATGGCATGCTCTGAAGTGCTCGCTGCGCTCCAAAGCCGCTGTAACAAGGAGCTAATTTCCCAGTAAGGTCTTTGAGATGCTTCTCGCTGCTGCTCCATTTAACAAGCCCTTGGTTCTCCGGCAGCGTGGAAGTTCACCAAATATTTCCCTTGGCAACTAATCCTCTGCAAACTTTCCCGAGCAAACCCTTCTGTCCCCCACCCCTCACGCCATCAGCCACTGCCCACATGCAGGAGGGCTCAGCCTGGCTGGCATCAGCTCAAAACCATGGGCTGGGTGTTTGCTGTCAGGCCTTGGGCACAGCGCTGCAAGGCTGGAGGGGCTGGAGACACTTGAAGAGGAGAATATTTAACTTCCAGTAATTAGTGAAGATTTTCACATGCCGGATGGCAGCATCGCTGTTGCCCAGGTTACCAGTGCCACGAGCACGGAGTGAGCCCGGCTTCACGGCATCTTCCCGATGCAGCACCAGTCTGTCATGCTGATAGAGCTTCAACTTATTTTTCAAGTCCCACCTGAACTACCACTTCAAACATTTTCTTCTTAGTCCTTTCAACTGAGGAGGACACAAGGCATCCTAGGGAGCCGATGGACATTGCACGGAGAGTTGAGTTCAGTGGGATGTGAGGGTTTACAGCATGAGAGAAGAAACCAGGTCTCCTCCCCCAGCAAAAATCAGCCACTTCTAATGACCCTGCTCCTCCAGCCTTCCTCACTGACCACACTGCACTCTCAATGGGGCAGAAATAATTTGCTTGTTTGGACTAAAACCCTTCCAGTAACAGGTTTGCTGTATAAATGAGATGTTGACAGCTGTATTAAGATGTGGGCTGTTATTTTGCATTGCAGGGGGGAGCCATCTCCATTCTGACAGCTAGCGAGAGACCCAGCGAGTTTTCAGGCATGCTGTTAATCTCTCCTTTAGTGGTAGCCAGCCCAGAAGTCGCCACTCCCATCAAGGTAAGAGCAAACCCGCATTGCACCTAGTCACCTCGCTCTTCCTCTGAAGGAAGCGCGTTAAGGCCTCTAGCCTTAAAATGCAAACCCCCACTGAGATCTGTGCCACCTGGATGCCAGTCAATACTTCGAAGTTCCTCTCCCACAGTCCCATCTACTTGTCAGCAGGGAAGTGAATCCTGAACTCGTCCAGAAAAACTTATTTGAATGAGAGTCAGAGAACGATGCTACCTCGGGGGGTGGTAGCAGACTGTGCTTTCTTCACCACACCCTGCGGCAGCCCACACAGTGCCGTCCTTTCCCTTCCTCTCCCACCGTTTTCTTCCTGACTCATACAGAGACTGGTATAGTTGCAACACAGGCTGCTGGCTAAGTCAGGCCAGGGTTATTTTTGGCGTTTGGGGGATGACCAATTTCTAAACAAAACTAGAGCTCTTGCGTCCCAGGAATCCTTCATGAGCCTCAAAGGAGACTTCCAGCTAAAGCATCACTGCCCCAGCTGCGTCCCATTTGGCTTGGTACCATAGCTGGTTCTTGTCCAGACCATCTCCTTCAGTTTGCATTTAGGCTTTGCCCCCTCCCATTCACATCTCCCTTCCAGAGCTATTTCTGATCCAAATTTGCACTGCCCGCTCTGCCCTTCCCCAGGGAGGCTCCGCAAGGCAATTGACCCTCAGCTCTCCCCTCCTTTCTGGGTTTTTAAAAGAATAAACAACAATCCTAAAAGAAGCTGGAAGCAAAGGGAAGGACCAGCAAAGCCAGCAGGAATGACAGAATATCTCATTCCCACAGGACTCCTTCCTTTATCCTTTCTCCCTAGACTCTTCTCCTAGGGCTAGCTTGTTTTAATCTGCTTCTAAGCTATTTCTTCTGGCTTTTTTTCTTCTAAGAGAAAGGAAACAGATTGTCGCAGCTTTCAGTATAATTTTGTCGCACCTTCTGCTGTAGCCAAAGCCATCTACTGACCCCACACATCATTACAAGCACCAAAGGGTGCTTTTTAATCACCTCACTGTTCCACTGAAGGAAACGCGTTAAGACCTCTAGCCTTAAAAAAAAACCCTACTGAGATCTGCACCACCTGGATGCCAGTCAGTATTTTCCTTCTAAGTACATCCCCCACAGCCCACTTACATTTCAGAGGGGAAGGGAATCCTGTTGTCGTCCAGTCTGGGCAAACTTATCTAAACAGGAGTCAGTGCACCAAAGGGTGCTTTTAGGAGGTTGGTAGCTGATTCTTCGCAGGTGAGGCTATACCTGACTCGGCATAAGGGTCCCATGAGCACTAGTGCCCCTGTTTTTTCTTATTTTGGAAAAAGAAAAAGAATAAATACTAAGAAAAAATAAAGTACAGGGTCTGAATCTGAGAGACACTGTTAGCTTTCCATTTCTAGTCAAGTCAAGGAAAATATGGAAGGATTTTCCTTCTTCTAGAGCTATACCTTTTGTTAGATGCTAAACCCTTTCTGAAATAAGGACTTACCAGTTCTGTGGGGACTAGTATTACTGCAGTCTGGTTTCTTGCTGATCTGTAACAGATTGTTGCTTTATTTCAGCATAGGAAATCCTAATCTTTAACTGAAGTATTTTGGAGGTGTTTATTCGGTCTCTTTCCTAGAGAGTGTCTCACGTGCAGTAATACAAGTGCACAGTGAGTTTCTTTCTCTTTCAAATCTATTGTTGCATCTCAAAACTGATAAAAAGTTAATTATTCCTGAAATATCTCTGCTCTGTCAAATTTAGTTGAAAGCAGTCCTGGAGTTGAAAAGGTGTTTTCAAGAGGAAGGAATGAAAACAGGCAGAATATTCCCACATAAGCCACGTTTTCCCATAAAGCTGAGCTGAAAACACTTGTGTGCTTTTTTTTCCCCTGAGAGCCAAAACACATTTCATTGGTGTTTGTGACTCTGAGGCATAAAGGCTTTGGTTTTCCCTTGGAACCGGTACGGCTTCTCGGCCCTGGGCCATTTCCCAAGGACCACTGCATTCATCCCTTTGCTGGGGAGGTTTCCAACTGAGCAAGAATTTACCTTGGCCTAAAAAAATGAGGGCTCAAGGCAGCAATAACAGCGGGCCAGATTACACACTGGGTCCTTCAGTCTGTGTTAGAAATACCTTCCCTCGCTGCTGAACCAGCCCTGGAAGCAGCAGAAATGCAGCCCGTCTGCAGGCTACGTGCAGGAAAATCAAATTCTGCTCTTTGCAGAAACACAGTTTCATCAATAGCCTATAAATCCTGTGTCCTGATAGAAGCATCAACCTACTTGTTGCAAATCCAGTGAAGAGGGAGGGATCTTACTGCCTTCTCCCTCTTCCTCTCAACTAATCTGGACAAAATGTGTCTCTGAATTTTCAAAATTTAAAAGGATGCAAAGAGACAGGAGTCACATATGCTGGCAAAGAGCAGAGTAAGGTTGAAAGAGTGTCTCCCACTACATTTCTGCTATTGAATGCTTTGAAACTGGGTGGGCAGAACAACCCCTTAGGAAGTATTCCCTAATGATTAATCCTTTGCTAACCCTCAGCCTATGCCTTAAAGACTTAAGTACACGATATTTTCTCTTTGTTTTTTGTGTTTTCTATTTGGCCTCCTCAGCCCAGCCAGTAATATCCCTATTATTGTACTACCCGTTCTTGATCATGTGGGAGCTATTCTCTCAAGAACCGACATTGTGACTTTGAACTAACAGGGAGATAAACTTCCATGTATCAATATAGCCAGCACTTCAACAACACAGCTTTTAATTAAAGTTGGGCATGTCACAAACTCAGTGCTCATAAAATCAGTGAAGGCCCAGGGGAACCTTCTGAATTTTTGATTATAACATAAAACGTTTTTCTGGCCATGACCTTGCCTCCAAGAATCATCAAAATTCCATCTGAATTTTGAGGGTGTACAACATGTTGGAAGGAATGGAGCATTTCCTGCATATCTGAAGACCTTTTGAAGGATGGTGGCAGAGTTCTTTCACAATCAGTCTTATAGATCAAGGTTAGTTCTGTCTGTGCATAAATAAGAAGTTTTACGCACACAGGGAGTATATACATGTGTGTGCAAGTAGACCTGACATGTCTATGTACAGGGCCTGGTGCTTCCCTTGTAGAGCTAAACCCCAAAAATGACTTCTCTGATATCACCAACCCAAGATGGTACGTGCTGCTGTACTTGCGGTCAGAAGCCAGCCCTATCTCTGTGGCAGTTCAGCAGCCAACTTGTGACTCGGTTTGCCAAACTCAAGATATGCGCAAAAACTTCACGAACATTTCCAAAGCATGTCACGGAGGCCCAGTCATCAGTAGGCTGTGGGGCTGGGATGATAAGCATATATTAGAACAGAAAAATGGCCATACTGAATCTGACAAAATCCTGTCTCACCTGTCTCCAACAAGGAAGAGCCCGAGAAAGACCATATATGCAGTTCTCCTTTCCTTGTCACACCTTCCCCACCTTCAGTATATTGTGCGGCTGGTGTATTGTTGCTCATGTGAGAGGAAGATTCAAATTTATGCTCCTTCTGCAAAATCCCTATTGCAGATCCTTGGGAATATAAACATTCACACATGTACCAAGCAGACATGGAGCAGAATCCCCATCAAACTCATGTCTTCTGGAATTTGAGACTACATCAACTAAATTCCTTCTTCAGCCAAATTTAAAAGTAAGCAAAGCCTCCATCTTCAAAAAAACACACCGTCTTTTACTTTTATGTGTCATCTTGGACCTAAATATCTGTGGCCTTAATACCCACATATGCATCTTGTGGCCAATACTGTAAATAGATCTTGAGAGAGCATCAGCTAACCTCTCATGCCAAGGTATTTCCTCTTGAATGTGCAATCATTAGGCATAAGAACTCACCCTAGCTCTTAACTCAGGCTCCAATTTTAGAGTAGCCTAATTGCCTTAGGTTGTCATGATAATCTTTGGAGACAGGCACTTCCAGACCATTGTTCAGATGTTAGAGGTGTTCTGGGGGCTGTTTCTCTCACTTGCCATACTCTGTAAAGAAAGCCAAGGGCAATTATGCTTCTTCTAAGTTAAATACCTCAGCTGGTGTCTAAAGTTACTTGGCATATACCTGGGTCATCGTAAGTGGTTTCAGAGAAGCAAAACTGTTACAGCATTGTCAGCACAGAGTCCATAACCTTGCCTAGGATTCATAAAAGTGCATTCCCCAAATCATCACTGACTGGAGTTAACACAAAACAAAGAAAAACCCATTCCTGCTTGTTTGCATCATACGCTCAGACTTGCATCGGTGTGGATATGTTTTTTTACTGGTCTGACTGCAGACACCTCAGTAGAAATTAATTTTGCTGACATAACGTCATAGCCAGTGAGAGGCTCAATATACTGGTAAGCAGAGACACCAGTTCTTAGTCATATCCACCCCAAGGTACACACATGTTCTCAAGTCTGCTGTGAGTCTTTACTGCTTTTCACTCCTGTATGACTTTGACTTCAAGCCTGTGTTATTCCTCTAATATCATCATTACTCTGTCATGTATCATCTGTGATCTGAGATGTCAGGGAGTGCTTCAGAAGTGATTACCTATCAGCAGAAAGAGAAAGCATAGGTGACAGCCTACCTACAAGTGTTAGCAGTGAACATGAAAGGGCCATAAAACAGACCAACAAACACTAATTGCATATTTTGTGACTTAAGTGGTGATCATTTAATTAAAGACAGTTATCAAAGATCAGAGCAGAACCCTGGTATCAACGTGCTTGTAGTGCTATTGAAATGAAAGATGTTACCCTTTCTTCTGCCAGCGGTTTCGAGCCTGGGCTGCTGAATGCTTTTGTGTTTCGTTCCCAGGAGACAAGTGAGCAATGGATTTCCTCAGCCAATGCCTGCACATTTTGCTGTTGTTTATTTACAGGTTCCCTGGAGAATATGCTTATCAAAGGGAGTGCAGCCTAGGCAAATTGCACTATCAGCTATGCACTGCAGCCTGAAATCAGAGCTGTGGCAGCAAGGAAAGGGCAGTAAACCAGCAAAACCCAGCCCTTCCGAGGGCTGGAAATGGCTTTTTCCTATCAAAGTGCTTAGCTGAGGTCTTTTTAGAAATTAACTTGAGAATGAGAAAAAGGCAAAATACAGTGAAGCTGTGATGTTGCTTGTGGATGGACAGCTGACAGCATTTCAGACTAGCACACCCACTGCCTGATCCCAGGAGCAGTTTCAACACTTTGTCTTTAAGAGAAATGCTTTAAATATAGGACAGATCTTTCTCCAGTGTCAGTTGGCATTTCTCAACTATTTAACGTCAGTGCTGATTCCCATCAGCTCAGAATTTGGCCTTCTGTGTTATCTCTCTGGCTCTAACTAGCTCTTTAACTGCTTGCTTTCCTCTCCCACAGGTTTTTGCAGCAAAAGTGCTCAACTTTGTTCTCCCAAACCTGTCACTAGGATCAATAGATCCAAACGCAATTTCCCGGAACAAGAAGGAGGTGAGAACCTTAATGCCATTTCAAGTCAATGCATAGTCGGTATTTCATCCCAGTTCTGCCATTTCTCTTTTTTTTTTTTTTTTAAAAAAAAAAAAAAGAAGTGTTTTACTAAGTCATGGGGGCAAGATCTATGCTGGTGTAAAAAGGTGAAACATCTTGAAGACAGTGGAACCAACTTCACACATAGCAGAAAACTTGTTCACAGTGGGAAATCACCTGTTCTTCCCTTCGGTGCACGTTGCACCTGCAGCCACTCTGGCTACAAGACGTAACAGAGATCTGTGCTATGATTGTGGTGGAAAGCACGTAGGAATGGTGTTTGTCTCTGCTGCGCCACTACCACTTATTACAGCAGCAAAACCCAGCTCATACAGGTTGCAGACGCACTGCTAAAGTCAACTTTTCCAACCCCGCTCTTTGCAGTGAAACCATTCAAAACTCTACAGTCCCAGACATCTGTTTCCTTCTTACAAACCAGGACCACGTTGTGCCGAATGCGTTCAAACAGAGGAAAAGAGCATGCTCACCTCAGAGACCTACAAGGTTTCCTGGATTACACACTGGTTGTGCTACAGCCTTTCCAAACAAATGATGTATTCTTGCTGTGCCTGAGAATAATACTTAAATGAACTGCAATTGAAGCAGCCACTGAACAACCCAATTCCAGCTCCACCACCGCGACTGTGCATGGAGCTGTTCCAGGGTGAAGTTTTCGTAGTGTCACCATAGCTTGGGACTCTTCTCCCATTCATACCCACTCCTGGTAATAACTATTGCAGACTGTTTGTGCCGTCACGGGCAAAACCAGATGTCGTTGCCTCGGATCCAGCCTCAGCACATCACACCTCTTTGACTCACCCATTCAGTAAACTGGAAAGCGAAGAGTCTCCCAGAATAGCCACAAGGTGTTCAGGGTTGTTTCTTGGCTCTGCCAAAGAGGTTTTGGTCGAACAGCTTTCAGTTCACCTACCTGTGAACAGAGCACAACGTTTCACTGGGCTGAAGGCAGAAAGGCTCAAGGAGCTGAGGAAAGGAAGACAAAGTAGGTTCTAGGAAACTGTCAGAACAAGCATGGAGCAAGTTCATCCGCATCCACTGATGCACCACATGACATATGTTCTTAAGTACCATATAAGTCTGCACAAAATATATACTCGGGAAGAAGGCTGATTCCAATCAACCTGTTCTTCATTACATTCAGCTGCTGTAACTTGTTGCATATAATTCAGAGAAAAGGTTGATATTAGAGAACTAATTCACTAAAATCAGATGGAGGAAAGTTTTCAGTTCTGCATTTGTATTTAGAGGATAAAAGCAATCAGTGCTCCGGAGGAGGGAAGGAATTTGAGAGTGTCACCCTCTACCTGAAGAGTGAGCGCGGCTGGAACACGTGGGTCTTTGCCTGCTTTTGCACTGATTTGTTGTGTGGCACTTGAACTCCGTGCTGCAGCTGGTCCTTAAGGGTAGCAGTTTTAAATACAACTCTGACAGCTGGATCCTCTGCTGGAAGATGCTAGTCCTGCACTAAATAGCTTTACAGGAGAAAAGTGACAATGTGGTGACATCCCAACTGAAAATGCATTTAGAAAAGTGTCAGTGAGCACCCTTAATTTGGTGCACAATATTGACTAAGCATTTCCATGTAGGCTGTTGGGGTGATGTTAGGAATCACCGCAACAACCAATGGACATAGTTTATAATAAATGCTATTCTGTTGTCTTTCTACACAAATATTTGCTCCTGCTCCCTCTGCACTATGATGCTCCAAGTCTCAAGAGCATTGAGCGTTGTTTTTTCTCTGCCCTTTCTCTTTCCATGGAGCAAGGGGAAGCCTTTTGCAGTGGATAAAAATGTAGGTCTGCTTCATTAGAGTCTGCTTATAACGGAGTAGTCTTCAAACTGAGACAACAAGCTCCTCTTTGCTGTGCTGTCTGCACACCTGCAAGTGAACACACAGCTGACATAGCAGCTGTGGATGGCAATGTAAAGTGCTTTCCCGACCATCTTCAAACACCAGGATTTGAGGCTTCAGGCACTTACTGAAGACAACACAGCATCTCGGTCCTCTGGCTGCCTCTAACACCCACCCCACCCTCTTTTTGGACTCAAGATGCACAGCTTCAAAGCACACAATGTGCTGGAAACATCCATTATTTATATGTTAAACATATTCTCCTGCCAGACCAACTTTCTATTCTCTAGAAATATTTTTGGGATGTCATCCAAGAATTTCCTGATGAGTTTATGCTCCCAACAGGCTGTCCTCAGGGTGTAGAGACTGAAACACAGGATGGTACGGAGATGTTTGTTTGATCTGCTTGCTATATCAAATGCAAAAAACACAAAAGAGAGCAAGAAACAACCTTAAAAACCCAGTCCGGTTTGTTATTCCAAGGAGGACTAACATCACAGGGGCGGGCACCCCTTTACTCCATTAATCTTTGTTAGCTGCCGTTGAATTCAGTGGTACAGTCCCCCTGACTTTAGTCTTGTTCCTGCAGAGTCCACATAGGATGAGGCTGTAATTATCTTATAATGAATTTATTGCTCTGCAAAATGCAAAGGGAAGATACAGACCTCTAAGCAGGGGAATGTAATGCAGCAGGAACCCTGACAGTTGCTTCTCTCTTAGAATTACATAGAGAGAAAAAGGAGCTGTTGTGGTGGACTCTGCAGAGCCTTTGCTGGACCGTGGCTGGAAGCAGTCACGGGCTCTCCTGGGGACACTCTCGCTTGCCCCTGCTGTCCCATGGCTCAGTGTGCCAACGGGAGCTCTGGGCTTGCAGGGTTTGCAGTTTATAGCTTGCAGAATATAAAGGCCATTCCCCGTCTTTCCCTCTTTCCCCAGCAAGCTGCTGCTTTGCACTCGCCCCGTGCACTGAACATTATCTCTGACAAGGATTCCTGTCCATTGACTGGGAACAGGATCCTCCCCCTGCAGTCCTGATCCATCTGGGTGAAGATTGGGTTATTATTTTTTTCCCCTCCCATCATCTATACAAAAATATTTGTTGGCTGCTCAGTAGCTAAAAATCCCTGTTCTTTCAAAAAAGAACAAGAGAAAGAAAGAAACCTATTAGGTCATTCTCTTAGCGTTTATGGAGCTGGGGAGGGGGCCAGCTCACATGAATTCATCAACATTGTTTTACTCCATGGGAAAGGAACTTCTGTCAATTCATCCGCCCACCCCTCCTGATTCGCCCCCGGAAAAGTCCCTTATTTGTTGCCTTCAATTAAAAAAAATCCTAAAAAATAAAAAGAAACCCATCTCAAAGCTGTGTTGCTTTAACACAGCACTGTGACATAGATCCAGACAAGTTACTCCCAGGCTGAAGCCAGTTGCTAAGTAGCCAGTGCAACGTGGTGGTTTTGCTCAAAATGCTGATGAAAAGTCAACATGCTTGGCTGAAAATATCAGGGTACACCCAGCTGTCAATGGGAGAGCTAGCAAAATTAGAGGGGGGGTTGGTGTTTTGGAAATCAAAGCTGAACTTTTTCCGTGAACACATTCACGAGAAGATGCTTCTTTCTAAACACAGGCAGGTTCTTGCTCTTTTGAAGCACTTTGTAGAGCAAGGAAGGTATGACGGGCAGGCTGAGCAGTGTAGGGGATGCAAGATGCAGGTGGAGGTTTCTGCACCAACAAGCTGGTTGGGCACTGGGAGAGTCTCTGCGGAGCCAGAAGGACCACATGCGTTTAGCAGGAGCGGAGGATGCTCACCATGTCTTAAGAGTGGATCCTTTTACCTTAAGCACTATCTCATCTTTGCAGTGGCCTCTCACAAACAGAGTTTTCTAAACGCTGAGTGTGCATGGGCACTTGCTTCTTTCAAAGGGAGAAACTAGAGGTAAGACCCTGTGGTGACAGACTGCTATGTTTGTCTTCCTGCCAAAAACTACCCCTCACTTCAGAGTAGCCATGATCTTGCAGAGGCCAAAACACAACAATTGTTTTAATCAAATACTGGAAATGTCTGCTGAATCCTAGGGTCCCTAAATGAGCACTACAACAACTTGAATTTCTTTGGTCCAACTCCAGCACAAGTTAGAGTGGCTCTACAGTTCTCACCCCCTTGACCATTGTCAGCACTGTGGGCTGGGCCTGAAGAGTGCCAGCCACTAATAGTCCCAAATTCCCACCCACTCCTCCCCCTTGCTGCACTCGAGGATAGGAACTGGGGGGTTCAAGCAGCAGGAGACAGTGGGGACTGCAAGCAAGAAGGTGATGGGGAAAGACTTGTGTGCTGCCAGCTCCATTTCCCATGCTTTGTGCCTCAACACATTTGGGACAATGAGGAGGGAAACTGGCTTTACGCTCTCTGGCAAATTAATGCCCCCAGGTGGGAAAGCCCCACCATGTAGTGCCCTCCTGCCACCCTGATAACCTTGTCTCATGGGGAGATGAACACAGAATCCACCCCAAAGCCTTTCTGGCTTCTTGGTGGGGACCAGGCAGGCCACGCTGTCCTGCTACAGTGCATGTCTGTGCCTATGCCTATGCATAGCCCTGGGGTGGGCTTGTGGGTCACCTCCCACCCGTAGTCCCCTCAGGGCAGGCACGTGCAGCAGCAAGAGGGCCGCAAGTTTCTGCAAAGCAAGGGAGAATCTGAACAGACCCCACTGCCTGCAAGGAGAGGAGGAGACTCTTGTTGGCTAACCTATAAATAACCATCATTTCTATAAACATCTGCCAGGGTTGGGAGAAACTGGAGGCTGTGCCAGAGACCAACCCATAATCAAAGCATTCTGGCAAATATTGAGATGGCAGTGGCTGTGTGGGCCGTCTCCATGTACAGTATACAAATATTTACTGTAGATTTGCCTGCTGCGGTAACTACTCATTCCTAGCAACTTTCTGCACCAGCTCTTGTACATTTTTATCCTCTCACAGTCTGGCTAAGCAAGTTGTTGACTTTGTATTTTGGCCTACCGCCTAATACCGTCATTTGCTGCCTTGTCTGTGCACACTTGGCACCCGGAGAGGACCCCTCAGCGTAAGAGTGCTTTGCAGTCAGGTGTGTCAGTTGTCTGTAGGTGTAGGTCATGGTCTTCATCCCCAGAGAGGGAAGGTGAAGGAGAAGAACATCTGAGCCCTCAGCAGAGAGGATAAGGACCTAGAGAACATCAGCTTTCAACTAATGCATCCTGAAGAACACTCTGCAGAAGAGATGTCACCTTTGACTGACAGGAGGACATGGCAGAGCAGAAAAATGCAGGCAGGTGCTCCCACAGGAACAGTCTTTGTCCAGCACTGGTTGTTTGCCTGCAGAAAGAGCTTTGGCTTGAATATTTTCTAGTGATGTAAGAGAGAAACACACCAGCAGGGAGCAAGCCAGGTTGTGTGAGCCATTCTGGGTAGCCACAGTAAAGACCAGGACCTTGACTCTGATGGCGGGATGTCCTGACAGAGTAGGAAATGACCATGCAAGCCAAGGGAAGAGACTCCTCACTGCCAGGCTGACCTGCTTTGTCTTTTCTGCATGAAATATTGGTAACCTTAAATCACCTCTTTCTCCCTGCCAGATGGAGTCTTACACATCCGATCCCCTGGTCTACCACGGTGGCATGAAGGTCTCCTTCGTCATCCAGCTGATGAATGCCATTGCCAGAATTGAGCGAGCTCTGCCCAAACTGACATTGCCCATCCTGGTGCTGCATGGCTCTTCCGACAAGCTCTGTGATATCAAAGGGTCCTATTTACTGATGGACACAGTGCAGAGTCAGGACAAAACACTCAAGGTCATCTCGCTTTCTTGATTTTTAGGGTATTATCCTGTCAGTGTTGGCCTGAGCATGAGTGACTGTGAGGGGTAGGGAGCCTGCTGAGCTCCAGAGAGCTGGAGGCAAAGCAGGGCTGATGCACTGGTGAGACAGAGCAGGTTAGAGCCCCTTTCACCAGGAGGTAGCCCTCCCGAGGCACAGTGTGGTGGCCTTTCACCAGCTACAGCCTGGCTGTGGGCAAAACCTGACCCAGGGGTGGCTGTGTACCTAGTGGGTCTCTTGAACATGAAGCAACTCGGCATAGAAGTAGAGCGAGGCTCATAAGCAGGTAAAGTGTTGACCCCAAAAGCTCTTCTGAACAACGCCAACTGTGTGAGCACCAACCTTACCTCATGCCCCAGTGCGTAAAGGTACAGAGGGGCCTTTCCAAAGCACTGCACAACAAAAGCCACTTCACATCTGCTCATTTCAAGAGACCCACAGCTGATTAACCAATTGTTAGCACATGAATGAGCCTGAAAGAGAGACAGGGAGACCAAGGGAAAGCTTTTGTCATTGGAAAAATAACTGGATAGTCTGGGCATAAAGGAGTAAAATTGCACAAGGCATGATGGGAACATCCCCCATTGTCCTTTAAACTCCAAGGGCATGATAAGTATTTCCTCCTCCTTAGTGAGGTAAGCAGCAACAAATGCATGGGGTTGGGACATGCATTATCTTCCTAAAGGGCAGCAGGGTGCTCGGGTAACACGCCGATGTCAACCTGCAATGCCAATGCCTTCCTGCTCGCGGAGGGCCAGCACCACCAATGGCATCTCTTTGATTTCATAACCTGCCACATCTAGGAAAAAAACCTGACAAGGTGTGGGCAGGACGTGTTGGACCTGTGGGTGTTGACGAGAGGGGACCAAAGGCTGTTTTGTTCGTGTGGATTTTTTTTTTTTTTCTGTGCTAATCTCCACTCTCTCCCTGGTTGCAGGTGTATGAGGAAGCCTATCATGCTCTCCACAAAGAGCTGCCTGAGGTCTCTACCTCTGTCTTCACAGAAATACTAACATGGATTGGCCAGAAGGTCTCAGCAGCTGGGGAAACCAGCCATACTTAAGAGCAATTGGTTTTGCAGCTCTTACTGGGGTTTTCTGGGAATCGATGCTTTTCTTAATAGCAATCTCTCTGAAAAAAATCTAATGTGGAGGGACTCTTGGGATATTTTATCGTGCACAGCATAAGGGAGGGTGGGGGGAGAGGCACAGGGTGGGGCATTATTTGCTGATGTAAATGGCCATTGACCTAATCTGGGGAAGAATTGATAGCTGTGGGAGCAGCCGTCAAAGCTTTCCAGGTCGGGCAATTTTACTGAAATGCCCCTCACCCACCAAACTTCCCCCGTGACTTCCCCTTCTCTGCTTTTGCTGGGGTGACTGGGGTGTATTTATACTGCAATAATTTGGGGTTTGTTAAAGAAGTCAGTATCTTCCACTTCATGGTTTTGATTCCAGGTGCATACAGTCCCTTCCCTGTCCCCACCATCCAGTACCTTAAAAGCCCTGGTCCTGGAGAGGAGAGCAGTAACGAAGGTGCTGGGTAATAAGGAGAGGCTAAGGATGGAGCTGACAGCTCCCTGAAGGTGAAAGGCTGGTTTTCAAGGTCAGACCCCTTTGGACACTGCCTTTATAAGCAGGCCAGGCCAGGGGAGAGCATAAAGAGAGCTTCCCCACCGCCCCGCACATCCTCTGCGAGTTTGCACTCGGGGAAAGCGTGTTGAACAGCTCTTTAATTTTCATCATCAGAGCAGGATCCCAGAGGGGAGAGGAGGAATGTGGAATCAAATCCACTTAGCACATTCAAAAACCATGCTTTTCCCAATGCCAAACCCCATCTCCTCTGCAAAACTAACTATTCTGTAAATATTCCTAGGGGCTGTTTTTTTCCTTCCTTCCCTCCCCCCCCCCCCTCTTTTTTTTTCTTTTGGAATTAATCCCTTGCGCTACTGAAACTGAAAAAGCAAAGTCAAAGTTATAAGAGAATATAGTAATATAATATATGATGTATATAGAAGTGGCTGGGATCTGGGGAAGAGATAGGAGGAGAGTCTAAAGAAGGGGTTAATTGTTCCTTCCCTTGGCAAAGAATAATATTGTCCTACCGGGATCCAGTCCTCTCACCATAACTTTACAGTCATAATCTGTTGTTTTCCTTCATCAGTTGGAAAATGTCCTGAAAATAATGCTAGAGAGAAGCGCAGAGCATCTGGTGGGTGGGGATTATCAGTGGGTGTCCTCATGGTCCACCGGTTTAGCAGGAGACCCACAGCATGAACAGAGATCCCATCCAAGTTTGTCCCAATCTCCTCCTAATCAGCACAGCCACCTTTGGGGCAGATCACTGAGCAGAGGGGCTGAGCTCACCCCTTTAGGCAACGTGGGGAGCTGAAGGCAGAGAATAGGGTGCAATCATCCATCCAGCATCTACCTTGCTGCACTGGGGGTGTCTAGGGGCACTGGTGTGCAGGTTGCCATGGAGGAGCTTGTGGAGTGGTCTAGTGGTGCACACAAGCCAAATCCTAGAGCTGCCTGGGTCTCTGGTAGCAGCAGGGCTAAAGAAAAGACTTAAGACCCAGTTATGGAGTAGAGGCATTGTGTCAATGCAGCAAAAGCAGCGTAGTGGTCACAGTGTGGCTGCACGGGTCAATTTGTCCAGGGTGATGGCCCTAATTATGAACACAAGTCTTGGCACTAGCCAAAGGGAGGGGTTTAACCTGCCCCTCTCCCACTAATTTTGCAAGAAGAAGATGCTTGCAAATGTTGCACTGTGAGAGAGTGGGCCATCTCCCCCTGTGACAAACCAGCCCCCTTATTGCCTTCCCTGGCAGCGGTGGGAACCATCGCTACGTCTTGTGCCGCTGCCCCCAGGGCTGGATCCCGCCTGCACAGTCGCGGGAGGGTCACCCACCTCTCCTCCCCTCGAAGCCAGTTCTGGCAAGATTCAGGAAAGGGACCTTTGTGCAATAACAGTCAGAATCAGAGCTCAGTCCCATTGAGTCCCAGCAGTGTGGATGGATGAAGGGTGTGTGGATGTGTCCTTGTACTGGCCATAAGGGGCCCAAGTCAGGAAAGCTCTTTTAGACAGGTTGGTCCAGGCACTTTCATACTTGTATTTTCTTGCCTCTAAAGAGAGGAACGAGCTGCAATTCTCCCAGCAACACCAGCTTTTGATTCATTATTCCAGTGCAATTAGCTGTTGCCACAAACCCCTGGTAAACCTCTGGTGACACTCGCTTTGGGAAGGAGGCGATGCACAGGTCGTCTGCTCTGTATCTTCCCGCAGCCTGGCTTGTGGCAACTTCTTTTCCCTGAGCAAGATCCCTCCTTGTCAGATGCTGCTGGGGAAAGACAGCAAGAAGAGAAACACTACAGCGGTGATAAACCTCACCTGCTTCTTCAGCTGGAAGGGAATCAAGTAGGCGTGATCCAGTGGTGACAGACATTGCGGGGGTAGTAGCAAGATAATGATTTAAGGATGGGATTTCTGAAAGCACTTTTTCCGAGGAAGTCAGGAGCAGCAAATCAATGCCCACATTCTTTACATCCCTTCCCAAACTGACAAGCACTTTGTGGGGAGGAGGGAAGTGACCCTCCAGCAGGAAGGTCAGAGCCCGTCTGCTCCCTCCAACCCGGCTTCAGGCAGAGGAAGGTCCGTGGTCAGTGCCTTTGGTAAAATGTGTCCTTTCACCCAAGAAACATCTGCAGCTCAGCAGAAATAAAAGGAAACCAATTACGTTGATCTGGGGAAGGCTTGTCCCTCTGTCTAGCTAAGCTCAGCAATGGCATGTGGCCTGGGGAAGCTGTGTCTGAAAATCAGGTTAACAGACAAAAAGTTGAAAGAACAACAACAAAAGCCAAATAAGCCCCAAGCCCTGGCACAGCAGGGGTTACTGCCACCCTCAGCCAGTTTTCTGAAGAATTATCTTCTGAGGAAATTAACAGAAGGAAACCTACCCCAAAAAAAGCCCCAAGGGCTCAGCAGCCTGCCCGGCATCGCACACCTCCAGGCAGGCTGCGGAGCCGGAGCTGCCCATTTGCAGGTGGGGAGATGAGCCCAGAGAGCCGGAGCCAGGAGCAAATCCGCCCGGGCCAGTGGAGATGCTGATTTGCACCAGCTGTAGCTCAGCCTGCGCGTTTCAGCTCTCGCTGCGGTTGCTGATCCCTTACCCTGCCTGTAAGCTACTTTATATTGACCCAGTTAGGTTTCACCACGCCCCAGAGGAATTCTTCCTTCGCTGACCAGATTAGTAATGAGCAGAGCTGCTGCCAAGGGAAATGTAATTAAACTCTATTTTCAAATGGCAGATACCATTTGCAGGGAGCACAGCCGGCCTTACGAATGTTGCTGTGCGGAGCCGCACCAGAGACCAGTCTGCCTTTGAGAATGAGGTGGCACTCATGACTGAGCAATAGCAACGTGTAACTACTGTATATATCACCACCTGTAGCACTGAGAGACCGTTCCCCACTGCATAACCCATCACATTTTCTATTTAGCCTGTTCTTTTTATACCACTCACCTTAGCACAAACCCATTGAGAACACACTTACTTTTCCAAGTAATTTCTGAGCTTGTCTCTCTTGTTCTGTTGTGTTCCGGTTCAATAAAATACATTTATATATATATACATATATAAAACATATATACATACACATGTATTTTCAGTGGGAAAAACAAATTTAGGATTCTTAAAGGAATACAATGTATATTGCAACTAATAATAAAGTTATGTTTTCTGAACAGACTGTGTTTGAGGGCCTCATTGGTGACTGCCATTCCTCCGGAAGGTGAGAAAGGAGAGGCAGAGAGATATTAAATTGCCGTTCAGCTTGTGGAGGAGGGGGCTGCAGCCCATGGGTGCTGCCGAATCGCCGGCACGGCTGGCACCCACTTCCCAGCCACTGTAGACTGGGGGGTCTGGGACAGCCATGTCTCACGGAGCCCTGAAGTTCCCTTTCTGCTCCAAGGCCAGCTTTTTGAAGAGCCCTGAAATCCAGAGCCTCACGCCACTCTTTGCTATAGCCCAGAGCAGCACAATAAAAACCGAGCTTGGGGCACTGCCGGTGCAAGATGTCTTTACATCTAACTTGACCTAACAGGGCTGGCTGGCTGGGTAATCTTGAGGAAAACTAGCTCTACTCTCCTCAGAATCAAAGCTTTCTGGTTTCTTTTAATTGTAGCTGACGTGCTAACTTACAAAAAAAATAAAAAGTCCTCTGGCCCAAGTGCTTCCCCCACCCCAGAAGAAACAGCAGTCCGGAGCTGGTGGAGGAGCCTGGAGTAACAGGCGAGCTACAGGCGAGCTCAGTCTGCTTTGAGACCTGGTTCCCATGCTTTTACAAGCCTGTTAAAATATTACCGTGGTCCTGAACCGTACCCAATTCAAACAGGAAGCATCTGCACCATGGCCAGGAGCAGCAGCTGCTTAAGTCCTACCTTTTCCCCCAGCTGTGACTACAGGGAGGGCTGGGGCAGGGGTTTGCTGCTCCCTCAGCTCCCAGGCAGTGCCCCGGTGCTGCCAGAGCCCCCGGTCTGTCCGAACCCGGGGTTGGTGCTGTCAGGGTGTCCCGTGCTGCAGAAATGTCCCTCCTGCCCGGAGAGCAGGGCTGGGGCACAGCCCAGACGCAGGGTCCCCTCCCGCCTCCATCCCTGCGCAGACTTCAGGACAGGCTGCTGCATTTGCGGGGGCTCCCTGGTCACTCACTCGCACCCCAAAACGGGTGACGAGTGCCACTGCTGCAGCAGGGGACAGACAGGACAGCGTATCCACGTGCCCACCCTCCAGCTGGAGTCATTAGCAGCGCCAGACCCGACCCACAACCTCGGGCAATTCATTTCATCCTCCTCATGCCTCCACTCACTAAATCAAGAGAATAATATTCTCTTTCAGCAGCCCTGCGCGGGCTCTACGTCTGATCACACCCCGGCTCACCGGGTCAGAAGCTCTGGCCGTTGACTTTGATGCACGTCGGCACAGAGAGCGGAGCCGGCGCTTTTTGCCAAGGCAGTGGGCACACTGTGGCAGTAAGAAACATCAATAGTAACAAGACTTGCTTTAATATCGGCAAGTCCCCGGCTCTTTTACCCGGTATTTTAGTGGCTCATTAAGCTCCTCACAGATTTGAGGGCTGACAGTGTGCATGCCGTGGTGCCGCCAGTTTTCCTGGTGTCACCACCCAGTGCCCAGTGAGCTGTCATGGCCGTAGGTGGCCTTTCTGGTTTTGGCATATGCTTCTAGTCTGATCCTGTGAGTCTGCGGGAACCCTGAAGCTTTTTGCCTATTTCTTTCCCCCCAGCCTGTGCTTAGTCTGGTGTTATCCAGAGCTGGTGGTTTCTCTCGGGGCTGGTGCAAGGTGGGGATCAGCTGATGGTAAAGCAGGAGCCAGAGCAGTGCCGTGGTAGGCAGGGTGGACTGAACTCCTACGGAGTCCTCTCCAGCTGCCCCAACAAGGCTGGCGGGGATGGGCAGCCTGTCCTGCCATCGGGGCATGGGGCAAGAGGTGCTACACTTGGTCACATTGCTGCAGGGACCGTGCCTCTGTCAGACCTCCGGGACCACACAGCCCACCACCTGGGCCAGGCTCAGGCACCAGAGAAGAGCCAAATGCTGCTGCTTCAGTGAGCAGTGGCGAATTTTAATTCGGAAAACCTGCTCAGCATACAAACCATCGGTGCTTCGGTTGCATTTTCTGCTGGCAAATGGTTAAGTGTGGGATTTATAGGCCATCAGAGGAGGAGGGAGAAGTGGGGGTGTAATTCACTCCAGAGTGGCTGGTGGGGGCGAGCAGGGACTTGCACCTCTCTGGCTGCTGCCATCCCTGCCCAGCCTTGGAGCGCTTCTCCACTGCAGGAAAAGGGGATGGAGCTGACGGGGCCACACTGGTGCCACCGCCCCATCACAGACCACCACTACCACACACTGTGCCGGCAACCTGACTCCCTGCCACCGCTGCTCCTGCTCACTCCAGGCTCTCAAAAGTGGGCTTTTGTGAACAGTGGTTTGCTCTTCTCTCCACGTAGCACAGCACAGGTCCCCTTCGCGCACAGAAACAGGGCGGTGCTCTCCCAGCTTATCCGTCTGGGATGCTCTCTTTCTCCATCTGATGGGGAAGCTGCTGATGTGGAGCTACCACTCACCTTCCTGCTGCTCTCCTAACAACTGCCTTATTAAACCAAACAGCCACATCCATGAGCAAATGGTGCACAGCCCACATATCCCAACAGGAGCAAGCCAAACAACCGACCTCCCCACGGCCACCGCTCTTCGGGAAGGAGAGACATGGGATTAATTTCCCTTCCCTCTGGAGGAAGCTCTTCAGAGTCTGGAAACATTCCAGGAATTCAGATGAAAACAATTCCTAAGAGATCAATTAAGAGTTTGGATGGATCGCATGATATGCGCTGATATCTAAACAGAGGAAACTTGGCAAAGAAATCTGCTTGGCCTGGGGGGGAGCAGAGGGGAGGGCAAGATGTCCAGCATGGAAAACACTTGTCTTCTAAGAAAACATGCAGAGATGAGAAAGGCAGAGGCAAAGCAACAGCAGCTCGGGTGCAAAGGACAAGTGGTACCTTCCCTGGGTCAGTTTAGGAAGGGTCCACCACCAAAGGCAAGCAAGCCCCTGCCAGACCACAGACAGCCCTGCCGTGAGCCAGAGCCCCAGGAAACGCAGAGCTTTCCAGCCTTCCCAAGGTCAGCAGCCTTCATATCAGAGTTGTGCCTTCATTTAGATGAAAACCCATGCAATGGCAACATCAACAAAGCTCTCCGGAGGCCAAGAGTGTGAACTTGGAGCAGGAGATACCCACATGCTAGAAATAAACAACTCTGGTTCCCCATGCAGAGAAAAAAAAAAAAAAAAAAAATCAGTTTTTCCCTCACGCTGGACCGCGGGGTCAGCTTCGTGCTGCAATGACAGCAACAAGCCGCCTGCCCACAGCACAGGACAGCCCTTGTGTTATCCATACCAAAAGCCCCGCCGGCGCTGAGCTTCCAGGGCTCAGCCGTGCACTTTCAACACCAAGTCCTCTCTTCCTCTGCCGAGCGTGTGTACATCCCATGCTGTGGCTGCTCTGCACCAAAACCCAGCCCGGGGGCACTTCCGTGACTGGCAAGTCCTGGATGCCCAGCAAACGCTGAACTTTGCACGCAAGACTGATCTGCCCCGTTACGGCAGCCAGCACTGCGAGCACTGCAGTCGGCAGAGCAAGAGAAGTACTTTCCCCTTGTGTGCTTTCAGACCTGGAAGACTGTTGTTTAATTGAACGCATGATTGGAAAAGGTCAGATAAAAATCAGGAAACAAGAAACACCGTCTCCCCCAGCCCCGGGAAGGGAAGGAGCAGTCACCCCAGGAGCAGCATGGCCAGAGCCAGCGCCTTGAATGGCTTTGAAGATGCTGTGCCCGACAAGCACTCAGACCAGGGAAGCAACACGGCAGAAAAAGCTTTCTGGACAATTCGCCTGAAGCATTTTCAGCGTCTCAATGAGAGCCTTTGGGAAAGGGAAAGAGATTGAACTTGCCGCCAACAAACTTGTTTTAAAACTCCTGGATAGAAGTTCAGCTTTAGATCCAGGGAGGAGGGGGGTGGAAGGAGTTCTAGAGAGCAGATTGCTGGCTCCCATTATGGAAGCAAGCTTAATAAAATTCATAGAAATATTGGTGGTTCTGCTGTGCTGTGCCAAGAATATGTTCGAATAAAGCCTTCTGAGCAGAAGGGAGAGATATAATGTCATCTTAGCCTTGATATGAAAGATCAGCCTTCATCTCCTAAAGCATATCTCAAGGAGCAGTAACTAACACATTTACTTGCCTTCCCTCCAGAGCAGGTCTCTGCACAGCCTTGCTCGCACGGCTCATCACTGTCGCAGCCTTGTACAAATGGTACTGGGATGACCCTGGCTCGCAGAGAAGTGATATGATAAGAGAATAAAGAGGGAGGCATTTTTTTCTTACTGGGGTTTCAATGACATCCCAGTGCAACGCAGACCAGCTCAGTTTCCTCCGTGGGAAAGCTACATCAAGTTACTTTGGATTTCTTTAAAAAGACCAACCCCACCCTACCCTGAGCCCAGGAACTGATGCATCTGGCCACGGCATAGCACTCCCTTCACCTCCCTCTTTCCTAACACACCATGCCAAAGCAATGGCCTCGTGTTTTGCCATACCAGCAAGCACAGCAGGGCACAAAGCAGACCCACTGGCAGAGAGCTGCAGTCAGGAGGAAGCAGATCGCACTTTCCAATCCTGCTCCCTTTCCGCTCGAGCTTGCTCTGACAGCAACAGGAGGAGAGAGAGGAAAGCTCTCGCACTCATTTCTCAGAGCTTATTTTGGGAATCGAGCAGCCAGACCCTCGGGACCAGAGCTAGCTCTCTGCATGGGTACTGATCCTCTTCCAGGGCTTTCTTTAGTCTCCTGAAATGCCCTTCAAACCTTGCCCTGAACTTGCAGGCTTACAAAGTTAACCACAACTAGGAAAAGTGGAAGGCACTTACACGCTCGCCCCCTTCCCCAGATGCTGATCACGTGTACCTCGAAGCTTGTAGCTTGGCTTTGGCCTTAGGAGTCTGCATGTCCATAGCTGCACCCAAATGTGGCTGCTGTCCCCTAATTAATAGACTGCCTCTCTGCAGCCCTTGCCTTGGTTATTGCCAATAACCCACCTCCAGTTTGCAACCTAAAACCCTAGAAACCATTTGCACCCCTAGAAAAGGAGTTCTCCGCCCTCTCTCCCTCCGCACTTCTTCAAGGCAGGCAGTAACCCCAGTAGAGCCAGCATCTTTATTCAAAACAGGCCCAGACTCTGACAAATGGTTTGCCAGCATGGACTCTCTTATCTTAATAAATTTGTTATGTCAAATCTGTTTTAGCTTAGAAGGTAAAACAAAAACCTGCTCTGCCAGCACACCCACCCCCCGTGAGCAGAGAACAGAGCCAAGCCTTTGTTTCCCATCACCAGCCCTAGCTCGGTTCGCTCATCCCTGGGAGCTGAGCACCGACAGACGCAATCCAGCTCCCCAGGCTCTGACGGGCTTCGCCAGGCTGCCCACAGCAACAGAGAGAAAAACTGTGTCACCCAGAGCAGACAAGTCTGTCAATACACACCGACTGCGAGCTGTTCCGTGGGAAGGTGCCATCTCTACAGTTTGACCATGACTGTACCAACATGAACAGCTCAAGCCTCTTGAAGAGGCTCATCTTTTACTCCAGGCTCTCACAGCACAATGATACTCCTCGTAAGCACTGTTTGTTGAGTCCCAAAAGCCTGATTAGTGCTTGAACTTTTCCAAGCCCAGTCCCTCCCTTCAACAGCGTTAGTCATTCAGATGCTATTAGTATTCCCCCCCAACCCCGAAAACTGCACGTTCCTACACGGAGCCACAGGGACAGACGTGGATCCTCGTTCCCTGAATGCCAGTCACACTCTGAAGCCAACAGGGGCTGCACACAGGCAGCTCAGTTATTGCCACCAAAACTACAGCATCCACCCAGACATACAAGGCAGAAGAGAAAACAAGTGTCTGTGTCCTCAGACAGGAGGACGACGACTGCCCAGGCACTTCAACAGCCTTGAGCTTTTGGAGAAAACACACACTTCAGGGGGTGCACTGAACAAGTCAGAATAGTTAAGCACAGAGGCTGAGAAATCTCCATCCTCGGATTTAATGGACAGTCAGCAATGACAGAGGCACAGGGTGACAAGAAGAGAGGGAGGGACAACTTACTCGCCAGGGGCTGCCCAGAGCAACTTTCCGAGATAAGCATCACCCTCTACCACCACCACGCTGACCAAGCCTGTGCCACAGTCCTGCTAATGAAACAGTATAATCCTGGGAGAAAGGAGCCAGTAAAAACAAGCCGCTGCTTTACACCCATGTTCTGACAGGACTGTATGCACAGGTCACCAAGGGAGGAGAGCAGAGTCATGCTTTCCTCGCTGCTTGGAATCCAGGTGGTGCAGAGCCAGCCCTTGGCCTGGCTGTGGGAAAATAAGCTGAAGGAGCCCACCGAGTCCTTTCAGAAATAAAGCCACACTGATGTCATCAGTTGGTAACAAAGACACCACAGCAGGAACAGATATAGTGAAATATACTATTTTATTGCTGCACACATGCTTACACATTTCTTCTTAAATATATTGTTGCTCTGATAAATTTTACAATCTTCTGAATTCAACAAGTGGCTAGTAGTAAATAAAAAGGACAGAGGCAACAGAACACAAAAAGGACACTGGCAACAGAAGAAAAATCAAAAGGTTTTTATTTTGTGATAAAATTATTTGCAGCAAGAATAAAGTGAATTCAAATCTAAGTTTTGACCTGGCTCATCTTAATTAGAGAGTTTGCCTGCATGCTGACCATCTGCTTATGCATGCTTTTTGATAGCCCTATTTTGCCAAAAGGGATGGGGTGGTTAAAGGACCCCGAGTAACTGGACAATCTGACAGGGCTCACAGATGTGACCACTAAGTGCACGCACAGATGAAGCGTTTGCTTGGCAGCCCGTGTGGAACTGCACTACTGGGGAGGCAGACCAAAAGGCCACACCGACCTTTCCTCCCACTTGTACACCTGCAGCCTTACTTGCTCCATGCTTAAGGATGCAGGAATGGAATTATGCAAGAGCAGCCATATGGAAAACACTTCCCAGCACCGCTGCCCCTCCTCTGCCTTCCTCATGCTTTGCCCACTACCAGTGTCCACTTTGCTTTAGCAGCTGAGGCATCTGCAGAGAAAAGCATTAGCACATTTCTCGGTATCCTGTTTCTGCACCTCGTTCAGTACAAGCAGAAGGCAAAGGCCATGTTCTGTTCTCTGGTGGCTCCGTGCAAGCCTTGTGCAGGGCTGTCACAACCACTGCTGTGGAAAGCTGACTACTAAGATGTCAGATGCAGAATTTATGCAGGAGGAGCAGAGGGGATGTGATAAACTAAACATCCTGCTTATATGTTCGGTATCATCTTCAGCCATATAGGGAAGAGAAATGTAGGGGAACTGAACCAGCTGGGCTAAGCTGTTGGCTGTTTCTGTAGCAGGCTTTCATAAGCCTGACACTCTACGGAGCAAGAAATCGGGCAGTTCTGCTTTCACCCTTCTTTCTCCAAAATATATGGGACTTCATAGTAAAGCTTTCTCAATAGCTCTTCCCCTCCTCAAGTCACTGAGATGCCTTTATCAGTTCAAGTTGTACTGGGCTCTGTGGTGGTCCTGTCAAAGCCACACCAAGCTTAGAGATGGACGTGGAGGTACATTCCACAAATCACACAACACACACACTGCTCCCTCTCCACGTCACCAGCCCGAACAGAAGCACACTCTTGCGGCTCCCTGCTACCATACTGCAACACACCCCTGCAGGGACACATCCTCTTCCCTCACCCTAATATGGCTGCAGAAGACAAACTACAAGAACTCCTTGCACCTCCTCACAGGCGTTTTGAAACAGAGGAGTTGAAGCATGCCCTGCTTGAATAGCCCTGCAGCCACCATCCTCTGCCCCAAAGAGACTTGTTCTGCATGAGAAACCAGTTAAACACAGATGAGAAAGTACACAAGCATCTGGGGTCCAGTTAAGTCAATGCACCTTATTCCTGCCCCACCAGCTCTGTCCTCAGCTTCTGTTAAGCGCAACTCAATCCCAAGGTGTGATCTTGCCAAAGTCCAGCTTTTTGAATATGGTGGCCAAACCCCAGTGCCCCCTCCTCACTGCAACCAGACGCAGCCTGCCTAGTGCAAGCGGTGCCCAAAGCCTGCCCACGTACATGCAAACAGCTTCAATGCACACCAGAAACAGGCAGATACTCTGAGCAGGGGCAGTAAGGCTGCTGTCCTCACAGAGTGTGGGAACACCAGTTTCTTACCTGGCAAGACGAGCAAAGAAGAGAAATCCACCCTCTCAGTACAGCCACACCTGTAGCAAGTCCCTGCTAAACACTGGATCTCCAAAACCTTTCCTTATCCACATGAAGCACCACTACCATTACAGAAAACAACACCCTGAAGCTGTGGGGGATCCATGCCCAGTTCCCACCTCAAACACTAAAAGCACACCTGACATGGATTATCGCAAGCTCTTGCCTCACAAAGTGACCAAAATGACTCTATGGGTTAGTAATGGCAGCCCACTGCCTGTGCAAGATTCCCTGTGTACTTCACACAATGCCAGTTCTCCCTCCCAACTCACAGCATGGCAAAGCGTGCCTGGCCTGTGCCTTGCAGACCCAAGACTCTCATAACGTGCCATTCTGGAGATGAACAGCTCTGAGGGCAGCCTATTTGGCAAGACAAACTTTATGCAGGGGTATCGCCTGCTGATTCGTGCCAAGGAGAAAGAACATCATTACCCTCATTAGGAGTCCAGGGAGACAATACGAGATAACAAGACCTACTGCAGAACACAGATTCAAAAACATTCGTTAGTACAAACAGTGAATTTCCTGGAGAACAATGAAGCTACAAGGCTCAAGGCTGAGCAAAGCCAGAAGGTCGACGAGTGGGACAGCTGCCCTGCAAGAGATCCAAAAGGCCCATTTTCCTTTTAACAAAAAGATTTCTGGTGACCCCTCTTCCCTGACCCACCAGCAAGTCAGTTTTGCTCTACCACAATGGACAAAAAGAAAGGGAAAAGTGCTGTTTCAAAGGCGAAGGTGTTTCCTTCCCCTGCTAGGAAGAAAAGGGGTGCTCTCCCTTTTTTATGGATTGAAAGCTACTGCTTTCTAAGAATGGAAGGACTCCAGCATCTACTGTATTCCCAAAGATGTTTGTTCAGAAAGCAAAGCTTTTAAATTCTGAGCACTTCAAAGCTAGGGAAGACCTGAAAATCACTTAGTTTTTATCATCTAAGAGCTAAAATAGCAGGTGGAGACAGCACCTTCCACATAGCCAAGTACTCCTGTGTTGCTGTTAGGGAAGCACTGCCCACCTCTGCCAATCTTATAATGCTGATAGTGAAAGAAAGGCCATCTCCCTTCTGCTATACTTATTTGGAGAGTTTAATCCAGTTTTCTTCCTCCGCTGGTGGCAACTGAACAAATATCCTGGCATGAACCAGTTTCAGAAGTGTGTTGCTGGGCAGCAGAACAGGATGGGTCCTAACACCGGGCAGTACCAAGTCCCCCAGAACAGCTCCCTTACCACTCCCAACAGCTTGCAGTCTCCCATCCCCATTGTATTGTACAAAGGAGCAGCTACTGCTTTGGGCCTGAGCTTTGGGAGCTACTTCTGAAAGGAGAAACAAAAAAACAAAATAAAACCAAACACAAACCAGACACGCAAATGTCCAGACATAAATAAATTAAAAAGAAACCATGCCTGCCTGAAAGTGGATGGGAAGGGGGACAAAGAAGGGGAGCAGAGACATTCAGAGACTCAGATGTTCTCGCACTCTGAGCCAACCCAGTGGGGTCTACGCAGGCTGCATATGACAGGCAGGGTTTGCACACATCAGCACTCAAGCCCTATACTGGCCAGGAGGTTTTCCAGAGCTTCAAGTTTCTGGTTGGCTTCCTCGATGGCACTGTAAGTCTGCACATTGCTGGTGATGTGGAAGCGGATGTCATCAACCAGAGGAATGGAATCAGTCTCCTGCCGTTCCTCCACAGCCTCCGCATTCTCCTTCACAGCAGCCACAAACTCCTCCAACTCCACCAGCTGGATGGGGTGGACAAAGAACCATTAGGAAGACAAGGCGGCAGGTAAAGGGCTGTAAAGGGTTGGGATAATAGGCTCAGGCACTGTTGAGGGATCCCACAGAGGAAAAGGAAATGCCAAGGGCACATGGAGACCCAATCTTCCTGTGTCTCCTACAGACACCACTTGGAGATGCCTCCTACCATTCATCCTAAGGAGGCAGTAATACTCCAACAACAAACGGTCACAACCATAAGCAATCTGCATCTCAAACAGCACACTGTAATGCCCACTAAACTAAGCATCCATAGTTCTGGTATTGGGGCACATGAACATACATAATATCGCCTCCAGAAAGGCTCCCTAGCAGGAACCATGAGATGCTGCCAGACACTTTTGGGAAATGTCTTGCAACAGGCAAGGCAGTGGGTGCTTGTGCCCAGTTCAGAACCGGGAGCCACAGATGACTATTCCCACCGCAGCTATCAGCCCTACCACCAACAGCCGACCAGCAGATCACAGCAAGTCAGCTGCTCTGTTCTGCGCCCAACCTGACGGAATCAGGTCACTCATGAATGATTTTGTATCAAGTTCCCCAGGAACATGTGGTGTGCTGAAGGGTGAGAGGCAGCTTCCGTCTGTCTACGCTACCAAACTGTGCCTGGGCACAGCAGGTTGCTGAGCTCTGCTCTATGCTACACACACTGCCAAAATCTCTCCCTGTTGCCATCCTCAGTGCATCTCCACAAGATGCTGGCAGCTGCTGATGTTTGAACAGCTGGGGTGACTCCATTTGTGCCAACACCCTTAGGAAGGCACATTGCCAATGCTGGGTCCAAGGACTCCCACTCAGGCTAGAGAAGGGGAATGCAAAGCCCTACCTTACCCGGTTACTACCTGCGATATTCATTCAGCTTTCAAACTAAATCGCCCTTTCAGAAGCCAGAATCTGGGTGCATACTGATGCCTCTATCATCCCCAAGCTATACACTAAACAAAATAACAGCCCCAGAATCATTTCCTTCACTATTTTCACATACCAAAAAGAATTTCACACCTTTCAAGCTGCAGGTGAAAATATTACATTCCCATGTGAACTGTACCAGCCATTTATAAAGATCTGCCTCAAGATAAGAACACCCCATAGATTCTAGTCTATCCTTCTGTATGGCAAGTTCCACAAGTCCCGAAACATCAAGCTATAATCACTCAGGATTACAGTTACACTTAAATGGAGCCCCCTAAAGAAAACTTCAGTGCTAGATTCATTACTTCTGGCTGTTCAGCAGCCAAATTTCCCCTGTGGAAACCCCTACTGTTAGATTTGTCATCCTGGAAGAGAGCAGAGATCACATTAATTGCTCTTTCCTATAGCATTATGCCAGGAAGAACTCTCTCCAGCAAACACCAAAAAACATTTCCTGCACAGAGCTCCCCTGCACACTCCATTGGGTTCTCCAGGCTTCAGCTGGTGTATTCAGGCAACACCATTGTTGCTTTGGGCACAGTGGCCGAAACTCAGTGAGAGTCACCTGCCCATGGCACTTGAAGAACTTTTGGGGCAGGTTTTTCACCCCGCAGTCCACAGGGATGTGCTAGACAGCCACTAGTATCTGGCCTACTGCAGTGGCATCAGGTACTGCCACACTCCTCATGCTCTGTCCTAACTCACCATGTGCTTTGCCACTTAACTGCTACTCATTTTCAGGAAGCATGTTAAACCAGAGGGGGCAACCACTTATTACAGACTAAAGTACAATCATCAAATCTGTTGCATCTGTGGCTCACTATGCAGTTAGATTTATGGGCACGTGTGGTAAGTGCAGTGTTTCCACTACCTTCTCGATGATCTTTGCCATGTACTCTGTGCACTGGTCCTCCAGCCGGGTCAGCTGGAACAGCTTTGCAATCCTCCAGATGCTGACAATGTTGTCCTCATCGAGGATCTGAGCCAAGGTCCTGCCACAAAGGCGCTTGAGCCCAGGCAGCAGGTACATGTCTGCCACGCACAGCACGTCATAGGCATTTTCCGGGGACAGCTGGCAATGGAAAGAGGAGAATTACTGTCCAGTCCTACCCACTTCACTTGTCTCTGGCAAACTGCCGCCTTCTCTTGTGTTTTAGCAGAGGTTCCCTAAAGTGTTGTTTGGCCCATTACCTGACAAGTGTTAACAGTACTATGGAGAGACAAGAGCTCAGTCTTTCAGGGCTAGGTCTTCCACCCAGCTACCACAGAGGAGTTTAAAATGCTGCAGAGGCACCTTGTTCAGCACAAAGCAAGAAGTTTGCCATGCTGCAGCTAACCCCTCTAGCTAAGCACAAAGCAATGCTGAAACACTGAAGTGCAGCTGAAAGCTGGCTGCTAAGAAATGTTCAATGTGGTAGTGGAAGGAGGTAGCTTTTACCTGAAGTACTGAAAGCTCTTCAAAGAGACAAATAGCAGAACAGAGCACCTTGTCCCCACTAGGACTCTTCTTCCCATTCTGTACTGCTGGACTTGCATTTTGTGAAAAACGTGCAAAATTCTCTTAAGTTCCTTCCTCAAACCGGCTCTGCAAACTCAGCCAGCACAACCTCCCTGGCCCAGGCATAGATCCAAGGACAGAAAATTGCACCCCAAATAAACTGTAGGTGAGGCCCCACTAGTAAGGAAGAGACTCTGCACATCAAATACCACTGGAGCTTTATCAGGCATTCGAACTGAACTAAATTCATGCACCAGATGCTCAAGCTTACACTGCTGTGAATGGCCTTTAACATTTTCAGGCTCTTGAGCTAGAGAACCACCCTCCCATTTCCCTCCTGGGCGCTTTTGTTCCTTGCAAGTGATCTGAGGATAAAAAAATGCTATACATAATGTTGGAGACACCACCTCCAGCTTCACTCAGTCTCTTCTCCCTGGCTGGGCAAATCCTATTTTAGTAAGCCATCTGCGTCACTAACCTGGAACTAGAGCCTCTCTCTGCACAGTTCTGTTCCTGCTAATGTGCAAAGAGCACAGTTACCCACATCAATTTTAACAGCGAATCTGCAGGATGCAGCACACCCTGGCTGTGGAGGAGGCGAGATCACTTACATCTAGAGTCCAAGCCACACTGGTCTAGATCAAGGAATGGTGACTCTGGTGCAGCATGGTCCACTGCCCTGATAACTGGTCAGCAGCAAAAACACTGCTGTCCACATCTACACATGTGGTTGCTCACTCTGACAGCTGCAAAAAGCTGATCATTTCTTCCTCTACAGCTGTCCACACCAGTGTTTGAAGAGACTACTCACAGCAAATGTCTCAGCTGTCTAACACCCTGCAACAGCTGTGCAGGATGCGAGGTGTATTAGAGGCACGCCACGAATGCTCTAGTGCCACAGTGGTGTAACAAAGCTCTTGGGGTTATTAATCAAGTGCTGCTTTGTCCTTTCATAAGCTCCAAGAACTTCATGCGTTGGAGGTGTCTGAGTCAATACTATTGATGGCAGCAGCTCCCAAATGCCTGATCAAGGACAAACCTGGCAAACATTCCTCCAAAAGCTCCCCTTGAGCCCACACAAGAACTCTGATCAGCAACTTCTCTTTCTGCCTGGAACCCTTCCTGTCCTCTGCACACACTCTTCCCTCTAACTGCAAGCACTGTCACTACTATATAGCAAAGAGACATAAATCCTTTGAAAAACAGAAGTGGAATTGGGAGCGCACACACTTGACTGGAGAAACTCAGGGCCGGGAGAACACTCCATGTGGAACTTGAGCTCTGCTCCTGTTTTCCTGACCATTTTTCCTAGCTGTTTTTCATGACGGATGAACTCTCTGCAGAACCTTGTATCTTGGCTGCTCAGTTTGAAATCCAAGCTAGTTTCTGTGATGGTACCATCCTGCATAGAAAACATATGAGCAGGACCCTTTCAACTCCTACACGTTGCTGTTGGTCTGTCCTCCTGCTCCAAATCCTGACAGGGTAGCTGAGGCACCCCTTGGAAAGGGATGGCTGCTTGGAGGGCAGGCAGACTGGAGAGGCGCAAGGGAACAGGGTCACACTGCAGTGCAGTCACAAGGTCAGGAGGGTCTTCACAACCCCAACATGCTGCTTTCCCTCCCTGCCTGCCCTTTCAGTGCAAGGCTGAGGGAACAGTGCAGACAAGTGAAGCATCTCCTCTGCGGCATACCGACGGCAATCCTGCCCTTGCTGCCTGCTAAACACATTTCTCCCTACCGCACATTCCCTGCTGCTACCCAGAGGTGAACAAATCAGCAGAAACAAGGTCACAGCTGTGTGCACTCTGTATGTGGCACCTAACCCAGAGCACAAATACTGCTTGGGAGAAGTGACACTGGCAGGTGCAGCAGCGTCTCTGAGCACTGCCCTAATGCCAGAATGTGTTCTGGCATCTTGTAGCTAGACCTGCTGAAAGCACTTGCACAAAACCAAAGCAGGAAGCTGCTCAAACGCTGAAATTTGCTGCACCTTCCACTAGGCTGAAAACTAGGTGGGTTTGGGCCATTTTGTTACTGCTTGTGATACTGAGCACAGCAAGGCGTTGGTCTCCCAGCGGAACTTTTGCCCATCTCAGCAATAAATAACAGTGGAAATAATGACTTGCTACAAATGGAAAAGTGGGCTATGATGCCAAGACTAAATAAGCTGAATCTCTCAACCTTTCCACATCTCCAAATGCTTTCAATCTGCCATCTACTGGCAGCTGCTCACCTTATCCTTCCACAGAGCCCAAGAGGGAAATCTGCAACACCCTGCATTTATCACGCCAACATACAACATGCAACCTAATTTCTGAATTTTTGTTATGGGATGAAAGACTAGGGATTTGCTTCCCGAATGTCACGCACATAAACTAGATCCCTGCCTGGCTAACAGCAAGTTCCAGTATGCAGGTTCCTGAGACAGAAGTGAGGTAGCAGAGTAGGGCAGTGGGATTTAAGAAACCACACACATACACCCGCCTCCAGATGCTGTAAGAAAACACTGCTGTGAATATCTCCAGAATTAACCAGTACAGGAGGAAAGGCTCCATGGCTGGCCTCACCTCTGTATCATCACTGTAGATGTAGTAGAGGACTCGGATGAAGATGTCTTCCGAGATGTTGTGGAGAGTCACCACAGGGATGCTGGGCTGTGTCTGCAGCTCCTCACTCTCACTGAAATGGTCTTCAAGAAGGGCTTTGAAATAATCACTGCGACCACAGAAAAATGCCTGGAGAAGGAAGAAAGAAAGACCAAAACACTAGCATCTTTCTTACTGCACCAAACCAAACAGCACTACCAACCAGCTGTCAGAGCAACTTAAAGGTATTTTGGAAGTTCAGACTCTGTAACTCTGATTCTCCCTGTATTTTGAACCTGCATCTGCAAAAATTTTTCCATACCTTATTTCTATCCATGCCCACCCTCAGAACCAAAAAAACAATTTGTAAACTTAAGAGACTGGAAAGTAGCATGGTATTAGGGCAGGAGTTTGAGTTGAGGTTTGATCTCAAAATCTATTCTTACTGCTGTTTACTTGCAGCTCAAACATTCCCGTCTCCAGACAATGAACTCACAAGCCAGCAGGAGAAGGTTTTGCAGCTGCGAATGCTGAGATGAATCCATAAATTTATCTCCTTACCTCTGCAAGAAAGGCAGGGTTTGCTGTTTTGTTAATGCTTTAAATATAGTTTCCAGCTGCAATAAGACTTTTGGTTTTCCAGCTGATGAGGCAATGCTGCCTCTGCAGCGTGTATCCAGCACTGGATGAGTGTGGGAGACAGGCAGACTAGAGTCATGGCAAAAAGGAAGGAGAATGAAGTACAGCACAAGCCCATACCTTGTGGCACAAAAAGTTGTAATCTGCCACCCGGAAACACACGTCGGGACAACTGTTAAAATTGTCGGTGCTGTCAAATGGCAACTCCCCAAAACCAACCTAGGAAGAGAAACCAGAAAACCCTACCTTCAGTATTTGTGCTTTAAACATGCTCAGGGTCCCAAGTTTGGACTTCTTGGTCTTCCCAGAAGCAACCATCCATCTGTTTCCTCAGCACAGCACAGAGCACCAGAGATGCTCCGAACACAGATTTCAACGTGAGGAACTGAAGTCCTTGCACTCCTGATAGAGATATTCCTGGTACAAGTTACAGTTGCCTCCCTTATCCATGGAAACTCTCTGACCCTCCATACACCTCTGGAAAACATTTCTGTGCCACCTAACAAGGCAGATAAAGTGGAGGCGAAGTTTACTTCATGTAGTGGGTATCATAAGCATACTAGAGCTTAGGACTAGCCCTTTAATGTGTAGATGTACAGGTAGATGAAGTAACGTGTAGATTACATAGATGTATATACCAGTTTGAAGGGGTTTGGCTACAATTACTGCCTCGCTTGAATAATCCAACATTTCTAAAGCACATTTTAAATTTCTCATTTGATTTGCAGCCAAAGATAGTGTTGTTGCAGTATTAATACTCTAGTGAATTATTTTAACACCAACATACCTCCTCCCAGTCCCACATGCCAACAAAGACAGCACACACACACAAAAAAAAAATCTGTTTGCCTTATGTTATTTTAAAGTGACACTTCCAAGTATTTTCACTTTCATCTAATCCTATATACAGTGTAACTGAATTGTAAAAAAAAAAAAAAAATAATAAAAAAATAATTATATTCACATCATGTAACCAAGACAATCTCTGGAAACAAGAGATCCCCCTGGTTCTTGCTTTCCAAACACATGCCCCTGAGCTGCTTGGGCTGAGGAGTTATCCAGGAAAGTTACACCCCAAGTTTGCACCTGGGAAAACCCTGGGCTGACCATGAAGATCAGTCTCCCAATTGAAGGCTACCTAAGCACCATTTCCAACTTGCCTGTCTCCATCCTAACTGAAAGCAATGAACATTCAGCTTCACTGAGGAGCCAGATAACTCCTCCCTCCCCAACCGAACCAAGACACAACCTGCCATACACTGGGTTAGTGCTCTCAGCCAAGCTCCGTTCACATGCAGTGGGGTTTCTCTCATAAAACAGGTTCTAGGATGTGGCAAGGCACCAAGCTGGCAAAAGCTCATACCACCACTGAACATGGCAATCTGGCCTCATTTGCCAGGCTCTTTGTCAGTCCACAGCAACATTTGGCAGCTTCTGGTTCCTAATCACAGGAGAGTAAGCCCAGCAACATTCAAATTGTGTGCACAGCTGCCACAGCAATGCTGCCTCTCCATAACACCTCTCCCCTGTGAGTCCTTCCCCATCGGGGAACTCCTCGCCCCAAAGAGATGCGGCAATTCAAGGAACACTCCCCACCTGATCTATTATCTGCTTTTCATACATCTGTAACACAAAGGGCACCTCCAGCATTGAAGATGAGATCACATTGTCCCAGTTGTAGATTCCCCAGGCTGCTCCCTTGCTGTTATCTGTGTCTCATGTTACAAGGCAATGAACAAACGGCGGTGTGGGATCTGCAGCCACGCTCTCTGTGGCACCCCATTACCAATGCTAGTAGTCACGATCCAACTGCCCACTCCGTTTGCCTTGCTGCTATCCCCACCCTCTGCACACAGGTTCCGTGTCCTCTCCTAGAAATTCTGACATGCTTTTCAAGGCTACAGCTTTGCAGGTGCATTACAGGTAAAACAGACCTAGAAACAGGCTTTGATAAGATGCCACTTTTTGTAGCCCAAGCATTTTAATTGAGATACGAACTCCACATCACCTACGTCCATCCCTTCTTCGCTCCCCTTTCATTGTCCAAACGTAAATCTTTAAAAGGAATCCATCCCTCTGGAATAGACATGGGAGTTTTATTTGTCTCACAGTTTGTCTCCTGAATTACAAACTCCTCCAGGCTCAGTTCCCTGATTCCAGCCTTGCCTGGTCCCTGCTCTGATGCTCTGGTTTACAAGGTCATTTCCAATTCCTACTACAAAAGCAGGTTCATGTCTTTGTCTCTCCTATTCAGCATGAAGTGGATTTGCAGAATTTTCCCTTTTACTTCCCTTTTAAGTCTCTACTACTTCTACTCTCCTCCTTTGTCATGCTTGAAGAATTTCACCTCCTTTTCAGGGTCTCCCTGCAAAAAACAGGCCTGTTCCTCCCACCCTCCCCAATTCAGGCAACCTCCTTAGCATACTGCCCTGCCCAGGCAAAGCACAGCTGCCAAAGTTAAGCATGTTGTCCAGGAAGCACAAAATAGTCTAGCCTACAAGGTGCAAACACATTCACAGTAACTCATTCACCATACAGAAACATTCTCAACACCTCTATAGCATAAGACTGCTTTGAACAGTCACAGGATCTTCCAGCTATCACACGTGGAGGACCAAGTCTTTGCTGCTACGAATTTGCTATTAGTGCTTAAATAGAAATGTTGCTGAAGGCAAAAACATACAAAACAAATCAGTGGCAGCAATTTGTACCTTGGCCAGATTATCTCAGCAAGAAAACTGTAAATTAATTACAACACAAAATACAGGGGTGAGTGATCCAAGAGAAGATTATCAGCCCATAATCAGACGCAAGTGGATTGGATAAAAAAATAATAATTGGAAGCATGTTGTAAATAGTTCAGTTAATCTGCCTCTGCCAAATGGGCAAAGCAAAGCACACGAATAACTGCCATGGACAACCCCACTACACAGGTGTGGAGACAGACAAGATGGAACCCATCTACTTGTTTCCAATGGTTCTTGTTACACATTACAAGATTTAGCTTTAACCCAAAAGTGACAAATGGTCACTTTTTTTTTGCAGCCACATCAAATGTCAGTACAGATGGAGAGAACGTTATTTATTTCATGGCAAACTCTGATCTTTTTAAGTCTGATTTAATCTTTGCTTGAAAAATAAAGATTTCAGTTAAAAGGTAATGAAAAACTGCACCTAGTCTCATATATTGGAAGCCCTAGAGTCTCTAACTCGGAGGTCACCTGGCAGACAACAGATGAAGATCTAGGAAGACAGACAGTGGAAAGCCACATGGTTTTTGACAGTTGCCTGGATTTTGGTAATATTTTACTTAAAACTGTGACTGCTAAATTCTATTGCAACAAACCAAGAAGCAGCTGTTGCGGTTCTGGCCATTAGAAGTTTAAAACAAAACAGAGACCACAACCACACTTTTAAAAACAAACACCAAAAGAGGAAAGGCTTTCAAGTATAAACAGAAATGAGAAACAAGATACCAAGATTATAAACCTGTTCAAGAGTTCAAAGAACAGATAGTTCTCACTCTAAAAACTAATAAGGAACTGTGATTGGATAGCAAATGTTAATTATTGTTTTAGTCATACAGCATATTACTGAAATATGAAATTGTGATGCATAGTTTTCTGCATCATTCAAATACCAAAGACATTACATGCAAATTATTTGTTTATAGTGAAACAGAAAGTTGTACACATCCCAATTTCATGTAATAAGGCATTACATGACATGCAGCAGCTCAGAATGTCTCTCTTGCCAAATTCTGTTCATTACCTGAAATGCCATCAAGAAATGCTGACTTTTATCCAGAAGCCAAATACCTATTTTGCTCTGCATAGGCTGGAAAAAATCTATGTTTCTCTCAAGAACACAGATGTTTGTACATGACTATTCAGTTGCCCCTGACATTTTAGGTTACATAGTTTGTATACTATTCCCTGTACAGCATCAAACCCTGCAAGAATGAGGAAGTGTGAATCCTCTGTCCCAGAACAAAGATCCTTAATTCACAGAATTTAGCAATTTGCAAACATTAGAATGGCAATAGGATGAAGAACTTTGTTCACATATTCTTTGTAAGTTAACAAAGAAAAAAAAAAGACTTAGAAAAAAACGGGAATCTTTTAGAATTTATCAGGCTTAAACAAAGCACCCAAGTTTGTGCATGGCATACAAGTTCTCCAGTGGATAAGGTGTGCACCCATGCTCTCTTCACTTTTACAGCCATAATAAGTCCAATGCTGCTGTAACTGCCTTTGTTCTGGTCTATGAACACAGCAAGAAAACCACAGCTCACAGAGGCATTCACAGTGCTGTCAGATGATTATATTATCCCAAGTTTCGTATTTTCCTTCCAGCTCCTCTTCTGCATGAAAGAATTAAAAGGGAAGCATTTCTAACCCTGGAGAATAAAAGCTTAACTTGACAGGAACCATCAAAGTCTGGGAACAAGCAAGCAAACAGAAAGCATTCTTTTTATTTGTGAAGTAACTTAAAATGAATGTAAATCTCATTATTTTGAGGCCCGTGATCCTTTTTTTTAATTCTCAGGAAGGTAAATCTGAGGCTTACTTATATTATTACCTCCCTTTAAAGCCTACAAACATACAGAAAAGCATATAGAAAGCCACAAATAAATACACAGTTATTTGGGGGAGGCAGGTTACATAGGAAAGATTTCCACATTGGTAGATGGAAACTTGATGGAGAAAAACACCCTCTATGAAGTGGTCAGAGAAATACGTCTGCCAAACGCCAGCACAAAACATGCTGGCTTAGTACAGGTAAGAAACCTCATCCAGCAGGTCAGTCACACTCTCATGCACATGCACACATGCCCTCCGTGCCAGTGGACAAAAAGGAAAAAAAGACAATAAACTTTGCTATGTCACTCAGTCATACAACCTCTGGGCACAGCAGTTACCTAAAATGAGTTCATGTTATTAAATTCAGTGCTTGGGGAGGGGGGAGGGAAGACAGACATAAGAGCAAAGTGAACCTGCTGATACTGCAGAAAACAACAGATGCAGGGAGAATGAAGACCACTAATATTTATCCCGTTCTCCTGCAACTAGGAGTGAAGATTCACATATCTGAGCCTAACTAATAATATTGATGGTATTTTAACTTAGTGATCATCAACCTGTGGTCTGTGGGCTATTTCTAAGGGTCAACAAGACATAGTTATGAAAAACAAATCTATTGCCAGTCAAGTTAAATTCGTTTCAGAGGGACTCACATTTCTGCTGGGAATATTTTCAGGGTTTGAAAGCACCTCTCCACTGTAGGGTGTCAGTTCCTAGCAAGCAAGACATCTTCCATCTGTATGTCCCTTCAGGTACCAATGCCTGCTGATAAAGCATTTCTGATACTCAAGAAGGACGGCAGAGAGAAGGAAAAAGAGCTGGGGGCCAGCTCTTGTTCTATTGTAGTCAATAGGGAAATCCCCACCAACCGCACGGTAAGGGTTTTGTTTACCAAAATCCCTGCTGGGGGAAAAATCCAAGGGAAAGGACCAGCACTGACAGCCTCATTAAACAATTTTACAGCATTTCCAAGCAATAAAAGGCTTTTAGCATTTGGAGCACCAGCAAACAAGGAAGCACTGAACTCAAATAGAGATAATGCGACTAAACACATGTGAACGCGTATCGCAGCCCCGCAGAAACCAGAAGTAGTAGAAATAATCCCTACCCGCAGTTCGGCTGGCAGGGCGCAGTCTGCTAGAAGAGCCAGATCTTCCTGCAGCCGGCAGTTACCTGTGGGCTCAATCGTCAGCACTTTCACACAGGTCCCTGGCTTGGAAGAGACTGGAAGAAGCAAAAAAACAAAAGAGCAGAGATGCCTAAATTCCTCTACAAACATTCTCTCCCACTTAGAGAAAAGAAAGACACTCCAGAAAACATCAGTATTAGTGCTATTTAGCTTTTTACTGCAAAACACATGTGATTCCTCTACGTAAACATGCACACAGCACCCCTCAGCACAGCTGGTGAGCAGGGCTGGAAGGGGATGCCTGTATTGTCTCTCCTCAAATCGCCACTTAATTCCTTGTGCTGGAATATCAACCATGGCAAACACAAAAGTTGCCACAGATGTATTTCAAGCCCCAGTTGCTCTCTGCATCCCTTGTCATCAATTACAGTTGAGGACCATTGATCAGGCTGCCCATGATCTCTGTAGGAGCGACTCATACAATGCCTTCCCCAGCTGATCACCCCTACCACTGACAGTGTCACCTAAGGTGAAGCCTATGTCAGGGAGTACATTTAGTTAAAACAAAGCTGCTTCCATGCCTCTTTGCTCAGCCACATGCTCTCACGGCTCCCATTTCAGCTGTGCCATCCTAACTTCACTCCAGGGAACAGAGGGATTTATTCTTGTTTAGGTACTAAGCTCTGTGCACCCGAATCTGTCCACTACTCTCTACCTGTACATCCCCAAAGCACGAAGACCTTCAAAACACCTGGACTCCTGAGTGTGCCTGTGCTCTTTGCAAACATTAAATAAGCATTGCTACGGCTAGCACCGCCAGAGAAATCAAATAAACCATACAGAGATGGCAACTGCAATTGCCTGTTTCAGACGTAGCGTGTCTTCCTGTCTTGCCCTACCAGCCTACACAATCGAACAGCCTGATAAAGAAGAAGCAAAATACACAATCATACTTCTGTGGTCTTGCTATGACCAAAGTTGCTGTGGAGCTTGTTGAGGCCAACCCCCCTAGCTTCAAGCGAGCGGCAGCCCAAAGTACACCCAGCTATTGTGTTACAATACCGCTGCCATCACAGCCTTTCCTCTTTTTGGCCACCTCCCTCCCACAGTTCACCACCCCAGGTTTGTTACCAGCTCAGCATGCTTTGGGGTGAGGACTGGAGTACGTAAGACATTCCAGAGTCCCTGGCATACAGGGAAGCATGTGAAGAAACGTGGAGCACCACTGGAAAAATGCAAAGTTGGGAGAAAGGCTCGAAATGCTGTTGAGAGCCAGAGAGAAACAGAGTTAACTCTCAAGGACAAAAGAGTTAAGCGGCCCCATGCTGAAGCATTCAGAAGAATTTCTGACAGGCATGATTCACCACATTAAAACCCGTTGCAGGTGAATCACGCCACCTGGAGACCTCATTTTTCCTGACATTTTGCACAGCATTACATGAGCTCCATCAGATGACTGGGCCGTGGGCGAAACAAGACCACGACGTGCCACAAAACAAGTTCTCCACCCCCTCCTCCATGTTACTGCTGAACTCGTCAGATATGCCACCACTGTACCTCAAATAGGCTGAATATCCCAGAAAGGTACTGGAAAGGGAAGGATAATTTACCAATACAAGACAGTCGAGTACCATCATTGCTACACAGGGAGCTACACCCACAAGGAGACAGGCTGCTCTGTTAGCACTAAATGGTACCTTCAGATACATGAATTCCAGGGTAGATAAGCCAAGAGGAGACCTGGCACCAACACAAACAAGACTGAGTGCATTTTCTCGAAGAGCCCTGTCTGCTTACAGACCAGCTCGAGAAGGGAATTTCTCGCTGTGCAATTAGAAATTCTTTACGGCAGAGAGAATCATTTATATTTGTGTAGTGCCTATTGTAACAGTCGCCAAATCAATCAGGCTCTGTAAGTGCTAGTGGACCCAGCAAGTTTTAAGCAGTAGTCAAGAGAGAGTTCTCTTGGTATCTAAAAAGCTTCTGTACACTTTCATAGTGACATGAAAGAACAGTGATTTGTCTGAGAAGCACATCTATCATGAGACATTTCACACACTGCATCTCTCAAATCCAAGAGCACAGCATTTGGTATCACAAGCAACTCTCTCCTATAAGAAATAATAAAAATCAAAGTGACAGAACAGGAATAAGCTGTTGGTTGCAAGCAAGCAGCAGGGACCATCACCTTCTTTCAAGAAGTAGGAGCAAAGGGTTTTCTGAAAAGAGCAATATAAACAATGCAAGGAGCTGGAGGGAATAACCCAACTACGGTTGAAAACGGAGGATTTTGTCTTTCTTCCCAGTCTAGCCCAGCTGTATAGCACTGAACATCACCCACCAATTCATCAGCTGCCTTGATTTCCACTGCTGAATACTTCCCTGTAGTGTTTTTTTTTTTTGTTTCAATTGAGCCAATGCACCACAAAAAATAAAAGCCACAAAAAACCCCACCAAATTCCCAAAATGATGCCATACTCAGACACCTGCCTTATACATCCTCCTCCCAATGCCACAACTAGCTGTAACCACAGATTCTGTACATCCAGTGCCTCCACTATGAAGGCAAGCATCACAAACCCCGCTCTCAACCCTTTTGGCCTAAAACTTGTACAAATAACTGCAGAACATTTATTTTCGAATACCTTCACTTCTCAAGGAAGGATTATGGCTTAATCTAAACAAACCCTGTCTGAGCTCTTCCAAATACTGCAACAGGTTTTTTTCTTGTTACAGCCACAATATACATGTGGGGGAAGCAAGCATTCACAATGAAGCCTGTCCCAGGTGCAACAGAAGGCACCAGGTCATCCTCTCCAGGGTTTTCCTAAACTACTGTCTGTGCATGCCAAGACACTAAGTGCTTTTGAAATGCTGCTTAACTCTAGATAATGAGATTGCAGAGACTGCAATTATCCACTGGAGCTGCACAGGCTTGAGTTCACATTGTTTTATTAGGCACATTTCAACTTTATAATACAAATGCAAGACACGACCCTGCTCTGCAGACCTGATTCAGCTGTCTATTCCACAGAAAGCACTTTGAACAAGCAGAGATACCTAATGCACTAGAGGGAACAGTAATGCTTTGTCAAGTGCCAGACATGATGTGATCTAAGATCTTTCCCAATATTTAACTTCTGTAATTCTTATATGTATTATTTTCTAGAGAATCAAGTTTTCCTGGCTTCTGCATGAGATCTGATAGGAGAAACAAACATTTAACAGATCTTTCAGCAGTTCTGTCTATTCACTTGAATCCAACCCGTCATAAATAAAATTAAGCCTAGTACTTCCATCAGTGCTTTACACCACACATTGATTGTCTTCTGTCAGACCTCAGAAATGAAGAACAACTGTTCTCTCCCAAAGAACACAGAAATGAAATTATTTGTCCGGTGCCATCCAAGAAGTTTGTATTACATTTCCAAGTGGAGCTTGTATCTCAAACTCCCAACCAACCTGAAACGTTACTTCACCGTTTTCCACTTTTAAACGCCACCAAGAAGTCAGCTTTTTTGCAGTTGACAAATTTAACCACTGGACTTCATGATCCTTAAGCTGCCAATGACATAATATGCAATGGCTTCAGACAGCTAGCAAGGTACCCACTTTATTTTCCTCCCACAGTCTAATATGAGATTTTAACTTGATGTATTAAGGTGGAATGGTCACCTCCAGGATCTCAGCTAGACCCTGGGAGAAAAAGATAAAAAGATAAAAAGGGAAAAACAGTGGGGAAAAAAGATCTCCAGCATCTCACTGGATTACTCTCATATCAAAAGATGCCACAAGGCAATTTCGTTACCTGATTGTCTGAGTAGTTTCTATTTTCTATTCATGGTATTCACTACCACTCCCCTTTTCCACCACTTAATACGCAAACTGATACCTCACACTATTTGTAGCAAGAAACCAAGAAACACATTTTTAATCTCTTCCAATGCATGTTTACATTTGTGTTTACACAGCTGAGGCAAGACTTATGATAACACCTTCCATAAGGACTTGCACCCACAGCTGTGCCGTGGTAACCTTGTACCCCACCACCACCAAACAATTGCACATGCCTAAGAGGAGACACACACATGGTAAAATCTGTGTGATTTGCAGATGAGGAATTTCTTGAGCCAGAAGTATTGTCTCTATCCATTAAGCCCTGCAACTTCAGGAGACTGAATAATCAGAACTCATAATTCAAAAGGGAAGGGTGGAATAGTTACATCCTTACCGCTTAGATCAAGGAAGAAGATGCTATTGACTTAAAAGCTGCAGACTAGATTCTCTTCTGAAACCAAAATTAACTTCACTGAAGTAAAGGAGTTAACTCAGAGCATGAAATGAGAATCAGATGTTTTCAGCCTGAAAGTTTTGTTACCAGATAATTTTTTTACTTCATGACTAACACCGCTTTGCTCTATTTGTGCCGTTTCGATTCTTCTTCACATGTCCCTTAGCTTGAACTAAGGAGATGAACGATAAATTCCGCTGTTGGTTTTCATACAATAAGCTGATGTCATGATTAGATCACAAGCTCTTTGGATAACAAAAAGCCCTTAAATAGAGGATTGCGTCATTTAAGGTTTGGCACATACAACTGTTATAAATACACACATGCTTTCAGAAATACTTCTCTGCTTTTAAAAGTGTTATATCTCTCTCTGCATCCATTTTTGAGGCAATTATCAAACATTTTACTTTGGTTAGAGGTCAGATAAATGCAGAAAATTACTTTTAATTGTACATATTTTATCTCCCCAGAGATTTAAACAAGTTCTCTGCTGAAACGCACTTAACCAATATACCCCACAGTGCTCCACTGAATGTCTGGCAACCACAGCAAAGTCCTGCTGCCATGGCTGCTCTACTATAATGAAAACATTCAATATAAGTGATAAACACGTATGTGTCAGAAGCCACTGCAGCTGCCCTACAGACAGCCCATGGCTGAAAACTATCACGCAAACACGTGAATTCCACAACAGTATTGTTTTCTGGAAGCCCCAAGGGCACCACGAAACATCCACCGTCACACTTTCCTCTTTCTCCCTGAAAGGACACACAGGCATAGCAGAGACTATCACAAATAAAATGCTTACCAAATTCATAGACTTTTTTACATTTGGTCTCCAAATCATCTATGAGGTCCTGCAGCCGACACTGCTTGGCTAATCTCTTGCAATCATTTACATATTCAACGTCGATATCAAGACGACCTGCCAAGAAGAAACGCAGTCAGCTCTTTCAACCCATACCACTTAGGTGTAAAAACAGCAAAAATTAAGGACTGAAGACTTAATGGCACAGAAATTCAGTAATTAGACACATTTCCTCACTTTTCAGCATCCAATTACACCTCAGTCCAAGAAGCTAAGACTTGGTACCCCAACACCCACCGCTTTGATGAATCTCAGTTTGGCATCTAATTTACGTTCCCACTTTCCAGTGTCTAGCCTAATAGCTTCATTCAAGAGGCCAAAGACCAAACAGGCTTATACAAAAGATGTCTAATTCCCTCACAAAAGAAAAAACAACAGCACAACAGCAGCATGAATGACTGACACCGTTGGCTACCTGGCTTTGGGTAAGAAAAGACTTTAGGCTCACAAGCTGTCATCCCAGAACCTTTCACCATCACTGAAAATGTGCCAAGGAACATTTCTGAAAACACTGGACTAGGCAAGGAGAGCCTTGAAGATAAAGTTATTTTTTGGCACCACCTCCTGGCCTGAAATAGTTCAGCACTTAGCTTGCCTACAATACAACATTTGCCATTTTCATAGAAGGCCTAGGATCAACTTCTGTTCAGAAAAAAATATTAGAAAGTAGTCAAAACATTCAGCACACACTGCTCAGGTCTGCCAGACTGAAAATGTCCTACATGGGAGCCTGGCTTTTCACCACCTTATGGGATTGTTATCCCAGATGACAGATTTACCTTCCTTAAGTTAAAAAAACATTCTCCGCATCCATCGAACAATCAACCTAAGCTGACTTTTTTTTTTCCAATTGACTAAATAGTTATTGGCAGGACAACAACTGGCAAAAGGTACAAACAACTTGGAAGAGCTGGGGATTGCTCACATACTCCCCTTCTGCCAGCAGAGAGGATGCGTTGGCAGCTCAAGCACCCAAACATGGCTGTCTGCAAGCTTGTGCCACCCAACCAGTGCTATGGCAGGGACACAGACAGCTGCCCACCAGCTGTGGGCATACACTAGACAGCAAGTCATTTACCTGTGTATAGATACTGCAGAAGAGATCCAAAGGCTGCTGGATTAATCTAAAATAAAACATAAGGAAGTTACCTTTAGAATTCCCAAGAACTTAATAACAAGCTTGAAACTTGCCTGGATACAAACACAATCCTGAACAAGTCAAAGAAACCCCACTTAAATAGCAACTCGGACACTACACCCAATTTCCATGCTCCTCGTGTAACCAATGCTGCCACTCCAGGTGGCTTACACAGCTCTTTAAATGAATCAACTGATACTAATCCATATGCCTAGGGGGACAGGACCTGACTAATGGAGGTGCTCCAAAGACACAGTTATAATACAGGCTCTGTAAAATCCAGTCTTTCACTGGTCACAAACATTTCCAACTCTTCTTAATTTGAGAGGAAGGATGTGTTCTTGTACAAAGAGAAAGGAGAGACATTAAGTAATGTCCTGAGAAACTGGAAGTATGTTTGTCATGAGAGGTTTTGCACAGCCACGATCAAGCTATAGAAACATATGCCAGAGTATTGGTAATTAATGGATGGAATGCACTTATGGCCTATTTAGTTCTTGCTGCAAAGCCAACAAAAGGGACTCAATTAGTGCCAATTATGGAGGTGATGTCTTCACTACTGACCACCTGTCCACCAGGAATTAGACAGACTCAACTCATCCACAGAGGAGTTGTGGCGCAGCTGGCAGAAAACAGCCACCTACTACTGTAATTAATTAAGATACGTGTGAGCCCATGACAGAGGGAACAAAGGGGAAGTATGCAGTCTACAGCCTTTTGTTATCTAAGCAAGATGCTATTTTACTGCATGAAGTGCCTTCACAAGCCCCTCTCCTTGACTAGGGTCATTCTGAGCTCCAGGAGCTATTCACTGTGGAAGTTAACCCTCAAACTGTCCTTCCTACTCACTTTTCTCACCCCATTGAAACAGGAAAAGAAAGAGCTGGAAGCACAGCCTTGCTCACCAGTGGATGCTTCAACACTATCATGTTCTTCCCCTTCCATTTGGTCTCAAACATTTCTGCAAAGTAGGCGCTGCGAGCACTGAGAATGCAGCGGTGGGCACAGAAGGATTTGCCATGAACAATGAAAACGATGTCACTTTGGTAACCCTGTTCCAGCAACCTGCAAGGAACAAAGAGGGGAAATTCATTGCAGAATGAGAAAGGAAAGAATGGGGTAAAGCTAGTGGGGGACATTGTACAATTAGGTCTAAATGAACAAATACCTCTGGACATTGCAGTCTCTCCCTGTTCAGTTAGAAGGCCAGTATGGGGGGTTTGTACTTCACACACTAGACTGGGATCTCTCGCTCCCTCCAGTGACTCAAAGAAGTTTCATTTGTGTAAGAGGGAGGCTGGAGAATGAAAGCTTCCTGCCTCAGGTGAGCCCCTGAACACAGGGAACAGACTTTAAAGAGGAACTAGTTGCTCCCGAACACATCTCTAAAGGTTAATCCTGCTTTTAAATTGTCAGATGACAAAAAGCCTACAGAAGCATATACTTTCAAAATGAACTACCCCACTACAAAGTAAGGTGCAACTTTCCTGCTCTCTGGGCACTGTCAGCATGCATGCTTCAACCATGCAGCAAATAGGAGAGGACTTGATGTCACCCATCCTCAGAAGAAGGAAGGATGTTACAGGCATGAAACGCAGACAATTACCACATCAGAGATGAAGCTTTGTTTATGGTTGCATGTCCATACACCCATTCTCCAAAAGGCAAAAAACAAGATTGCTACTTGTAGAGCTTATGGCAACCATCACCAGTGTTTCCTAATGCCTATCACCCCTTGCATATATATCCTCACAAACATCCCCAGGAGGTCAAATCAGGCAGACATCAGGCAACATACTCCTTCTAGAGATCAGGATTGGTGCACAGAAAGGTGTCAGGGGGACACAAGGGGATGATGTCAGAGCAGGGTCTTGGATGCTGATCTCAATCTCTTGCCACTAGAACATTCTTCCTGCTAGCGTCTTGCCCCCAAAACAAAATAGAAGCAATTAGGCAGTTATTTTTTGCTCCCTACTGTTCCCCTTTGTTTCAGTTTTAATGCAAGGTCTGTTTGGAATGAGAAGCAGGAAACAGCACATTTTAGTCTTCCTGTGTGCTCAACCCTGCATATCTGAGCCACAAACTCACCAGGGCAGTGATAAATCACCCTGCAAAATTCTACTTCCCTGAAAGGTAGAATCTGATTTTACTCAGATAAATGAGTTCCCTTCCTCCCCTCTTTCCCCACAGCATCAGAAATTAGGACTCTGTAGTAATGGGAAGACTGTCAGATCTTTCTCGGACTTATTTGCTCTCCAATTTTGAAGATACAGATGCTCAAACCTTACTGGTTTGTTGGGTTTTTTTCACTTAGTCCAATGGGAAGAAAAAAAAAAAAGTCCAACCAAGTCTGTGTATGTAATAACAGCAGAACTACCAGGGTAGAAACAGCAAGAAGAAAAGACCGACACTATTCTTCTACTCCTAGAGCAATTTAGGCTTCTTCTCAAGCTGTAGGCTGAGACTACAAGGTGTGACAGGCAACTACCAGAAACATCTTAAAATTAATATGTTTCAACGAACAAAAAGAAAGAAATGAGCACTGTCCCTATAAGTCAGTGTGAGGTTTCTTAAGGTGCTCGATCTCAGAAAAGAGACAGCTATTGTCACTGCTAGAAACCTCGGCTCACAGGCTATAGCTCTTCAGGCCTGAAACTTAATTTCAGTTGACATATTATCCTAAATCAGTGATGTGGTTTTAGTGATCTGATTTTGGTTTGACAGTCAAAGATGACAGTCTAATGCTTCTGCATTAGAAAGACCAGCTTTCTGCTGACTCTGGAGTCTGTAACTAAGTCACTGGAGGCTATATTTTAAACACACACATACCTGGAAGTCATCCCTTGGAGCACAAAGGAACATCCCTTAGGAAGCTCTACATGCCCAGGGATGAGATAGGGTACTGATTAGTTGTCTTTCAAATCTGCCCTTAACAGAGAGCTTGAATATCCAGGTTAACAGCTAAGGAAGGATGACAGAATGCGTTGCACATGGACCTGCCTCATCTGCTTACCGCTGTAGGAAGACATCATAGTAGTCTCTCTTCATGCACTTTGCCGTGATCTGTTTGTACTCCTTCAGCAGCCGTCGGATGGCATCACTCAAAGCTCCATATAAACAACGTTCCCCATCAAAAGTGTTTGCCTCGCATTTCGCTCCTGCAAAATGATCACAGGTTCATGCCAGCAGGCAGAGTTCAATCTTTCTCGAGTGTCCCTGAATGGTCGCCAAAAGAGTATGACTTTTGTCTGGTGACATGATTCACTGTGATCCCCTACACTACTGAGCATATTTACAAAAACTAAGCTCCCCTTACATGTGTATAAGCTAAAGCTGTTCTCCCACAGCAAAATCTCTTTCTGAAGAAGTCATGACTCATTTAAACTGACCCTGGTAATAAGCCTCTCAGCATGGTTCCAGCAGTGTTCTGGGAAGAAGAATCTCACTGTACAAAAAGTACGATCACTTATTGGACTTTTAACAGCTCCTCCTAAAAAGCATTTCTGCCTCGCACAAGGCAAGAGATACCTCTTTAGGTTAGACCCTGCTAGACATTTGGAGGGCACTTGCATTTTGCTATTTTAGAATTACAAAAGTGGTTGATCAAGATGCTCTGAATGCAACAGAAGAGACAAACCTTTTGAGATCTGACTCTGCACTCCAATTCCTCTGCCAGAACACAGAATATCACCACTACCTAAGGGAATTTGGGTGCTGGGAACTAAAGGGGCAGGCACTTTGCCTGGAGAATTTGTCTTGCTTTGTTTGAGGTTAGTAAAAGCCCTTGCATTTCACCCTTGAGTCCTGTTTATAAAAGCAAGGCTATCAGAAGACTACAAGAAAGTTTTTCACAGACACTTCTTCAGATGAAGTACAATTCTTACATCAGCACACTCCCAACAGCAATGCTCTCTTGCAAAACATCAGCTGTGGTTTCAGAAAGTCATGCTGCCTTAAGTCAGAAGAGAAAGCTTCCCTGTAGCAAATTCAAACAGCAAATGGCCTGCAAAAGGGACCATGAAAGTGTGTCCGGGGCTCCCACTGCAGGCTGAGATCACTGATCAGATGGTTAGTTGTTACAGAAGAAGTTTCCACATGGGAGAGCTAGAAGGATATACAATCCCTACGGATCAGTATGGAGAAAGATATTGTACCCATAACGAGGACACTTTTGCTCACCATTGGCTAGAAGATAGCGTACAAGCTCCTCGTGTCCACAGAGGCAAGCATAATACCTGACAATAACAAAAGAAAGAAAATTAGAGATACAGTAGGAAGCAAAATTCAATGTCTGGGCACACTACGGCATGCAGACCTCAGCAATGAGCCATCCCTGATAAGCTTAGAAGATGACTCCTCATAGGAGTGAGGAATTGGTACTGTAGAGAAGTCTGACTCCAGCAATAGACAAAGCAGGATCTGTTCCCAGCGCTCCTGGGCACTGCTGTCCTGCAAGGAGATCTCAAGGTCCCAATCTGGGTTCAGCACCTTCTGTTGTACCACCAGCTGCCAAATCCATCCTCATTTTCACGGAGTTCATTTCATGGGCACACAGCAATTTCACTGAATTCTCAAAAACACCCCTTGCTCCTTCTTGTCAGTCTGACTGCTGCACACTATGATAACGAGGGAACAACACCCACACCGGATGCACAGCAAATCCACCCCTCAAAGTCCTGCTTACGATGAGTTTTGTTTTCTCTCTCACAATCTAAGCCTTTCAAGATTCTCTTTCACAAGGATCTCAAATTGTCCTACAAACTAGGAGAATCCTGTAACCTGCACTGCAGCAGGCAAATGTTAGTTTAGCTCTGCTTTGGGAAGTTATTCCATACTCTAAATATATTGCAAATGTCTAAATGCACTTTGGAATTGTATGCTGGTTTTGGCTGGGATACCGTTAATTATCTTCACAGGAGCTAGTATGGGGCTCTGTTTTGGATTTGTCCTGAAAAGCACAGATAATATAGGGATGTCTCAGCTCTTGCTGAGCAGTGCTTACACAGAGACAAGGCCTTTTCTGCTTCTCACCCCACCCCACCCATGAGTAGGCTGGGGGCACACAACAAGCTGGGAGGGGACACAGTTGGGACAGCTGACCCCAACTGACCAAAGGGATATTCCATACCATATGACGTCATGCTCAGCATATAAAGCTGGGGGAAGAAGAAGGAAGGGGAGGGGATGATTGGAGTTACAGTGTTTGTGTATGTGGGGAGGTAGAAAGCTCACACCACGCTCCTCAGCACCAGCATGGGGATTCCTCACTACCTACTGCATGTTCACAGCCTTGCCAGACAAACTGTGATCCCGGAGTCACTTTGTATTTCATCAAGCCAAGCCTTCACCCACAAAGACATACACTTTGAGGAGGAAAAAGCCTCATCAGGCCAAGAACAGCCTGCTTAATCCAGGTAATTTGGTCACAAAATTAACCACCCTTCTGAGCACTACTACAGCGTCAGTCAGATGGCGAGACAAAAACACGTTTAGCACAGCACCGGCAGAGAAGAGAAGCAGAAACATGTAGCCAAATCTCCCAAAAAGCAGAACCTGAGACATTTTGTAACAGTGCTCCTAGCTGCTGATGCAGAGAGTGCAAAGGAGCTCTGAAAGCCCTCCCCTCCTGCCCAGCCAGCGCTCTAGGCTGCAGGACTCACAGAGGTGTACTGTCCCATTTATCACGGACATTAATTTCCACATCTCGCTGTTCAAGAAGGTATCTGGAAGAAAAGGGAGAGCAAAGTTATAACTTCATGCAGCTGCTCACTCAGTCATATTCTCTTTCAAAAGACGTAACTTTGAGTTTATACAGTAACTTCCAAAGGCATGACAAGATCGTGCATTCAACCTGGGGAGCTGTCAGCTATGGCTCAGTCAAATCCTCAACCCAAAGAACAGCATTCTGCAGCACGGCTTGACAGGTCCCTTCAGACTGAAGTGGTGCACATGGGGAAAGAGGGGAATCAAACCCACTGCCGCTGACCCCTAACAGGGCAGCAACTGCAAAAGAAGCTTGAGCACTTCAGCAGTACCTTCGCTTTCTCCTACAATGCTCACAGCCTGGATGCTTAAAAATAATTAGCTAAGCTTACAAGGCCAAGGCTGGACTCCCATCCCGCTTGCAGCTTTTCTTGCCACAAGTAACGACATCCGTGTCACTCCAGACTCCTCTTAATTCCTGCCACTTCCTTGTCCTGCACACTTAGGCTATATCAAATGCTGCCAATGCTCCCTCTTTGGCACCTCTAGAAGCCAACCTTTGCCTTGCACACAAGTCTCCTACACACCCTGGCTCTTGTTATAGCCCGTTCCCAACTACTGGAAAAACCATATCTCCTAACCATATGTAAAAGTCCCTCACAGTCTTCCCGAAGATTCTCAAGTTGTTTTTTCCATTTGCTACATCAGTCCCTCCTTTCACTCCCTGCATCCTTCCTGTCTCAAACTTCAGCTTCCTCTGACCACATTCAAAACCCCAAGCAACTCAGCTCCTTTCTACTCAGCCCCGTGTGGTCAACTTGTCCCCTCTGCTTTGACAGCGTTCCCAGACCGATCACTTCTCCACTATCGCTTCTATGCTGGTCATCTTAAACCTCTGCAAGGCCACCTGCAGGGCCCCTCCTTCTGTAGTAAAGCTACAATTTGCTGCTTGCAAGAAATTAATCTAATGTGAATACACAATGGATAACAATGTTCCCCAGACCTCATATATCTGCCTATCCATCCTTCCTTAGCCAGCACCTTGAAACCAAGAGACTATTTCTGATTATCTGGGAAGATCCACACGTTGGGAGCTGGAATAATCAAGTAGGATCAAAGGTGAAGAGGAGTCTTAGACTCAAACCATGAGATGCAGCAGAAGAGTCTGCTGTAAATGCGGGGCCTTTGCGTTACAACATCCATTCACCCTGCAGACCACAAGCCCATCCGGCCCCTCACCTGAAATCACTGCAGCTTCAACACCAGCAAGGAGACTTGACCTGCAATCCAGCAGCCCAGTATTTCCCAGGGATACTGCCACAGTCTACAGCACAACGCATCAAAGTATTTCCATGATTACTTCCCAGAGACCTAGCTTCCGACCAACGCACGTACAGTTTCCAATGATAAAGAGCAGCTGAAGAAAAGACTTTTGCAAGGACGTGGGCCACAGACAGCATTCACGCCAATGAAATACACAATAAGCGCCTGATATTCAGACGCCTGAATTTTAAGAAAACAGGCAAACCTTAGGGCAGGCCTAGGAACACCAGCAAAGACTCGGCGTACACCCAATCCCTCGGGGGAAAAGCGAGGCGCGTTTATTGACAAAGAAGCAGACTCTCCTTTTCGCAGCCCAGCCATCCGCTGCCACCGCGGCTGCCCTCGAGAGACCCACGGCTGCCAGACCCGCCGGCTTTGCCGGCCGGGCGGGGCTTCTGCTAAATACGACCCGCGGCGCCTGCCGGCCCCGGGGCGGCCGCAAGACCGTAACGCGACACGGCGAGACCGGGCCGCCCCTCGCCAGGCCTGGCCCCGCTTCCCCGGGGTGATTAAAGCGGTTAAAGGCAGCGCCTCATGCGGGGGGACGCCGGGAACTGCCCCCCTCCCCCGGCCCCGGCGGCCCGGCCCGGCTCACCGCACGCGGCTCACGTCCCCCTTCTTGCAGCTGGTGAACAGGTCGCTGGTGTCCATGGCCGGGGCAGGCCGCGGGGCGGCGGCGCCGCATTGACGCGGAGAGCGGAGGGCAGCCGCAAGGGAGCGGGCCGGGCCGGGCCGAGCCGGGGGAAGGGGCCGGAGGGGCAGCGGCGGCGGCGGGACGGAAGCGGCGGCGGATGTAAACACGGCGGCGGGCGGGGCGGGGCGGTGGGAGCGGAGCGGCCCCGCCTAGCGACGCGACGCGTAGCGCCCCCCGGCGGGCTGGAGGAACAACCACCGCCCGGAGCCCCGGGTGGGAGCGGGGCGGGCCGCTCTGGGACACGCGTGGAACTGGGGGCGCTGCTGCTCCGGCACACGTGAAAAGGCCGAGGTCTGTTCGGGAAAAAAAAACACGGCGGGGGGAGGGGCTGCTCTGGAACACACCTGGGGGAAGCCTGGTCCAGAACGTGGGTGGGAGGGGGTGTTTGGAACACACGGCGGGGCTCTGAGCCCCCTCAGTTGCGTGGGGTCCAGCGCTGGAGCAGGTGTGGGATGGGGAGGGCACCTGCTCTGCGACACACACGGCACAGGGGTGCACACACATGCGGGGGCTCTGCTCTGGAGCAGGGGCTGGTGCTAAGCCACCCCAGCGGGGAACAAGGGGTGCTGGGCTGGTCCCGTGGGGATGGGCAGGGGGGTGCAGCCCACGGGACCGGGACTGCCACCCCACGGGGCGAGCCGGGACGCGGCAGCTCGGGCACTTGGCACGGTTCTGGGCTTCCCCAGCAGATTGCGATGGGAGAATTGAGGGGGGCTCTCCCGGGCAGGGGGGAGGAGGCTGACACCCCCCATCCCGGCGGAGGGACCTGGCCACCACCGCGCTAACAGACGCGGCAGACACGAATTCAAGGCAGATGCAAGGAAAGGGCTGCGCTCGGGTCAGTGTTCAGACACCCGGGAGGTGTGTTTTATTGCAAAGAAAACAAAACCACAACCCCGTCGCTTCCAGGGCCAGACGCGAGTGTTTCTAAGCATTCTCCGGCAGCAGTCCCGAGCAGTGGCCAGGGCTTGCAGACAGTTTAGGTCCAGCAGGAACAAAGGCGTTGAGAAGAACGGCTGGGAGCCTGGCTGTCAGCCGAGATGAGCCCACGAGGCTCACGTGAGCCAGCGCGGATGAAGGTGCTTGTTGTTTCCGACTGTTCAAAAACTCTCTGTGAAGGACAGAGATGCTCCTGCATGGCTGCAAAGGTGGACAGGAATAGACAAACTGAGGACGGCAGTGGCTGCAGTCGGATCCCGCTGCAATGCTCCAAGGTCATACTGCAATAATCCATATGGTAACGTACCTCCATTTCACACTGCATCCTTTGCCCAGAGGGATCCTTAAGGTGGCATCTTGAACTGTATTCTCAACCTGCATTACATACTCCACAGCATGGTTACTGGGTCACTTCTCATTGTTTCTTTACACCCTGCATGCCACGAGGCGGTCTGCAGGATGCAAAGTCCTGGCACATGTTGGAGTCCGTATTATAGACATCTGGGCAACATCTGGGAGTAATCTGCAGCTTGCCCTCTGTCCCACAGAGATGGAGAGCCACTCTGATCTTGGCCATGCATCCAGCTGATACCATCGCCGGTGTTCCCGGGGGCGCAGAGTTCCTCACACCAGCACCTGATGCTCTCTCTGAAGAGCCACCTCTGTTTCAAGCCAAAGCCTCTGCTTTCTGGCCGTGCTCCCCAGGAGGAGAGGGGGCAAGTAGAGGAGAAAGGGGGGAGATGGAGCCGAGACCCTGTATGGCTACCCAGAGCCTCTAGAGCAATGATTCCAGGGCACGTCCCATCTCACTGCTTTGCAGACAGGGATGTCCTCACACAAACCATCCCTTATGTGCCCGGTGTGAGCCCCTCTGCTCACAGGTGAGTCCAGCAGCCCCCTGTGACTAAAGCAGGTGAGTGTCCTAGGCAAGTCACAGGAAACAGATACCCAGAGCTCCAAGGGGGGAGAAAAGTGTCCTCTTTTTTTTATTATTTATTTTTTTTTTGTCTCCAGCTCCCAGCAGCCACCAGGTGTCAGTGCGATCAAACATTTCGCAGATGGGACTACAGTAAAGTCCGAGTAGGTGGAGAACAGTTTTCTAGCAATCACTTTGTCTCCGGTATCTGCTCTGTCGCCTGGCACACCGCTCTGAGAAGTCCAGCTTTGACAGTTTTTGTTAAAAAGAAGTTTAACTACATTAAGGTGATAGAAAAGCTTCCTGTTACAAATGCTAAGACAAAATTTCTCTTCCTCTTTAAATCCTCCCTGTGCAGAGCTGGAAACCCAACAGAGTAAGTGGGCTATCAATAGCCTCTCTACAGCGCTCCCCAGCCGGCAGGTCCCCAGAGATGACCCATCTCTGCAAGGCTGGTGGGAGGGGGACAACAGTGCAATCGACTTAACAAGATCAGCCTAGTGCAAAAAAATGATACAGAGAAAAAACAAATGGTAAAGGTATAAAAAGTATCACCAGACTACAGTGAAATGCTATTAACCAGTAGATTTCTGGAGCTAAACTGAGCTCATACAGCCAGGTGCACCCTGTCCGAGACAGCAGAAAATTGTTCTCAGCCTAATGACAGCCACCCTTAGAGACTCTCAAGATCGCCTGGATGCTCCGGACGCAGAAGAGAGCTCTACAGTCTCTGGAAAACCTTCAGGCCATAGGAAGCCAGAAGAGCAAATAGGGAGAACTTGCTATCGTATTAACAAGCCTGCATAGCCCCCTTGGTTTCCTCAAAGCTTGAAGACTTCACACTAGATCAGGAGGTGCTGAGCCCAGCCAGAAGCATTGCTTTATCAGCACCTTGTTGTTTCTCTGAATTAGTGAAGTGGAGAGAAAACAGGGCAGCAAAGCAGCTCCTAGCAATGAAGTGCAACAAGGAAGTGTTTTGTGGGTGAACTGATTCACACCTGATTGGTGGCGTTACCTTTTTAATAGCCACTGGGCATTAAAAATATATTTAATGAGGATTAGTGGACTTAGAAACATTTACATAGTGAAACTGCCTAAAGGCCACAGCCATGTCAGGCCCCGTTATGCTAAATGCTATACAAACTCAAATTTTAACTCCATGCTTTAATTTACTCGCCATATCATAACAACTTGCATTTAATCCTGTGAGCCCCAAAGTGCCATCAACTGAACTGGTGCAGTTTCACTGCACAGACCCATCAAACTCAGCAGAAGCCATCAGCGATAAGTGGTCAGAGAAGGGCCACCTGCAGCTGTCCACGTACATGGACTGTCCCCCATTATCAACTGCCAGGGCAGGAGAGGGAACTCCTCTGAGCATCTCTGCATCCCTCCCAACAAGACACAAAAGGAGCTGATGGTCACTATCTCCTACGTAACATGGAGAAAGGTATGGAGGCAGGATAAAAAACACTGAAAATTGGAATCTGGATAGGAAACCAAAGCCTATCAGCTTTCCTGAATCCCTAATAGACCGATATCAACGTGGTCCTACATCGAGGTGATCTGTGATTCAGTTTGTATGCAAAGCGCTATGCAAAATGAAACAACAGACTCTTGTACCTTGACTTTAGGCACTCACATTGGGATGAACATGCTAAAAATATCTATACATACAGGGACAGATTTACAAGATCAGCATCAGGCTGCATATCTGGGGGGTTTTTTTGTACAAAGGTTCCCTTAAAGACCAAATACGAAGCTGCATCTTGCAGTAAGCAAGCATGCAGATCACCACAACAGAGACTGTTGCTTCTGACCAAAGCAAGTCCCTCAATCCCTCGATGACAGAAGAAACAAACGTTCTGGGATTTCAGGCTTGACAGTAGTTCTGAGTCTTGGTTTAGGCAGGGCTCAGAGAACAATTATGCATATTCACGTGTCTTTTATCACACGTCTTCAGGGAGCTGGAGCCTCAAAGTTGCCTGAGGCATGCCTGAGAAACGTTCATTGGGGACCTCTTAGATCTGATTCTCATCTCATCTGAACTGGCTTTTTACACTTGCTTAAATGCAGTGATTTTAAAGATGCTACCCCGATTTACACCTATGGGACACTGAACACTTAACCCCCCCTTAGGGCAGGATGCTGAAAAGGAAACAAAAGGACCAGAAAATTATCTGTTTCCGAGTTTTTACTGTTCTCCCTGTTCAAAAAGTCTGACATAGTCTTTACATTTACCTCAAAAAGACCAACTGAAACCAAACTATCCTGGGAAAATAGAACAGGAGTGGAGAAGGCCTCCCAGTCTAAAACTTAGACAAGGGATACTTTGCTGCTGATTTCACAGGCTGTTACATGAAAGAGGCAGGTAAATGTCCATTTTGAGCAGCTCTCCAACCTAAAACAAATTTCCAGCTAAGATGCTGCACCATCAGACTTTGCAGACTCAGCTTGGAGCTGTGGAGCTGAAAAAGGGAGTGGGGCTGTTTGTGGTGTGAGGGGGAAAACGAGATGTTTTCCCCAGATGTAAACATCAGCTCATCTAATTGGCAGCTGAATGCTAGAGCACTAGAAAACCTCTTTTCACATGTGGAATGCAAACTCTGCCCAGAACATTGACTGAGTCTTGGCTCCCCTCCACCCAGAATGCACAGGTTTTACTGCACCTGATCTCAAGGTCAGGCTCTGGGTGCCATAGCTCCAGCTAGACTCCCAAGTGAATTTACTCCCCAAAGCTGGACTCTTGGTGGCAGGCAGCCTTGCTTCTCAAGCCCAGCCACTCTCAGCCACTACCAGAGAGCTACAGTAAGTGCATTTAAAGGTGATGAAAGCATTGGTGCTACTGATAGGGACACACACACAGAGACCTACACACCCACCCCTCCCGCTTCCCTCTGTTCAGTGATCGTCCTGGCTCCAAGCTTCAGACACAGGCTCAGGACTTCTATCGGGAAAACTTGCCCAAAGACTTGACTTGTCCCAAGCCTTTAAGAAGTTCCTGAGAAGCCACCTGATCCCGTGGTCCATCAGTCAAGACAGTAGAGAGACAAGTGCATTTAAGGGGGCGGTTCCCTCCCTTCTCTTTTTAAAGATGCGTGTCTTCCTCAAACACATCCACATCCTCGCTCGCCTGCTTATTGATCAGGACATCCCAGCTGTCAGGGCCATTGATGGTGTTTCCACCGTTCACGCTTGGCTTCTTCTCCTGCATTTCCGACTGGCTGTCACTGGCCACATCCAAGGTGGGGTTGTCATGGCAGCCATTCTCAACAAAGCGCAGCTCCTCGCCGTGCGACTACAAAGGACCAGAGAGAACACAAATGGAGACTAAGGAGGACAGGTCTTAATGGTGCTGAAAAGCACAATCAGACCAGGCTATAAGGATCACTAAGGACTTTGCAGGGTCAGTGGAAAAAGGTAAATTTACTCCTCCCCCAGCCCTCGCAGTGGAAATGAGCTGTCCTGAGCACAGCAAGAGACAGGTCTGCATCTCTCTTATGCCTGAATGGGCTCCCTTGCTGCTCCAGCAGTGTATCCAGCTACGTCCAGTAATGGGACAGGGGAAAACAATCTCCCTCTTAACTTTCCAGTCCCCTCCATCCCAAGGGGTAAGAGTTCAGCCACCCTCCCCATCTGTCCAGTGCTCACTCACCATGTTCTTCATCTTGGGCAGGCGTCTCTGCCAGCAGTTGTATATGAGCCCCAATACAATGATGATGGCACAGATTGAGCCAATGATCACCAGCACCACAAAGAGTTTCCCATAATCGCTGCGTGTCTGATTCGGGTGTGACTGGCAGCTTGTCGTCGTTGAGTAATTCTGGATACCAATCTGGAAGGAAGGAAGGAAGGGGTACACTAAATCCCCTGGCCTGCAGTCAGGTGACATTCTGTTCAGACTTTCCAGGGTCCAAACGCAGGACAATGACTGTGGGCAGAGGAACTAAAAGCCAGTGTTGGGGAGTCAGGACGTACACTGTCTGACTAGAAGACATATGATTAAGTTTAGCACCATATTCCATGAAAGCTGATACGTCAGCAAGTGACAGTAGGCACAATCTTACCTTGATCACCTGCACAAGGATCACACCTATGTGCAAGACAAAGAGGCTTTAATGGGAGAAACTGCCCAAGATTAAGAGTACCCAAAACAAACTATGGATCATTGATGGGAACTGAGGCTTTGGAGACTGTGTGACAGAGAATGAAACCATAATAAATAAGTTTCCATTTAAAGCTCTGGTCCTAAGAGGGTATAGTGGTCTTTCCAAGATCTTGAAAGTGGACAGCTGCCCGCTGATCCAAAAAGCTGCCCTAGAAATGGGCCCCCTGTAGTTGTCAGCAAACAAAGCCCAACGTCAGTCCCAGTGACTTGGCAGATTTCAAGCAGGTTACATATCAATTTGATAGTAAGTATGACGTGTGTAAGAGAATATCATCCCTCTTCCTTCCAAGCTCCTGCTAGTGCAAGGTCAGTGCAATAAGCAGTGTTTCATTATTGATAGAGCTGGAGGCAGATGGCAAGGCACTGCTCTGGTAGAATGCATGTTAACGTAGGGTTACAGTTGCACAAAGAAGTCAAACCTTGCACTGACTGTCCTTCTTTCTGGACAGTTCTAGCTGCTGATACTTCAGTCACACGATTTCTAGAGGGCTGGCTTTCTGCACTCTCTCTGGTGTAAGCCAATCAATACAGCACTGAGCACTTAATTTGCTTTGTCTAACTGCACCAGTTTGTTATGTCAGGGAAAAACCTGACAGCAGACAGCCAGCAAGGCAGTGGCCCAACTCTGCTGCTAAAGTTAGCAGAATTACTCCAGTAGTGTAAAAAACCCAAGCAGAATCAGGCCCTCAGTGCCTAAATATCCCACAGGCCTCAGGGGCAAAGTCAGAGATCATGGGACTAATTTGTCCTCATCTCTATCCTCGTCCAAGCTGTCCAGGGTTAGAGGGGAATACGTGAGGGCTAGGGGCAGCTAGTAATGCAGTCTGGCATCCATCGCCTCTGGTCCTCTGCCTGCCCTTGTGTAGGCAGTTGTCTAAAGGAGTGAAATGCAGACCCTGGGATTGCAGGAAGAAGGTGTGTGGACGTGTCCCATCTAGTACAGGCACCTTGCCCACCTCCTTCAGCAAAGCTTGAGCTATGGAGAGCAGCCAGTGTATGTAAATCAGCTGCAGGGTGAGCGGGGCCAAATCTGGGGCTCTGCAGCACCCGCATCACCACAGGCAATAGCGTAGAAGGGATGAGACCAAGTATCCCAGCAAAATGAACGTGCAAAAAGCACCTTCACAACCAAGCCAGAAAAGCAGGGAGGGAATAACCCACAGTTGTTCTCTTAATGGGAGTAGACATTTGATGGCCTGGCAACTACCAGAGAGGGGAGACGGGGAGTTTGCAAAGTGTCCGACTCATCTATTTGCCTGCCGTGGGTTCAGCACTTGCTTGGACTGAGATACACTCCCAGTTTTCAAGGTGCTTATTTTAATTGTATAGCTAGTCTTAACAAATGGATGCAGGCAGACAGGCTCTTACCTCAGCTAAGCTCCTCTTAACATCCCCCAGTGCCATGAGAACATCTTTTGTAGGGATGACGCCTGTAAAGAAGGAGACGGAGAGATCAGTGCTGCTCTCAGCTCAGGTTAGCTCAGATGGATGTACTCATCACTGTGAAATCCCCAACAGAATGAAAGCAGGGGAACGCACATTTTTGTTCATTGGTACTTTATGTTAGGAGGCTAAAAGAATGCAAGGACCACAACCAAGGGTACCTCCAAATGTTCTTTAAAGGGGGGGGGGGGAAATCCAGGCACAAACTGACACCAAAGGCACCTAGGTGCCCTCCCCACAGCCGCAGAAGCTCTTGGGACCTGTGCCTGCTCTGGGAACGAGCAGCAACATCCAAAAAGTCATGGAGGCAGATGCCTATGCTGCCCGATCCAGCCTCCCTGTTCAGCACAACTTGATCCTGAGCTGCAGCACTCCAGATATTCCCACAGAGCGCCATGCTCACCTAACACAACCTTCAGTAGGTGTGTTTTGCTCTGCAGGACACCCTGGGAAGCTGCTGTGCCTGGCACAACAGCAGAGGCTGCAGGAGATGTGCTCTAACAGCTCCACTCCCAGCAGGAGACACTTCAGTCAGGGGAGCCACCAGCCCACACTGAGCCACCCCTTCGTGGGACCCTCCTTCCCTAACAACTCTCAGGATGTTGCCCCAGCCAGGAGAGCAGGAGCAGTCAGGGAGGATTTAGAGGCTGAGGCCCATTTCTCCCTTCCCTTGCACAGCAGTAAGGAGGAACTGAATAAAAGCTTGATTATTCAGAGCAGAAAATACTTTGGTTCCTGAGGTTTCTAAACTCAGGGATATCTCCCAGCCTGGCTGTGCCCCTGGAGTTCAGACCTGTTTCTTCTCCAGGAAGGGGGATGTCTGCTCTCATGATGGCATGAAGGTTTTAGTTTAGAAGACCAGATGTTCACCAAAGCCCTTTCACTGGCACATGTTCCAGCCCAAGGGCTTGGGAGAGATGCAACGATTTAAGGCATCGATACAGCAAATACCACTTAAATGTTAGGTCTATTTTCATATCACTGTGGGGCATTTTAGAATACTGTTGGGTTGTTTTTTTTTTTTTTATATATGTCATGTCAATATTAGAGGCCTCTGTCGCTAAGCAGGCAGCAGAAGCAGTACAGGAAAAGCACGCCCCTACCAAAAGGGGATTAAAGAAATGATAAAACATTCCAGCCCAGCCCACCTTTCACTGTCAACTTTTTATTTCTTTGGGAATGCAGGGGAGGTACCATCAGGACTGGCCCTGTTTGGACAAGACTTAAGCAGTGTTAAGAAGTGAACTAAAAGCAGGCTGTCATGTCCTGGCATTGCAGTGGCCTGCCCATGGAGGAGAGTATCTAAGCACCGGGATAAAGCTGATGGATGCTCAAGCAAAGGCAATCCAGGGAGGGAGCAAAGCAGGAGGCAAAGTGCAGAAGATGGAGCTTCGTGCAAGCGGTGAGCAACAAGCCAGAAGGCAGATGTGAAGAAAAAGTCTTAGGTCCTCAGTCCCCCTCCATCCCTCAAGTCCAGTTAACAATGGCAACTGGTGGGATTGAAATGGACTGGAGAGCAAAAGCTCCTTCCGACATGGCTGAGCAGCTCCATTTGAGAGCCCCTTAAAGACACCCCCCCATCACAAGAAAGCTCCTTCTCCCAGCACTTACCCTGTTCCCCTGCCAGTGTCATTAGCAAGTGCTTATCGTTCTCATTGGGTTTGCTCAGAGAGATCAGCCAGCGGTCCTGCAGTCCATCCGCCTGTCTGGAGAAGGCGTCCTCCACCAGTGCCAACAGCTGGGGACCCCTCTCCAGCCGAAACTCCTCCTGCCACAGGAAAGGGACCTCGGTGAGTGCATGGTGGGAACAGGGCAGATGTAGCACTGCAGGGCTGGCACGACTGCACGGCCAAGACCCCTGAACCAGGCGTGCCCAAAAGCCAGCAACGCTAAACCTGCTGCAGCGCTCCCCGCACATCCCCAGTGCCCCAGGCTGGACCCACATACATGTCCTGGCACACCAACCCTCCTCCTGGGCTCCTGAGGCTGCCAGACACCCCAGGCCATGCCGAGCCCAGCTCCCCCGGCACACAGAGACCCTGACGTGACATTGTTGTGTGGGGCAAGAAGGAAGCAGGCAGGCTCCTCCCCGCAGCCAGCGCTGGGTCAGCGGGTGCTGCTCAGCCTGACGTGCTCCAGCCATCCCTCGGCAGGCTCCTTCGCTGCTTTCTCACTCCTGTGTTTCTATTCTTATCTCTGGTTGCCATGCCAACCTGAAGGCCACACAGATGATTAATAAAATGGAGAGCTCTTGTTGCCATGGCAATTCGAAGCGCTCAGGGCAGGCACAGGCCTGTGCCGAAAATGGCCTAATTGGAAAAGACACTGATGACTGGGGCCTGAATCACAAGGGCCTGCCAGTGTCTCCTCTACGGGTTTTGGCACGGGGAGGCAGGAGGAGCGGCAGGAGGATGCAGCACCATGCTGCTCAGCTGCGGCTCCTGCTCACGGCCCCGCAGCGCTGTTTTAGGGGATGCAGAGGAAGGCAGAGCAGTGGAGCCCAAGAGCAGGAGGAGAGCAGAGGTGAGATGTTTCTAGTGATGGGGAATGCAGAGGTTGCACAGCACTGAAAAATCTCCGTGCTGAGGAAAAGAGAGCTGTGAAGGAGCTTGAACACACATGTGCCAAGGCGGAGGTCACCTCCCAATGCGTAGCCAGGTACCACTGTTGGGTCAGATCCTGCAGTCCTCACCTGGGCAAAATTCCCAGGTATATTGAGTGGGAGATGTGCCCAGAGAGAGACTGAAGTGACTGCCTTGTCCAGAGCTCATTAGGAAAATAAATGGGCTGCCAGCTTAACCCAGCAATACAGACATCGTCCCTGCAGCAAGTAAAAGCCTGGCGCTATGAGGAACATTAAATCTCAAGGTGCAACCCTCTGGAAGGGGCTAAGCATCCTCCACATCCCTCAGCTTTTCAGTGGGACTTGGTACCACACTGGATCAGGGCACTAAAACATAGGAAATCTGTGAGGAATCCCCATTCACAATAATTTAAACTACAGCATTTGCAATGCAGGTTCTCCCTCACAACCTGGAAATCCAAACACCACAGGGCTTGGATACAGAAACCAGAAAACAAAAAGGACAGGCAGAGTGTAGGTGAGTTGCCCAGACTGAGCAAATTACCATGGGTAGGAAACAAACGGCAGCAACATCAGTGGAAAGGAGAAGAGCTTGATTCCAGCTTCAGCATGCAAAGTGGTAATGGGAGGCAGGGAATGAAGCAACGTTCATGTTAAATATGTATGTTGACAAGTGTCCCTTTGAATAAGGGGAAGGACAGCACAAACCATTCACTGGGAAATATATTTTGAAACATGAAATCAAGTAGAAAAACAGTTCAGCCCTGCCTATCCCATGGCACTGTCTTCTTTCAGCAAGGCAGAACCGAGGATTCAACAGTAAAGACACAATTTGGTCAAGAGACATCTGCTTTTCAGTTCTCGCCCTTCCAATGGTTTAAACAACACAAGTGCAAGTGACCACAGGAAGGAACCCACTACGTATTACAAAATTAACCAGCATTTAAACTCCATAGAGATGGGAGAAAGAGCAATGGGGATGAGAACATGGAGGAAACAGGGCAGCAGGACTCTGGTTTTCAAGGACTGATTTTCTGAGTTGCAGTTGTGAACTACAGCAGAGATACTTAAAACCCTCCAAAGAGCAAAGTGGTTTGCCTAAATCAGGAGGAAAGAGACTGACTTTTCATTTACCCTTAAAGCAATCAGCATGCTTTATTGTGTATAGGAATTCCCCCATTTTCCCTGTCCCCAAAAAGTTCACCTTAAAAAAACCCAAACCAAAAACCACACAAAACACCCCCCCACAACAACTCACCAGTAATGGAAATAGCTCAGTGCCACAGAGCCACCCTGCAGTAACAAAACCAGCCTGTTTGCCCAGAGCAGGAGCCGCAGCAAGCGAGAGTGCAGACACGTGAGGCCAGAACACAGTTCGCCAGTGAAACATTTCTGTCTCGGGCTGTCAGGCTCGTAATCATTTCTTAGAATTATGAAAGGCACCTTGACCCCAGGCCTCTCACAACTAGTTTTAAAGTGCCTGATAAAAGGCCCAGCAGAGGTGAACAAGCCCTTTTACCAGCGACCCACAAGGGGCTCTGGGCTCATGAATTAACTGCAGCTTTATGGGGATGGATGGGCAGGCATTGGATTAGCAGAGCGTGGCTGGTTAACAGACCCAGATAACACACGAGATAACAGGGTGGGGAGAGGAGGCACTTAAGGAAGATTTAGTGACAGCTGCTTGACACTGAACTATTCACACTGCAAATGGGGAGTCCCTATTCCTCTGAGCCATCAGAGAGGAATGTTAGTATACCCTGGAAGGAGGGGAAGGAAAAGGAAGAGAGGGAAGGAGAATCACACTTCAATCCTGCCATGTCTCCTACCGGTAAGAGGTGCAATGTTAAAAGCTCTCATGTCTCACGACAATCCAGGTACTGACTGGCACAGACTAGCAGCCAGGAGTTAGTCAAAATCCAATATGGGAATGACATGTGCTAGACTTTGAGCAAAATCCTCTCTCTCCACCCACTCTTTTCCCATTTGGGGAACAGGAATATTTCTGTCCTCCTCCCCTTCTCTCCACAGCCTGTATAGGGACATTGAGATTTAGTGCTTTTAAAATGTTTTGTAGTGAATGCACACGGCAAAAGCTGCGCCTGCCTCCACATCTCTAAGCACTATTCCCCCCATGCCATTAAATCGACTTACACAGTCAATGTTATCCGACATATTCAGGATGATGTAGTTTTTCCCTGCAAGGTTGCTCCAGTCTTTGCAGATCACCTGAAGAGACAAGACAAAGACAGCTGGGTTTTCAGGTAGTGAATGCAGCTCTCCTGCTGAAGGCACGGGGCACAAAAGGGACAGAAGCAAGGGGGTGTGCCATACCCCCGAGCAGCACTTCTCAAAGGAAATAACTGTCCTCTAACTCTTTACACTAAGGAGGATTCACCATTTCAGTCCTAGCACATTGGGCACACCCAAGGTTACTGTGCCAGCTTGCCACAGCCCAGCTTACCTCCCACCTCTAGACAGACTCCAGGACAACTCAGATAGTCAGTGGAAAGCTCTCTAGCTTGCAGCCTTATTCTGTACGTGATCAGCACTTAACACAAAACAAAACCTAATCAGGAGCCTCTGTAGTCCTTAAACTGGTGAGACAGGGCAGCGCTTTGCAGGGAGGACTGGATGCACAGAGGGACTAAGCCACTTGTTCACACTCCTGAGTACCATAGGGCAGAAAGCAAAATTAAAAGCTTTCCCCAGTACCTTCTCACCAGCCAGCTCCTGCTACCTATCTTCCCTTAAGCAGCTGCCAGTTTGCTGGATTCAGGACCTGCAGTTCACCTCACACCTCCTCTCCCGTGGGCTCTCCTAGACCAACATCCTCACAGATCACTGTACCCTGCCCCACCTGCTCTGCATCTGGTCCCTGCAGGCAGCAGCAAAAATAGCACTTCCTTCTCACTCCTGTTCCAGAAATCCTTGGGGCCGTTTTTGTCCTGACACTTCCAATAATGCAGGCTGAGGAAACAAGGAGCTTTCACTGCTGTGCATGCCCCAGAGGGCAGGTGTTTATTAGAAGCAGGATTCTGAGCAGCAGTTTGCTGGGGAAAATGAGAGGGGGCAGGGCTTTCACCAAGGATGATAGATACTGCTTAAGAAGTGCTGTGAAAAACATCCCCCAAAATTCAGTTTTGGCTGGGTAAATGAAAAAAGATACTTCCACCAGTCAGACTTATGGAGGTGGGTAAGGTTAAGGGGTTAAACACTCCCCCCCAGAGAGAAGTACCCAAGTATCTCCACTGCAACCTCCCACCCACTCCCCACTCCCAGTGCTACCTGTTCTGAGTCCCAAGGCACCTCCGTTGGCAGCATGGCCATGCGGGCATCCCCAGCCTGCGGTGACAAGCTCCTTTCTGCTGCCACAGTCTCAGTGACTGACTCAGTGTCATTCCAAATGGGATCCATCGCAGATTTGTCAGCCCTGTCCCACTGAGATGCAGAAGTGGGGTGCTGCTCACTGCCAGAAAGAGACTGAGTGCCTGGGGAGCTGCCTCCAGGAGAGGGTGTCCCCACAGACACTTCCGCAATCTGCTCCATTTCAGTTAGCACTGTGGGCTCCAGCATCTCCCACCCCACCGTGGTCTCCGAAAACTCCTCTCTGGCTGAATGCTCTTTCCCACCAGCCTCCACCGTGGTCTCTGAAAGCTCGGCTCTTGTGGTAGTCACAGTCAGCTCCAAATCTGCGCCCCCAACAGCCCACGCGTCTCCAGCTGTCACCTCAAAGGGCTCTTCTGAAATACTGGGAGACCTTATAGCACTAGTAGTAGAAAAAATAGAGGACCCCGGCAGAAGACCTGGTCCCATGCTGCTCCCAAGGTCTAAGCCTGGAGGAACAGAGTCCTCATCTTGCCCTCCTGTGGTTGCCTTAGTCACAACACCTGGCCTGGCAGAAGCTGTGGAAAACAGAAGAGAGAAGGAATCCTCCTGGCCCATTGGTTCAGAAGATGTAACCTCTGGACCCGAGGTCTGGAAGCTCTCCACTCCTCCTCTTGAGTGGTCTATAGGGAGCAGCCCCTCCTCTTCCTCCAGTGTCCTGGAGAAAGGAGTGTGTAAGTCCGGCTCAACAAATTCAGCTGGTGGCTGGACAGTGGCTGTTTCCCAGTTGTCTTTCACCTGCGTCCCATTCCCTTTCAGCAGGGCCTTCTGAGATGCAGCAGGAAAGCTGTAATCTAAAAAGATATCAAAGAGACTTCATGTCATGTCACAACCTGAGTAACTGCAAACTCTGAAAGGCAGAGAGCTGGCCCCATTATATGTGTCTACCCACAGATGGGGTCAAATGGCAGAGACCCTCTGAGAGCAGGTAGCCTGCCACTGGAAAGAACAATCCCATCTGACAAGTGCAATGCAACTTCCTGCACTTCCCCAGCTCCCTGTCCCATCCCAGCAAAACCACTTTCCCTAGGGGTAATTCATATGTTCATTCTCCCCACTCCTTTCTGTCCTGAAGGTGTTTTCACAGGTCTGCTAGCTGCAAATACCAGCTTTGATACCTGGCATCTCCAAGGTGAGGTTATGAGTGTTAGGAATCAAACTGGGACACAGGGATTCATTTCACATGGGATATGGGGTGGTGCCAGCTGTCAGGCACAAGCTAAATGGGAAATACTAGGGAAAAGAAACAACAGCACAGCAAACCAAATCCTACTCCCTGGCACGCCCAATTAATATCACCAAAACCTGAATCAACCTGGGCATCTTTGAAATGCAGAACTTCAGTTTGTACAGCACTTCACAGCAGAAAAGTCATCCCACAAACATCTGCATTATGAGTTTTCTGTGTCATAAAGGAAGAGTTTTGCTGCAGGGAAACAGAAGGCAGAAACAGGAGCCAAATCTAACTCCCCTCTCTCCAACTTCAGTCCCTGGTTGTTCTGTGGCTCCGACCATGAATGTATGTGATGTTGCTAGACAAATGCAGATGCTGAAGGAGAAAGATGGACATCACAGATGTAAGGTCAGAGCAGGCAGTGCCTTCTTCTGGAAGCGCAGCAAGGAGCTGGGATCGCAGGATAAGGAGAGTATCCATAAGATCAGACATTTAAACTCAGAGTGGCAGGCATAAATCCAGCAGGCATAAATCAACCTTCATCTTTGAGAAACTGCCTGTACCCAAGGAGCCCCATTTCAGGAGTTTGCGTCCCAATTAACTTCCTTTCTCCTCAAGACGAGCACAGCACATATTCTGACTGAGAAAGGGAACAAAGAGGATCCTTCCACAGCCAGAAATGAGCACCCTGCCCCATCTATGGTTATTGTGATTAAGTGGCTGTCTGTAATCTCCAAGGCCTCCATCTCCTCTCCTGCCTGCCAAAGCAGATGCTCCACTGAGCACAGTGGGCAGCAGCTGTCTGGATGCCTTACAGAGGAGATCCACATAAGGAATCTCCATGCATCCCTGACTCCAATCCATCGCTTGCTGCTGTCAGAGCGGGTGTGAGCTCCCAGGCAGGAAGGGCCACGTCTGCAAACACATCCATTGCCTTGGATACTCCCTGGCAACCAGGACTGCCCGTGCTGCTCCTGCATGCTCTCCACCATCCCTCCTGAGCAGAGAACCATGCTCCCTCCCACCCTGAGCAGGAGGTGCAAAGATGCTCCTGTTCAAGCTGGCAAGTGGCTTCCCTAACCCACAGCTCATTCCCTTCATGCTGTCAGCAGCTCCCTCCAGATGCTGCCCAAAGATGAGTGTGATCCAGCTCCTGACCTTAAGGGTCATGGTGGGGTAACTGTCTCCCAGTTCTGGCTGCAAACAGGCCATTGAGATCTACTGACCACTACAGGCAGAAACAAGATCCGCTTAGCTGCTGCGTTTCAATAGAGAGCACCCATCCTGACTGAGACTCTACCCAAAGACCCTGAGGATTAAAAGATTACTGCTACCCAACAGCCTACCCGGTGATGTTCCCTCAAGAGGTCAAGAAGGCTGGTAAGAGCAGCCAGCGGCAGCACCAACAAACAAACACCATTTCCCCTTCGCTGCCTGGCACTGGTCTTGCCAAAGGCCCTTACCAACAGCTACACATCCCAGCATCTGCAGACACAGTCACTGCCTTGCTAGACGGATGGTAGTTAACGGCAGGAATAGCCACAGACCATGGGATAGATGACATTAGGTCAGGACCCTCTTCAGACAGATGGCGAAGGTTTAGTGCATCTCCCAGGGCTCTGCTGCTCCTCCTGCTGCAGGGATACTCAAGGTTTGCACTAAAAATGCCAACCTCAGCAGGAACCCTCTCTGCCCTGATGGGCTGTGTGTGAAAAGTAAGGGTTTTGCCCCTGAAAACAAGGCCCTGTCAGATGAGATGTTATTTTCAAGGACTGGTGATCCAATCTGCCACCTCCTTTGCCTAAAGACATTCTGAACTATTCTCAACTCCTCTGCAACTCCTCTCCTGCCCCTCTTCCCACCTGGAGGAGAGCAAGAACTGGCAGATGGGGACAGCAGAAAAACAAACCAGGAAAAAGCAGCATGAGGTTTGCCCCACAGGAGTTAGAAATGCTCCTGGCCTGTCAGCTCTCCTTTGAAGTCACACATTCAACCTTTCCTTAAGGTGCTCTGTTACAGATTAGCTAGGTCCCGTAGGGGAAAGCCCCGCATGGTGCAGCCATGTCGCCTTTCTACCAACAAGATCTAAGGATGCCAGAGGGACTGCCGCCTCTGCCATCTCTCCCCAGTGATGGAAGCTCAGAGAGAACCCATCCCACTCTCTCCCAGCAGGCTTCTGTCTTACAAGGCAGCCAAAGACTGAAACCTAGCTGTTTCTCTGGGCCAACAAATCAATAAGGCAGAAGCAGACACAGGAATCCTCACACTCACTGCTAATTGAGTTAAAATCCCCACTTGCCACCAGTCTCTCCACTAACCTGCATGCTAAGCTGGGAGCATCCTTCTTCCATCTGACTCATAAGACCCCACTGATTATAACCTCAACTCCCCTCAAATCTTGCAAGAGCTGTTACTCAGATTCGCATGGAGACCAGTGAAACTCGAGGTGTTTTGGTCAGAGTTGTGCTGGTTTGTGCTCCTTAAAGTAAGGAGCTCTTCACATAACCCCGTTCCCAAAGGGGTTCAATCACTTTCTAGATTCAGAGGTTCAGGGATGGTGAGTCAATCCTTCCTTCCAGACTTTCCAGCTAGACACTTAGTTCCTGTCTGGAATCACTTCCTACTGTCTCACTACCAAGGGCATCTGTCCACTTCTCAAGATCAGGTCTCTTTAAGGCACTCATATTTTCTTTTAATTTACACTCTTATGATTTGAAGGAATTTTTGCATCTTGTCCATCTCCTTGGTATGATCCCAGCCACTAAGCTGGTCCCAACAACTTCTTCCCAAGGCTCCTTCCAGACAAGCTGGTTTCCATCACTCACCTGTGCAATGCATAGCTAAGAGCTTCCCCATTCAAAGAGTCTTCTTAGCATTTCCCTTGATTCCCCTTCTACCCAGCCGTAAGGGAACCCAAAGGGCGTCTCCCATTTTTAGCAGCTCTTTCCAACATTCAGCTAGCAGCTCCCTTTCGGCAGGTGGTCTTCTAGATCCTGCAACCCACTGGCCCACCTCATTGTCGTCTACCTTCAGCAGACCCTCTACACCTGGCTCCCATGCCCTAGGCATATGGAAGTGCACCCACAGACCTTCCCACCTTCCTATGCCAATGCTATCCACTCCCATCTCCACCAGCTTTTGTGGAGAGAAACAGCAACCATGGAACAGAGAGGCCAGACAGACTCAGGTGACCTGAGCTCCTGCTGCAGAAGTGGGGCAGGGCCTTCTGTTAAAGGAGACGGATATTACGGAGCTGGTTGCAGTGCCAGATTCATCAGGCTCATTTATCAGCTCATCTAATTTCAGCGACGAAGCAGAGTACTGCCAAAGAGAAGGGCGCCTGAGAAGGGAGGAGGCAGTAACTGCACACACCACCAGCTCCTTGCCTGCCAGGGTCTGCTCTGTAAGTCTCCCACCAAGATCAGCAGTAGGGTGGAGCACAAGAGGAACTTGTGGCCACACACAGTGCGGCATGTGCCACATACCCCTTCCAGCCACAAACAAGAGCCGCCAAGCCACGATGCAGCCTGATCACAGAGGGGGATAGCTCAGGAGAACCGCCCGCTGTAGCCACAAAACTGTCCCAGCATCTCTGGCCAAATGGTCTAGCAGGGATGGACCAGATGAGCGTAGCAGGCAGCCACAGCTCCATGTCATGTAGTCTCCCAGAGCTTCTCAGTCATGCCGTCCCCATGGGAGTCTGGTTCACCGATATGAAATTCCACACCTCCACCTCACCTCTTTGCCACCACATCCTTAGCTACACCCCTTAATGCTTTCCACCAGTAGTGATATTACTCACATTGCCGTATCCAGCTGTCTTTGCCTCTGCCTACCCCACCCCCCCGCCTCCAGCTTTTCCCTTCCACGTTCTCTTGCAAAAACCCTCAGGCACTATTATCTAAAGAAACCATCTTGCACAGCCCTCCTGGCACTCCAAGTCCTGCCCTTTCCATCTCCCTGCATACCTAGGTCTGGGTCGCACAGATTCATTTCCTTCGGCTAGGGAGATGATTTGCTGTGGGAGAGTGAACATGAGCTCCAAACCTCTGCAAGAGCTGCCACTTTGGCGATGTCCTGCTTCCTCTGAAATCAATACCGAAACTTCCCTGACACCAGATGGGCCAAGACGTGGCACTGTGCCAAAGCATGATTCCCCAGCCAGACATTTAATTCATTACATCTCTGCTTCTCCTTCATTCAGGAGAGCCAGTCTCAGTTACTGCCCTGCAAGGTTCCCTACCCTCTATTTGCCACTATTAGCTGTTTAAAGAAACTGTGACAGCTCAGAAAAAGGGTGACCCTCATTGTTTTTAGTACATATAACCTGACCATAAGGTCTTTATTGGATTAAACTGGAAGATCATGTTAACCAGTGATTGAATTACTGATTGATAACTAGAAGGCACTGTAATAAAGACAAGAACATTCCTGGGCTCCCACCACAACAACACAGCCCAATAGCACCACTCATGCTAAAGCACCTGCCAACTTTGGGAAGTACAGGGTGCACTCTACTCGCTGCTTAAAATGCAGGCACTTCTGAGGTGGTATCTGCTTGCTGTTTTGCAGTATAGAGCAGCGAGGCTTACCACAAAAAGGCATACTCCACCTGATTGAAACTGCAGGGGGGTTTCAAAGAGGCAAAATGCAATTACTGGTGCTGGAATTGAGCCAGTTGGGTCTAATACCCTAATCTTCCAGAAGACCCAGGAGAAGTTACTATCTGCGACTCCAAGACAGGTCCACACACATGAAAAAGATCACAGTTAAAACAGAGACCCAGGGTAGCAAAGTGGGATTTGCTTGGGATTTGCTTCAGGTAGAGCCTGGGCATCAAGTGCTACAGCTGCTCCCAAACAGCCCCGTGCCTTTTCCCTGCTCACTGTATGAACTGCAATAAAGCTAGAATAAGCCACCCTCACCCAAACATGGAGTCAGTCTGGGATAGCTGCACCAGAATAACAATATGCACAGAGAAACCCTCTTTGTCATAGGTCAGCTTTTGCCAGCAATGTCTTGGTCGAGATGGCTTGTCCCAAGACAGATCACTCAACGTGTCACTGTACACTAAACCAGGGCGTAAACAAGAGGCATCCCGGGAGCTGAGCTCAGGCAGGAGGCTGCTCAGCACTAAGCTCCTTATGTAGACAGTCTTTACCAGGTGCTTCATTTCATTAATGCTTGGGTTGAAGATGGTATTAAGAACTGCAGATTTGCTGTCAGTCTGGATGAAGAGGCAGCAGGTTTCAGTAAGGCTGAGAGAGACTGGGATCTCTCTGACCAGAGGCAAGTAATTCATCACAAAAGGAAGTGAATCTAACTATCAGAGAAGAGTTGAGGATGGAAGATATTTTATCCCATTAGCTGGTCAGAAAACTTGTTTTTCTTTGAATACAGTCCTTCTAACTTGCGTGTCCTGCTATCCCTCATCCTAACTCTCCTGGGAATCCCTTCTGCTAATTACTATGAATAATTAAAAGATTACAGTTCCCACCCACCCCTGAAAAGTGCCACATGCCATCCTAGTGAGTCACCAACCTGTGAGACTAGATTTGGTAGCTCCCAGCACAGACATGTCTTGGTCTTCAAAGGCACAACCTTGGAGCTAAAAGAGCAGACATTGGCTGTAAGGAAGAGAGCTTCATGCCAGCCCACCATCACACTGGAAGATGTGATCACGGAATTTCCAGAGTTGGAAGGGACCTCTAGAGATCATCTAGTCCAACTCCCCTGCTGAGGCAGGAATGACCAGAGCACATTATTCAGGACTGCATCCAGGCGGGTCTTGCAAATCTCCAGAGAAGGGGACTCCACAACCTCCCTGGGCAGCCTCTTCCAGTGCTCTGTCTCCCTGACCATAAAGAAGTTTTTTCTTGTGTTTGAAGACAATGCACTCCAATCCTTGGAGGCTCAGCTGTTGGGCAAGGGAGGAGAGGGACTAAGTGCTTTCATTCATCAGATATTCACAAGTCTTACATGAATTTTCGGAAGCCTGTACTTCCCAGCAAATAACGATTAGGCTACCTCAACCTAGAGCCTTCACCAGAAGGGGAACACATGGGGCACTGCGTTCTGACTTAGCCAAAGGAGAACACGGAGAGGTGTAAACCAGGGAGCACTCCAGGACTGATACACCACCATATAAGCTTTCACTAAAAATCACGGACTCAAAGGGACCTGCAGCCCTAATGACTCCCATCTTCTACCCCTAAAGCTAGAAGAGATGTTCCATCTGTTGCCCATGAAATCCAGTGTGACAGCAGGAAACATGGGGGACTGGAAGCCTCCAGGCAAAACAAGTTGGGGAAGGTGGTAAGAAGGGAAAGGCGGTCAAGAAGGGCCAGATGCGAGTCCCTGCAGGTCCACTCTATCTTCAGGGTTGATCTGTGGCTCAAGCCAATTTGATACCAAAGGTGAAACAAAGCAGCCAAACCCAAACTACAACCTGAGAAGCTTCTGGGTTCCCTGGAAGCCTGAAGGCAGTGGGATGCAGAAGTAACAGGTTCACAGCTCCACTGACTTGCCTCCTGGCTGAAGTATGTCACACGCTGCTTCTTCCCATAAGGATATGGCATCCACATTTCCACTAGACCTAATCCATCTCTTCCAGGCACAGCTCCACTGACTAGCAGCTGTGCATGGGTTAGCACATACACAAGCGTGCACTTCTGTGCACGCTCAGACAGAATGAGACAGATCTCAGGGTCCTTCCACAGGCTGGCGCTCACTGATGTCAATATAGATTTACTGTTCCGTAGCATAAATCAGCAAAAGCACATTCAGGAGAATCAGAGCCCCAGGCTGAGCTGTGGTCTGCCAGTGGGAGTTTGTTCTCACTTTCTAATGGACTAACAGGTGGCCCTAGATGCCACATGTTTTCCAGAAATATTTTTAAAGGATGTTTGAGTGCACTTAAAAAAAAAAAAAGAGCAGCAGCTGCAGATTGTTATTACTTTTTATCTCTTGCAGCCTCAAAGTCACACAAAGGCAGAGGGATCTCCCCACACAGACTTCAGAAGGACATTTTAAAAAAAAATAATAATAAAAAAAAATGATGTGACAGCTTTGAAATCTCAGCAGATCTGGCCTATCTGCAACAAGACCACCAATTCCAGGCCCAGTATCTTTACACCAAACACAGAAATAAGCCAGCACAGGTCTCCTTTCATAGCAGGGAATTTTCTCTCTCCAGTAGTATAACAATCCCAGTTTGTGCCTTGATTGATACAGGGTCTCAAATCTGTGCCTGGGACAGAGCTACCAACTATACCAGGCTACACTCCACTGTCATTCAGACAGAAATCCCACATAAGGAAAACTTATAGCATAAACTTTTTTTTTTTCCTTAAACAGCAGCTGTTTGAAACTGTTTAATGGATTTATATGTTGAAAATAACCTAACAGATGTCATCACACAGTTCCACAAGGTATCACATGGCATCTGTCACACATGCAGCATGTAAGAACCATTGGTTGTGTGCACATCATGCACAGGCTTTGCATGACCGGAGAAGGCTGCCCAATTTAGGGATGCTATTACAATATCCTTTATTGTAAAATGACACACAGCAGGTTTCTAATTAAATTTTAAGTAGAAATGCGCTCCCAGCTCTTGAATAATTCAAACTGTTCTATTAACCAAGGTTCTGAAATGCCACTGAGACACAAGCTCTGGACACAGCAATGGCCAGGGGAAGAAACAGTGCTTGGAAGCACTGAAGTGGTTAGCTGGGCAGTGGATAGGGCAGGGTACGCGGAAAGGACAGCTGAAAGAGCACATCTGTTCATGGAGGAAAGCACTGCAGGCAAGAACGGAAGGAGAGAGGAGCGTGTTCTGCATACAAATGGGGCGAGGCACGTGCAAGAAGCGAGGCTGGGTTCGGTACCCAGTGCATCTCGCTCTCAATGCACAAGCACATGCTGTTCTCCAAGTCACGTCCAGATCTGTGAGTACATGCAGGTGCATTCTGGCACACAAATAAAAGCGCCGCTGAGCACGCTGCCAGCGTGTGAGAGCAGCTAAGCCAGAGCATGTCCCAAGGATGCCCTGGTGGGAAGACGCACCATCCACCCCCAGCATCGCTGCGGAGCAGCATCTGCACAGCTTCCCCACAGCCAGGGCTGCAAGTGCCCAGGAGATCACGCGAGCCGCAGGGCAGCAAAAGCATGGCCAGATGAACTTAGCAGCCACGTTAGTGAGCAAAGGGCTTTGGAGACCTAAGCTGGGATGGCCCTTGTCCCGCATAGCATGCGCCATGCCCCAGTGAGCAGCCTGAGCCACAGCACTGCAGCAGCCCTCAGCCCTGTGTGAGCACAGGTCTTAATTTTAAGGTCACAGAAATAGGAGCGAAGATAAAACAAGACTTGTGCTTTCTAATTGCAGACCTCAGTCAGACCCGTTGAGAGGGAGGCAGCGATACCGGATAAGGGAGGAGGGATTAGGCTGAAGCTTGGCCCCTGGGTAACACTTAATACATGCCCCACATGACACTTAAGAGCAGGAGCATGTGAAATAATCTCCTAAGCTACTGGAAACCCTGCAACGCTCCTTCTCCTTCCTCCCATCCCTGTCCCTGACAGCATCTCAAAGCCAATGAGGGGCTTGGGGGGAGACCACTGAAGGGACTCAATGGTGTCAAAAAACACTCCACAGAGGAAAGTGAGCTCAAATGCTAATGAAACTCATTTTGGCCACGACGCCTCAGGGAGCGGGCAGGACAGGGTAGGCAACAGGGCAGCTGCCCAAGCGAGAAAACCTGCTGTCTTCTCTCAGGCCAAATCCCTGATTAGGCCCCAATTCACCCAAATCACAGGGTGAAGAATCTACAATTTGGCCCAGGGAACCCAGCTTTGACTCAAACCCCAAGACAGCCTTGATCTCTGAGCCGGGGTCTTGAGATCTTTAGGTTGTGCTTAATTGACAGCAACAGAAAGAAGGGAGAGAGGAGAGCATAAAAGGGGGAAGGAGAGAGAGAAAGAAGGGCACAAGGCAATGGGAAACTAGGTGGAGGCAATGCTTTTCCCAGGTCATAGCAGCTCAGGAATAAAGGCTCAGCTGTAACTTGGTTTCTAAAGCCTGTGCTTGCTCAGGGTTCACTGGGGACACATCAGGCACTGAGGTGAGAAAATAGAGCTGACGTTTAATCTCAGGCCCTCTTAGCGAGAGTTGTGTCAAAGCAGGAAAACAGATTCCTGCATCCTTCCACCCCTCCAGAGCAGGGAGGAAGAATGGGGTAAAAATAACCTACCTGTTGCTGGTCCCAAGTCCAGGCTGGAGTCATTGAGCTCTCCCCCATCTTCCCAGAAGTACTGCGGGGGCTGTAAGATCTTGGACTCCTCATTCTCCTCGCTGGCAAAACCCGATCCCGGGGCAGCATGCAGAGAGCCGGGGGCAAGATCAGGCTCTGCAGCCTCTGGGCTGGTTTGCTCATGGGAATTCATGGCCTCCAGGTGGGACATCATGGCAAACTCCAGCAGGGAAGTGGATGTGAGGCCATCAGCAGTTGGCTCCTCCGAGGAGGCAAGGCAGAGGTACAAGGTCCCTGTATAATGACAGAAACTCGTATCAGATAGGACTGACACCCGCTGGGCTTCTCTTCTCCTTGCAGCCTGCTCCTGCCAACCCAACCCACTGTGCACACCTGGCTTTGGGGTAACCTGCCCCGCAGATGGGCTGTGCTCTCAGCTGATGAGGAAAACCAGGGCATTTTGGGAAACATCCACAACCATGCAGAGAAGCATTCACATCCAGGAGGAGCTGGTGCCAAGCAGCCATCCAGTCTGGGGCACCTCTCTTCAATGGGGCAGCGATGGTTCACCTTCTCTGAGATTTTTTGCCTCTTTGGAAGGACAGGGTGCCTTGTTAATCACCCATTCTGGAGAGGGGGTGGAATGTCTTATACTTAAGCCACAAAATTTTAGCCACATGAAGTCAATGACAGTTTCCTATCTGATTGTCACCCAGACAAGACTTCACACTAGTGCTCCTGATCTGCAGCTATACTATATGCAGGGGAACAGATTTAAAGCAAAATTATTTACATCACCAATATTAATCATATCTTAAATCAGCAGGCTGGAAATCTATTTTTAAGTCATTGATTTTAACTTCATTTTGCAGTCATTTTTTGTTTTCATAAGGAAGGGCTGACTGTCACAGGTAAGAATTAAAATGTACTAATAGCAAACATCTACTTAATGCTAAGCAGGGAGGCAGGTTGCATTTTACACTTTTCTTTCAACAATTACATCCTTGTTACTTCCATTTAATATATTAGAAGGTTTGACTGACACTTCTTGATTTCTAGATGAGACTTTAATTGTGATTGTGTCAAGGTACATTCACATGCATATTGAACTTCAATCAAAATGCAAGAAAACAGCACCTGGAACTTGGCTTTATTCAACCGATAAATACCATGATAAATATGGAGGCATACGGAAAAAAAATGAAATTACCAAAACATGTTTTACATTTAAAACAGTTTTGTTAAGCAAGCGAAGTAACCAATTTGGGTGAACTGAACCAATTGCTTCCTTGCTCTCTGTTCTTCAGCACATTAAAATGAGAAGATCTCATCTTCTCACAGCTGAATTTTATTTACAGATTAGAAGAAAAAAGGACAAGTTTTCCTGCTTTCTCAGCTCATACTCAGTTTCCCAGTTCTTAATGAACTAGTCACTGAACTGAACTAATTGAATAAGCTGAAATGAAGACTAATTTGGTATTTTTCTTTGATAACTGATTTTCTAAACAAGAGAAACGCAGCAGATCTAATCCATCTGCACTTCAGTAAAATATCTGATACAGTGCCTCATGCAGAATGATAAGAGAAGCAAGAAGACACTGATTAGCAGGAAAACTGTAAGGCAACTGTAAGGCATTGGCTATACGAAAAATGACAGGTTATTAGCAGAATTCCTCAAGGTCTGTCCTTGGATCTGCTGTTCTTTAACATTTTCCTAAGTGACCTTGGAACAAAAATTAGGAACACAATAATGAAAATTAGCCAAGGACATAAAGCAAGGAGACATCCTCACTGCACAGAAAGACTGTAGATACAGCTAGGTGATCTTAAGAATGGAAATAACAAATATTATAAAAAGAAATAGTACAAAGTGATAAGTCACCACCTTGAGAACCAGCACCAAGCATTTCTGAGACAAGATAGGAAACCTTCCATTAGAAATGCCTTAAGAGGAGAAACGCCTGTGTTAGAAACAGCTCTGAGATATCACTGGAATGCAGATGTGAAAATGCTTGCACAGTCCTGAAGTATTAGAAATAGAGAGATTTTACAAAGCACTGCTGAGACATCACCTGGATGCTGCACGCAGATCTGGATACACGTGGCCTGAAATGATTTAAGCAGAGCTGAACTACCTTCGGGCAAGGGCACAGACTAGGCAACCTCCTGAGGTTGCTTCCCACACTATGTCCTATGACTCCATGCCCCAGAAGGACAAATTCAAATCAGGGCAAGTGCCAAGACAAGGGGGGCAACAGCAGATGGGTGGGCCCTGGATCTTTCACTGAAAACACTGGCTTGTTAGCAAAAGAAGTTTGGGAGTTGCTGCTCGCTTGCCAGGTTGATTACCAAACCTGTCCTGGGAACGCTGGAAGCTAGAACTGCGTTTCTCAAGCCTTTCTGCCTGCTCTGACCCTCTCCACCTTCCTCCGCTATTCTCTGAACTGAGCAAAATCCAATATTGGTTACTCTTTCCCAGATACGCTTGGGCCAGGCTTCAGCACTTCTCAATCTCGTTTATTTTGTTCTATTGATCCAAGGCAAGACCGGCTGAGGCCAGCGCAGCAAGAAAAAGGGAACGGCAATGGACGCAGAGTATCGCAGGGGAAGGAAGCTCCTGCAGCATCATGGAGCCAACCAAGTGCCTCTGGGCATCCCTGGGGATGGGCCAGCTCCCGGTGAGCTGTGCACGCAGAGCAAGATCTGCACACCTCTTGTCCAGGAGCACAGATCCTGAGAGACCCGGCCAGGGCAGCCCCTGTGCCAATTCAGCGGTGCTTACCAGGCTCCAATGTGATGGTGCCCAGACTGGGCTTCCCCAGGCTGCCGCAAGACACCTGCATCACTAACAGCGAGCACTGCGGAGCCCCGCGCAGCCCAGAGGAGAGAGCACTTGTCTTGAAGAGCTTACAGCCTAAGCAAATATGACAGAGAGCAGCGAGGGGGAGAAAGGGAATGCTATTCTCAAAGTTATCCAGAAAAGGGGAGCAGAAGGATGGGGAAAGACCACAGCTGGGACCGCAACTGACTGCCTGGATCCTACGCCAGCTCTTTATCCACCCCAATGCCTCAGTTTCCCCTAACTCCCATTAACAGAGACATGACTGATGTGGCACTCTGGCTTTCCAGCCATGCTACAATGCATGTCCCAGGTCCCCCAGCCAGCTGGGCAAAGCCTCAAAATGTAACTCTAAGCCAGCTCCAAAGTCTGGTTCAAGACTCCCTATTTCCATCAGTTACAGCCCATTTGGGCTGGCTCCAGAGCTCAGACACAGCCCATCCCACCACCTCTACAACAGAGATCTCACAGCAGGTGAACCTGGGCACCCAGAGAGCTAATCCCATCCATGTGGGAAGATCAGATCCTGGGAGTTTGTTTACCCTCATTTAACTCTGAAGTGTTTACCCAGCTAAAACCCCCTAAGCTGCATTATCTTGTTTACTGGGAAGCTCTGCTCCCCTCAGCCCAAGATAAAACTACACCACCTCATCCCTGAGAATGAGTCATTAATAGACTCAGCCTGACCAAGCCAGGTTTCTCCTGAGGTGGATCTGGAGCACGACAATACCTCGGGGCCTGATTCACAGACAAAAGATGCAGAGGCTGGCCTGGGGGAACCCTCCGTGCCAGCACCAGCCCAAATGCCACAGGGCTAACGGCACCATTGCACCAGAGTACAAATCGGTACCTCTCCAGACAGCATCCACACACCACTTCATACCTTTTGCACCAGCAGCAAAAACTCAAAGGCTTGGGATGCCAAACGGCAGACCCAAGATTTGCCACCTTCCCTCTCTCTTTCAAGCATCTCATAAAGGAGCCCAACGCAGCTGTCGACTCTGAGGCAAAGAAAGAACCAAAGCACGAGCTGAGCTGGGCGGCAGGGGAGCACAGCCGAGAGAGGAAATCTAACGCCCAAGACATCGGTGGCTAGCCATTTTCCTCCTAGGATGGGGAACGGGGATCAGACAACTTGTATCAGCAATCAGTCTCCCAATTTTGTATTCTAAAAAGCAGATCAAGCAACAGGAATAAAGAAACACAAACGAATAAAGCCCTGTGACTGTAGATGGGAGGGAGCAGGGAACGGAGCCAGGGCTCGCCAGCTGCTTCAATGGGGCGTTTGTCTCTCATTTCTATTTTTGCAGCACCTCTGCGTAACCTGGAGGAGATGAGGCTCTGCATGTTAAAGAGGGCAGCCAGCCTTCGGGGAAACGGCAGGACTGTGAGCACGGGAGGGAAAACCCTCCCCAGATCAGACAGAGGAGGGGCGAGAAAGGAGAGAAAGTGGGAGAGGTAGGTGGAGGGGGGAGAGGGAACAAAGGCAGAGAGAGAGCACCAAACCCACCATGGGAGCTCCTGCGCCGGCTGCGAGCTCTCCAGCTGCTAGCACCCACAAAAGTGAAGCGTGGAGGTAACGCTGACCTTACAAAAGACGCTTCACCTCTGCAAGGAGCAGAATGGGGCGATTTCAACAACAGGGAATAATACTGCAGTGTTACCTTTCCAAGGCCACTGGAAAAAAGCCAGCCAGGAGGATACACAGATGAAATGAGTTTGCTAGCTGCTGACCCCACTGGCCCCTCAGAAAACAGTTCCAAGTCAAAGTGGTGAAGCTTGCTCTGTTCAGCTCGGCAGAGGATTCGATATAACAGCCCTGGACAAGGCAGATGGGGGAGTTTTGCTCAACAGCAGGAAAAAAAAAGAAATCTGAGGAAAGAACATCTGCCATCTCTCTCTCAAACTCCTGTGACTAAGAGCAGTTTCACATTTCTAAACAATTCCAAAAGAACCCCAAAGTATTTTCTACATTAGCTGACCAAGAACCACTTTATCCCTTTTCCACAAGGCAAGCCACCTCTCCACGGGACAGGGCAACTCTTTGAAAGCTCCCAACTCGCCTACTGAATAGGACTAAAACTGAAAGATGAAATAAGTCGTTTCTATATCCAGCTGAAACGAGAGGAGGGATTTGGGGAGATGAAATGGAACCTGGCTGTGACTGTGTCAAACAGCCTTTAAAATTTTCTTGCTTCTTAATTAACAATAAGCAAACCTCAACTTTCTCTCCAAGGAAACACACAAACATCCCTTAAGATGTCATCACATCGGCTTGACCTATAGTAGGGCTGGTGTGCCCTTCAGTTTACCCAACCGAAGGCTGGTGTTACCTCTCCTTCCCAGGTGCTGTGGCTACACCACACTGCCAGGGAGGCAGGATCAGCCTGCTGAAGGGAAGCGCACTCACCCGGAGCACACACTCTGACTTACCTGCCTCTCACCACCAACTAGCAGAGCCTCTACACCACCACCCAAGTGCAGTCACACAATGGGTACGAGGGGAGAGGGGTCGGAGCATCTCAGCATTGCCAACGCAGCAGCCGCAACAATGTCCATCTGGCCCTACTACCATTGACCTTCTTTTCAAGCTCACCCCAAACCCAGGAGTTATCCAAGAATGTTATTTCCTAGGAGAGCTGGGTCAGGAATGGGTCATTTACTGATAATCGGTTAGGACAGAAACACAATGACCAGATGAGGGAAGCATCTGCCAGGGATATTCTGTTCCCAGACCTCCCCCAGACCACCATGCCTGGAAAAGCCGGAGAGCAAGGCCCAAGGGCAGAGAGGAGAGAGGCCCCAGGGCAGAACAGCCAACGGCACAAACGGCTTCCAGAACATAACAAAACACACAGTCATTTAAATAACAAAAAAGAATCCCAACCACAGACAGTGGAGGAAGAGACGAAAATGTTGTTCAGCTGAGGGATGTCCAAGCCAATTCCCCCATGCTCACCTGGAGTCTCTGACCCCCAGACCCTCCATAGCTTGCACAAGGAAGCACATGGGACAACCATACATCAGACCTTTTGGTGCTAATTCAAAATTACGGACCATACTCGTGCTGGGATGCTCCACCTAAGCGACCTCTCCCAGCCCAGCTCCCACATGGCCTTACTGCTGCTCTCCCACACTGCGCTAGACCACTTACAAAATCCAGACGGGTCCCTAATCTCCGAGATCATTTCCAATTAGGGCTTCAGAAAACGAGATCAGACTGCTATCCTCCTCCGGTACTGCCAGCAACCAGGTCCCTTACCAACTGCCTCTCTAAAACCATCCACCTTCCCACGGCCTCGGTACGTTTTACAAAGCAATGGGAAAAGCATTTGGGCCTGCGAGGAGCACATACACTTACCAACATGTACTAGCTGAAGGAAGAGGGATAAGGCACAACCGAAAAAGCCCTTGCAATGGGACAACTCTTTAGAGGGAGATCCTAGAGCACACAGTAGCTGTGCTTGTATCTTTAAACTTTTACAGATTTTTTAGAGCTAGCATAATCAGAGAGCTCCAACACCAGGCTACAGGGCGCGCATGTCTGCACGTACTGAGTGGGTGCGACCTCACCAGGGACTGACAACATTTGCTCCCCTGGCATTTCAGCAGAGAACATCTACAGCACACAGACCCAGGTATATCCACGGGCAATGGCAAGGCACTGCCAGAAGACGCACCTGCTTTTGCAGATAATTGCAGATGTGCCCTCTGTCAGCACATGTGTGCCAGGGGCCTCACCTCCAGGGGTGCTGGGCATCCTCAGCCCAGTGCTGAGAAGAGTCGGGTCTGCGTTCTTTACACTGAGTAACATCTGCTCTAAGCACCACCACTTGTCTCCACAGAAGAGACTCCAGCAAAGCAGGTCCTGGCGATTCAGACAAGCCTCTCTGTCCTTCCCCCTCTGCTCAACCATTCATGCCGGGAGTCACAGTCTTGCCTGGTTTCAGCCTCCTAGACTGTTTGCCTTCGCTCCCTCCCCAGATCGTCTCGTAGCCTTCACACCTCCCTCCTCTACTGCTGCAACGTCTGCTCTCCTCCGCGCTTGTCGCTATCAACAGTGGCAGTTCCCAATTCGGGGCGGGGGAGATGCAGCCCCTGGGGAAACAGCATTGGATAGACAGTTGTATACAGCAGAAGTGAATTTTCTTTTCTCAGTTACCCTTCATAGGCAGCCCCCAGCCCCAGGGGTTAACAGACCACAGGATGAAAGCCAGAGAAAAACCACAGCCCACAGATTCCTTTGCCCTCTTGCAGGCCCAAAGCATTTCATCTGTCTGCTAAAAATCACGCCGCCAGGCCTGTGCTTCCTCTTCTCGCTCTGTCCCAACCTGGACCATGTACCCCATGGCGCTCGGTCTGATCTCCAGCACACCAAATAAAGGCTCGTCAGTGCTTCATCTTCAAAGCCTTCCTGCCCAGGCAAGGCAAGCACTACCACAGATACAGGAGGGACTTCCCTCAAGACATGGACAACCATCAAAATATAACAGAAGCCTTTTACACCCCAAAACATCTTTGAAACTCGCTGGGCATCACACTGAGCATAAAGTGATTACAGTCTGCTCCAGCCTCTGCAGCGGAGCAGCGACGACCACCCTGCCACACGCTGGTATGCCACACAGCAGTCTCAACCCCAAGAGGCTCCACTCGCCAAGCAATCTCACGCATCCGAGGCAAAAAAAGCTTGTGCAAAGGTTTGGTAGTCCCAGGGCACGGGTACAGGTCCTGACTACCTTCACAACACATCAGGCAAGAGAGGAAGAGCCAAGAGCGGTTGCAGTTGTCATACAGAGGGAGAGCTGCAAAGCTGGCTTCCCAACAATAAAAAATTATCCCCAAAACAAGAATGTATATCCAAACCCTGGTAACCACAATGGGGCTTAACCAGGCACGGGGACAGTGGGGGGCTGATCCAAGGCCCAGCAGGGTGTATCTTCCTTGCCAACATCCCTGGCCCTCTGAACAAACCAACGCACGTGTTTGCTTTGCCTCTGCGCGGGCTGCACTCGTGTGGCTGACAAATAGCCTTTCTCCATTCTTTTGGGATTACGTGTTTCAATAGCCAGCGAGAACGGGAAGCAAGTTCACCCGACCGCCAGCTGCGGGCTGTGATGCACCTTCCCCGCAGCCCCTCGCCCCCGGCCCTGCAGCAGGGCTGCCCTTGCTGCTGCTGCTCGCTCAGGTACCCACAAAATGCCGGAGCCTCTTCCTATGCTGAGCGAGTGGAAAAAACTTTTGTGTGCTCTGATCCGCGGCTCGTCGCCGGCAGCTTCCCCTTGAGGGCTTAATGTAGTTATTTCTACCCCTGATGCCTATAATTAAATGAACATTTCCTTATGGCACTGAAGAGGCCAAGGAAAAACTGACTACAGGGAATTTTCATCCATCCTGATTTATACTCCCTCATCTCAGGCTCATTCACACAATGCTAACAAGGAATATTCTAAGCAGGCAGAAGGGAAAAAAAAAAAAAACAAACAAAAAAACAAAAAACCCCACCACCTTAAACAGCCCACATGCAGACAAGCACCTGGGGAGACAACAAGAGGGAAGAGACCAATTCCCTCCTTTCTCCCCTGCTTTTAACCGCATCATCTTCCTACTTGCAAAAGCAAAGGGGCTCAGACACTCTAGAGCCTGGAGAGACGCTTCCACCCTCTGCCAGCAGACCTGTGCTACCCAGCAGTCTGATGGGACCCGATGAGGCGCAGATCCCGTTTCAGCCCATCCTGCAGGTCTGTGGAGGGTCCCGATCCTAGGAAGCACAGGGGAATTGCACTCAGCCCCTCCAGCTCTCTCTCAGGTTTTAACTATACCTGTCCTGTGGGACTGGAGGAGTGAGGCTGGAGTGCACTGAATTATTCCAGACTGGAACAGATCCTAAACTGCTGAGCAAAGCTACTAACCAAAACAGGGCTTGATTTTTAAATTCCCAGCAGTCTGCATCTCAACTCCTGACCTTCCATCTAGGTAGGAGTCCAGGTGTCCGGAGATGCCTGGCCAACTGAGTCCAGCCCCGCAGAGCTGCCACAACCCACCAGGATTTACCAGTCTCACTAGATTAGGAACTGAGCTGTCTCTCAGAGCTGCCACTTGCCTCCCATCCCTACACCTCTCCCTGCTAGGACAGCAGACAGGATCACAGGGAAAGCCAAGGACCCAAATCCTCCATATCACCCCCAGCTGGGCAGCAATACTAGAAAGTTTCCAGCAGCCTCAGCAGAACAGGAAACACAACCTCCATCTGCACAGCAGTATCAGCCGTGGTCCTTTCGGCCGCCAGATTTTAAAACCACCACGAGGTCCATCTCTTTCCTCCACAGAGCAAATGTAGCTTTCAAGCGATGGGGATGGGGCCAACCCTGCTGGCAGACCGTCAGAGTGGGAATACGGCAATTCCCTGCCATGTACCTTGCCCTCCTCTGTGGAGGAGGCAGAGGTCTGGCTGTATGTGGGGACACGGGTCTCCTGCTGAGATGCAGCTGAAGGACCTTTGCCAGCCATGCCTGAGGTTTTCCCTAATGTGGACAACCTGCCTGGAGGAAGTCACAAAACTGGCTCCCTGCTCAGCTCTGGAAAGGCTTATTGCTTCTGTGCCACAGAGTATTGGCACAAAACCCCAACAGGTTTTCTGATCCATTTTGCTCTTTAAGCTCGCTATTGTTTGCAAACCTAAAAGGCTTTATCCCTTCTCTTTAGGGAGCCCCAGACGACAGGGGTGCGGCACTGTACATACAGCTCACGGACAGAGCAGCTCCACAGATGACACATTCCCCCATGAACATTTTCAGGAGACTGGGGTAATAAGAGAGATGTGCCAGGGGGCTGGATGTCACTGTATCACAGCTCGGTCGTGCTGGAAGACAGCGACTGGTTGGGAAATCAGCCCTTCCCTCCCTGCCAGAATGACTCAAGACAAAGACTCCCCCACTCTTCAAACGTCCCCGTTCGAAACTCCTGTTCCACGCTAACCAGATTTCTGTACAAAAGCGATGGGGGTAGGGAGGGAGAGGGCAATCTCAGCCTCAAAGGTCTTTGGGGGGATCCCTTTGTTGGGAAATTTCCCCAGACTATTTAAAAATAGAAGCAGAGCCTTCATAACTATTCCAAGTATAATTATTCCTGCAGTTAATTGCCTTTCCCTGGCACCCTACCGCTCCTCCAAATTTCAAGAGGAGGCTCTTGGGGAAACGCGGAGCAATTTGTGGTTCCCCCTTCCTTTGTGCCAGTTTCGTGGTACTTAGCAAAATTACCACGACGCCAGACGAAGTCATTAATACAAGAGAAGGCGGTTTTGGGGCAGCCCCGCCATAGCAGGGTCTACCCCGCAGGAGCAAACGGCATGTCCCGTCCGGGGCGACTTCCACCCTCGCTCACGGTGTGGGGAGCTGCCGGTGCCGGCCACGGCGTGCGGGGTCCCCGCAGGGACCAGAGCTGCGTACCCCGTCTCTGGGGCAGGGGACCCCGGGAGAGCCCCCGTCCCCGCGGGGTGAAACCCACGTGCATCCAGCCCCCCGCCATGCCGGGAGCCCGGGGGTCCCGGGGCAGCGACCGGCCCCTCCAGAGGGCTCTGATACCCGGGTGGGGGGCGGTGCCTGGTATCCAGAGAGAGCTCCGGGGTGGGAGACGGGGACCCGACAGAGGTCCCGGTATCCGGCGGTCAACGGTGCTTGCGGGGGGGTGTGCGATGAGGACCTGCCTCCCGCAGAGATCCCGGTGTCCCAGTGAACTGGACCCATCGCGGGTCGCCCGGGGTTGGGGGGCGGGGCAGACCCGCACCCCACTGGGGGTCCCGGTGCTGGGGGAGAGGACCGACACCCGCCCGCTGCCGGCGCTGCCCGGCCCCGTCGCAGGGGGTCCGGGCGGCTACCCCGCCCCAGCCATAGGGATGGCGGCGACCCCCGCCCCACCAGCCTTACACTCACCGGCGGCCAGAAGCAGCAGCAACGCCGGGGCCCGGTGCAACGGCTGCATGGCGGCGGCCGCTGCCCTGCCGCGCCGCCTCTTCACGGGGAGCGGGGCCGTCCCGCCGCCCGCCGGGCTCTGCCCCTCGCTGCCGCGCCCGCCCGCCGCCCGGCCCCGCACTGCATCCCGCCGCCCGGCGCCGCCTCCTCCCGCCGCCGCTGCCCGCCGCTCCGGGGGCGGGGGAAGCGGCGGAGGGGGGGGGGTCCTAACTGCCCGCCGGGTGCGCAGACGGAGCGGCTGGGCAGAGGCGAGGCGCAGCCGGTGATTTGCACCTAATTTGTGGCTGCGGAGCCGCCGCCCCCCCGGTACGGTAGGGCAAGGCCGTTCCCCCCCCGGCCCCGCAGCGCCCCGGCACGCCGCCGCCCCCGGGCGCCCCGCGGCGCCCACAACGAGTGCCGGCGGCGCGGCTGCATGCGCCGGCGGTGGGTGATCAGCCCCCGCGGCGGGAAGGCGGGAGCCGCCAAACCCCCCGGCGAGGCCCCCCCTCCGCCAGGCGAGGCCGGGGCAAAAGGAAAGGCCCGACGGGACGGCGGTTCCCTGTCAGCCGAAACCTCGGGGCCCTGAGATGGACGGTCCCCAGACCAAAGACCCTTAACGTCCATCTCCTGACCTTTCCGCAGTTGCCCATGGCCCACAGAGCCACCGTGCCTCCCTCAGCAACCGCCTCACTTCATAACCTGGAAAAACTTCTGCCCATGGGCAACTTCACTTCCCCACCTCTGGAGGCCACCTGGTCCAACCCTCCTGCTCCAGCAGGTTACCTACAGCCAGTTGCCCAGGTCCATGACCAGATGGCTTTTGAGTGTCTCCAAGGTTGGAGGCTCCACAGCCTCTCTGGGCAACCTGTGCCAGTGCTTGGCCATCCTCACAGTAAAACAGTGTTTCCTGATATTCAGAGGGAAGTAGAGAAGCAGGATATTCCTGTGTTTCAGTTTGTGCGCATCGTCTGTGGTCCTGTCACTGGGCACCACTGAGAGCCTGGTTCCACCTTCTTTGCACCCTCCCTTCAGGTATTTATCTACATTGATAAGATCCCCCTTGAGTCTTCACTTCTCTGGCCTAAAAACCAGTCCCAGCTCTCTAAGCCTTTTCTCATATGTGAGGTGCTCCCGTCCTTTAATCATCTTTGTGGCCCTTTGTTGGACTCTCTCCAATATGTCCATGTCTCCCTTTCACTAGGGAACCCAGCACCGGACACAGCGCTCCAGGTGTGGCCTCACCAGTGCTGAGTAGAGGGGAAGGATCACCTCCCTCAACCTGCTGGCAATACTTTGCCTAATGCAGCCCAGGATACCATTAGCCTTCGTTGTGGCAAAGGCACATGGCTGGCTCATGTTCAATTTGGTGTCCACCACGACCTCCAGGTCCTTTCCTGCCAAGCTGCTTTCCAGCTGGGTGGCCCCCAGCATCTGTTGTTGCAGGACATCGTTCCTCCCCAACTGCTGCACTTCGAACGCCTTGCTGAAATTCATGAGGTTCCTGTCAGCTCATTTCTTCAGCCTGTCAAGGTCCTTCTGGATGGCAGCTTGACTCTCTGGTTTATCAGCCATTCCTCCCAGTTTTGTGGGAGGAAATCAGCAAACGAGCTGGGGGTACACTCTGCCCCATCATCCAGATCATTAATGAAGATGTTAAACAGGACCCACTATTGATCCCTGAGGTACAGTGCTAGTTACTGGCCTCCAACTAGACTTTGTGCCATCACCCTCTGGGCCCAGCCATTCAGACAGTTTTCATCGACTGTCTGCTCATCCAGCCTATACTTCAACAGCTTGTCTGTGAGGATGTTGTGGGACACAGTACCAAAGACCTTGCTGAAGTTCAGGTAGACGATGTCCACTGCTCTCCCCTCATCTACCAAGCCAGTCATTTCATTATAAAAATTTATCACGTTGTTCAAGCATGACTTCCCTCTGTTGGTGAAGCCATGCTGGCTACTCCTGATGATTTTCTTGTTTTTCATGTCCCTGGAAATAGTTTCCAGGATTAGCTGCTCTATCACCTTCCTGGGGACAGAGGTAAGGCTGACTGGCCTGTAGTTCCCTGGGTCCTCCTTCTTGCCCTTCTTAAAGATAGCAGTGACATTTGTTTTCCTTCAGTCTTTGGACATTTCTCCCAGTCGCCATGATTGATCAAAGATTATTGAGAGTGGCCTTGCAATGACACTTACCAGCTCCCTCAGCACTCATGGGGACTGTTTGAAGAGCCAAAGATCTTTGAAGAGAGGGCATCTGGCTCCTCTTCAACCTTGAGGCTGGGGAACATATATTTTGTAGTTCTAGGTCCTTAGGGGGAGCAGGAGCCTTCCTCTTGGTGTCCGAAGCTTCCATCCTTCACCTTCTCCTGAGGTTGCACTTATCTTAATATCAGGGATGGACACTGCCTGCTTCTCTACTTCAGTTGGGGTTGGGGGCTCTTTGAGCTGTTTTGTCTCAGAGAAGATCCTGTCTTCCTTCATCTTCTCTGAGGCTGTGCAGCCTGCTCACTTCCTCCTGTAGCTCGTCCACTTGGTGGCACAGCTCCTCCAAGAAAGCACACCTCCTGCAGGACAGAAGGCCAGTTCTCCTGGCCCCAGAGAGAAGTCCCAGGCACTCTGTGCAGCCTGGGGCTTGGAAGGCTGCATCCGCCATCTGAAGCTGGGTCTGCATCGAAGCCTCTGCCCTAGCAGGGTCAGCTGCCCCAACACCTCCCGGGGAAACCATTCTGTGGTGCATCACCACCACATCTGAGACTGTCACTGTGATACTAGTTCAGCTGATGTCCCCTTCTTTGTGCCCTTCTGTGCAAGCCTCTGTGTCTGGAAAAAAAAAAAAAAAAGATTTTATAGTGCAGCAGTTCTTGGATTTGTAGTTCTTAGAGCAGTTCTCTGTTTTGGCGGATAGCACAGCAAAGAAACATGCTGAATATCATGCTGAAAATCATTATTACAGCAACAAGGCCAACTGCTCCAATTACATTCAATTTCAAATTAAACACATCTTCAGTGGCCTCAGGGCTCGACATTACAGTAAATGACTCAAGCAAGGTCTTTGTCAGGTGGGTGTCCAAGAAATAAGGCTCAACAGGTCCTGTAATACCATGGCAGCTGAGAGGGAACCCCCGCCAGTTCCCTGCGCTGCAGCCCCTCTCTCCAGCTGGGTGAGCTGCAGCCTTCCCGCTTCCCTCTCGCAGGCCTCCAGCATCTGCCACCTCGGAGGAGCTGTGCAGCTCCCGATCCAGCCCCAGCCAAATATTCGAGAGACCTGGTCAAGCCCCAAGCATCACAAGGCTGCAAACATGGTATGACTCCAAGCCGAAGGACCCCAAAACATATTGGTCCCTTCCCATTAGGCATTCAGTTCATGTTTTCAAGCTTTCCTCAACGGCAGTGGCTAGGAGCCTTTTTCTTCTGTTTCAAGACAATTTTGTCGCATAACTCCAGAAGGGCAGGAGATGCTAAAATCCAACACAGCAAGCTCTGAGTGAGGAGACAGCTGCACTGCCATGGCCTCCCCAAGTGTCTTTGCACTTGCAATGTTTGCGCCGGGTCCCAGTGCTCCACATCTCCCATACAGCATGTCACCGAGATGGCAGGATGTAGGTTGGAAGGCAGTCAGGATTTTAAATTCAAACATTCTTATTCCTCAAATTCATTAAAAATATTCCAAAGTCCTTTTTTCTGTAAGAATTGAACCTTTTTTTTTTTTTGGTCAAAGAGTGAATCTCCTGAAAAAAATATTGATGGAATTTTTTTCTAGCACGAACTTGCTGGTTTTCAACAACTAAAGAAAGGCGTTATGTACCAAAGACCGCTGAACCCTCTAGTGAATCAAACAGCCAACGGAGGGTACTCGGTGTTATCGATACCGACCTTCACAGCTCCTACCAGGCCAACCCGGGCACACGTCACCCCTTTGTGCAATTGCTTGCCTCCTTTTGCCAGCTCTTTCCTTCCATCATCTGCTCCCATGCAGCAGCTACCCTGAGCGTGACAAGGGCAGGTAACAGACTGGCTGCACCCGTTACCCAACGTGGCAAGGCAAAGCCGACAGGCTGGAACCAAAGTATCCACTTTTGGCTTCTTTTGGACCACATCCTTCCAGTGCTCTGAAAGTCCTTTTTATCCCAGAATCAATGCAGCCCCCAGCCCCCGCCGAGCAGGAAATGCAGCAGGAACTACCGAGCTGTCGCTTACCCATTAGATGAGATAAAAACACTTCAGTGCTCTCAGATTCTAGTCCAGGCCTGGCAGTTAATGAATGCTCTTGTCATTTTTCACTTTGCTGCTGGTAATTTGGCTGTCTTAGCATGCAGGTGGCTTACTACAAGTGGGTAACTAAAAGCCTTTCAGATCTCCCGACCCTGCCACATCCAGCTCCCAAATCTTCGAAACTGAATCCAGTGTCTGAAGCAGCCTAATCACATCAAAGAAAGCACAAAAACACCCTCATGTATTACACAGCCTCGAATCAGAAGGAAGGAAATCACACAGGCATGGCAGTGAGCACACTTTCTATGAGGCTCATGGTGCTCCCTGGATTTGTTTTGACACTATACATCAATCTTAGACTGAGCAACAAAGGGGGAGTACGAAAGGAGAAGACAGAACTCAGGCAAGAAAATTAAATAAAATTAGTGGCCACATCGATCAGCTAGGTCAGCGCTGCCAGCGGAGCAGAAAACAGCCAGCAGAGATGGGCAACACCAGCTCTCTTTAAAAACAGCATGAACTTAAACCCAGCACAGCCCCTGTGTCTTCATTTTACACTCCCTGGAATAGGTACAGCTGGCTTGGCTCTCTTCTGCGGTATTGACAGCTTTATAGTCCAAGGCTTGTCATTTCTCATTTGATCTCCTCCAGGTTCCCTACCTGGTGTATGTTCTCCAACGATGTTCAGAGCACTGGGAGAAGGGGCTTTACAATTGCACTAAATGCTTTTTTATAGCTGCTTCAAAGCTGTTCAGAAATTTTTCTCGGTATTACCATTATTTGTGCTTTTCTGTTCTTCCCCAAAATTGTTCAATTTCACAGTTATGTCTGTTAGGCAGAATCAGAAAGCAAGCGTGTATTTTAGGCTGGAGAAACTGAAAATCCTTCTGCCATCTCCCCCTGTAAGTTACCGTAACAGCTTTTGCCTTCCAGAAATCCAGCCAGCTTTCTGATTTCAATTTAAGGGTCACATTTTGTTCCAAGATACTTGCAAACAAATACTACTGAGGTAGAGGGATGAGGTGATAGCTAAGGGAAAGAATTTGGTCCCTATGACTTGTTAATTAAAAAGAAATTTACCACAAAGTCTAATCTCAACAGAAATGTAACTTATTTTGAAACTCCAGTTACAAAAAAAAAAAAAAGAAAAGCAACACATTAACTTGAAATATGCTGGTGAGATGTTTTATTCTCCTAAATACAGGAAAACTGAATCCACCTACAAGGGTGAAAGTGATCTATTGCCCTTGCTCAGCAGATCAAGAAAGTAAACAATAAGCAAAACAAATAAGCAGTCAGATGTTAAGTTCTTGTAGTGTTAGAAAATGCAAAATGTCACTGGTACCAGGAAAAATGTTTAACCCTTCTTCCTTTGCACACTGACAATTGTCCAGACAACAGAAGGTGATCTGTGCCCATTCTTAAATCAAAAGGGAAAAACCTACTCCCAGACTCTGTCCCATTTAGGATCCATGGCTCTTTGGGACACAGACCGGGTGACAGAGCAGGCTTGTGGCACGCCATGCAATTTAACCCCATCTTCTATGAAGCCGTGCAGCCTTCTGGCATCTCATCCTCCCATAAGAGGAAAGCTTGAGGATTCCCCTGCCCTGCCCCTCCTTCTTTAGGCACAAGGAAAGATTTAACCTCTCCCTTATTCCAGCATATGTGAATTTACTTCAGAGCCTCCGACAAGCTTTATATAAGCTTATTTGCTGACTTAGCCTTTTTAATGCTGGGACACTGTGAAATGTTTTGACTGTACCAGGCAGGGGCGGGTACCCGCTCTATTCTTGCATAGCCCAGGCACACAGCCATTCTCTGGGCAAAATGCACATTTTCTGCTCTCATCCAAAATCCTGCTGGAGAAGACGTATAATAAACACTTCAAGAGGAGTGACCTGGAGCAATTAATGCCTTCCAGGGTACGCTGTAATTAGAAGGGAATAGAATCTGCTCTATTTAGAGCCCAGGAGCGGGAGCAAGATTTTCTGTATCACTATGATCCTTTCTTCATCTCTCTGCATCAGCTTGCTCCCCTTAGGGGCGGGCACACCGCCCACCTGGGACACAGTGCTGTTCCCAGCCCTGCTTGTTTCCCATCCCTGGCTGTAAGGTGCAGTGGAAGAGCAAGCACAAGTTATGCTTTACTTTTCCAGTTTTCACGTGCCTCTGCTGCCTCCCATCCCTGAAGCTTTACGTTTCTCTCCTCACTAAAGCAGAGTTGATTGCTGCATTAATAGCCATGCCGTTCTCCTGCAGGAGGCTCTGAGAGCAAACCTCAGCGGACTCTTAGAGGGCAGAGGAAAACAAAGCTTTATTGAATTTGATTAAGGGGCCAGAATAACCTTTAGTGGAGCCACCTGGGGCAAGGAAGCAGACAGCTCTCCAGCTGAGAGCCCATGCAGGTTTCCTCATAACCCAGGGGACAGGGCTCCTTACTTGAGGGGAATAGCAACCCAGCCACATTGCTCCATTGGAGCTGTCATGCAGAGGGATGGTCACAGCCTTCCACTTGCATGAGGGGTGACTACTGAGCTCCCAGCCAGAAAGGACTACATCTCTCATGGATTAGTCACATCATCTTCTGTACAGCACTGCTTGGAGAACCCCCTTATCTCTGTGTTGAGCTCATCAACATAGATCCTAAGCAGAAACCAAATGCCCTTCTGGAAGGGATGAAAACACTGCAGAAATGCAGAAAAATAGATGTCAGGAGGGCAGGTAAACCTCAGGTCTTCTGAAGCTTTTTACTGGGGCAGAAGGATAAACAGGCTAAGGCCTAGTAGAGCCAGAAGGTTGGTGACAAAGCACAAGAGGTTTGGTCTTAACTCTGCCTGTTTCAGAGGCATGACCTGAGCTCAAATAAGTGACTGCCAAGCCCTTGCAATGCAGGGTTTGAGGAGCACGCATCAGGGAGCTGAGCACACTAACAGCCAGCAGGATGGGGTCCCCCAGTACCCAAGGCAGATGAGCTCAGGGATAGCAGCCAGATTCAACCAGAAACCCAGATCCTCAGAGAAGCTCATGGTGATGAAGGCAGTCCATAGGTCAGAGTCATGATCTGCTGATTGCAACCATGGTCAGACACCATCCAGTGATCACTTGGCAGCTCCATAGCAGTAGAAGAGGACCAAGGCCCAGGTCAGGAAGGCAGTCTATGGGTCATAGCCCAAAGCAATAGGGACTGTGGCTAGCCACAATGACCCAGAAACCAGTATTCTCACCTCATAGCCTAGGTGAGTACTGATGGCCCCAGGCTAAGCTTAAATAGAGCACCTGGGCCAGGGGTGTGGGTGGAGGCCCCAGGTGAGCCTGGTTAGGGCAGTTAAGTCCTGTTAGAACGCTCCAGGGCCCTGACAACACAAGTTTCTCTCCTTGCACAGTGACTTGAGAAACTGGAGGGGAGTTTCTGCCTCTCAATAAGCAAAGTATCTTCCCTGGGAAGACCCTAGAGATGGTTTATAGCTTTCCTTGCTAATCTGAAAAGCCTAACGTTATCTTCAGAGAAACTCCTAGTTTTTAATAGCTGGCTAAGCTGGGATGTGGGTATCTTCAGAGCAAAGGGAGCAGCCTGTATCTGAAGAGGGCTGGTGTCTGTTGGCTCTAAGGAGAGCCATGCACTGGCTGATGGGGACTACTGGCACTTCTACATCTGTGTTTCCATGTGATTTGATAGGACTGAAGCTCCTTGGCATCTTTTACACAGGATAGTTACTTTCAGATCTCCTTGAGCACTAGATAACCCAGAGAAGAAACTCCGTACCACCCCTGGGTTCCCCCACAGCTCACCTTTAGAGGGAAGTGACTTGCAAGATGAGCAGAAAGGGGCATGACCCCCTTCCGAGGAGCTTTTGCTCTGAAAATGCAGTGCTCAGCAGCCCCTTGAGGCTCCTTACAGACCTTTAGTTGTGGCTGAGGAGCATCCTGGATGGCTGGAGTCATTGGCAGACCAGTGCTCTGTGATAATGGAGACATTAAATCAGTAATGGCAGCAAGAACTGCATAATAGATGCAAAATACAACAGAAGCCTGATCCAATTTTGGCTCTGCCTTGTTAAGTGGAAAAGTATTTTAGGAGATGGAAAAATACTAGGAAGTTCAGAGTGCATCCTCCCTGCAGCATGGCATGAGGGGTAGCTGTCTGCAGTGACTTGCCTGTATCTGTAGATACACATCTGTAAACATATTCCCATGCTGTCTTTGCAGCTCATGCTGGAATTCAGGTATTCAGGTCAGTCGAGGTCAACAAGGACAGAGCCATAAGCACCTGAAATGGCCCTCCTGGTTGAACTGCAGCTGGTTGGCCTCCTCTAGGACAGGAAGATGACACTATCCAACACAACTGCTGCATCTTGAGTGCAGTTACACTGGGAAACTTCTTGCCAACCAGTTTCCAGACAGCTCTTCAGTAAGCACACAGGAGATGGACAGAGTGTGTTCCAGCCAAGGTCTGGCACGGGAGAAAGTGAAACGCTGCTGGTCCAGAAATGCTAATTTTTCTAAGTGGCTTTGCCATTAATTTGAGGGAAAAAAAGTGTTTTACTGGAGGTAAAACTTTCCCTACTCAAGGGGCATCTGCCATTTGACAAGCATACTCAGAAACAGCCATTAGCACACTGGATACAACCCAGGACTTACAGACGTAGTGTGTTGGTTTATGATCACAATAAATGCAGAAGCTATCAAGACTCTAAACCCTGTCAGTAGGTAGGAAAGAGCTTACAGGACAGGAAGGGGGCTTGTCTGCCCCTTTTTCCCAGACCACATACCCTCAGGTGTTAGCTTGTTATCTGCAGGCACCTGCTCATGTACCCAAAGCAGGCATGTGTGCACAGATTGTATATGTGTGTGTGTGTATGTGCTCCATGCTGGGCTAAGGTCAAACAGCTTTTTATGAGATGCAGAGCCATGCTGTTCTCTCAGGAGTGTGCACACACCATGTTCAAATTAAACTGGATCTGGCCCATCATGCCCTTTTCAAACCAAGATGCTCTTCCAAGCCCATCTCACCCAGTATTTGCCAACAACCACAATCACAAGGGGGGAATGACCACTAGAAGGGACACTGCCTGGCTTCACAAAGCCCTGTCTGCTTTGCAAGGAGCACCCTCATCATCTTCCATCTGAGCCCAGGCACAGCCTGTTGTGGACAAACCTCACCTCCTCAAGACTCTTGCTTTTGCCCCAGATTGTCAGAGGCACTGTGCAATGTTTGAATCACAGCAGCATGAAGCCAAGTGCTCGAGCATGGCTAAACTCAAGGTTGTCAGGGGAGCAACTCCTCATTTCATGAGAGCGTGGCTTGGCTTGCTGATCTCCAGAGCCCTGCAGTAAAATCCTTGCTATGTTCAGCTGGAACATGCCCCCTGGCAAGGCAGTCCCTGTTCAAAGCAGCATCTGTTTTCACCCCTGTCTGCACCCCTGTCCAGACCAGACACCTGATGCTGTCAACAGCCAAAGCTTGCTCCAGGGAACCTGAAAAGCTCAGTGGCCGTGAGAGGAGGAACATGCCTTCAGACTGGCATTAACACTCCACTGAGCGGCTGATGCCAACGTTAGCAAGGGCGCAGCTGCAAGAATTCATTGCTCTGCTGGATGCTGGCAGCACAAGGTGGGAGGCCATAACTGCCTTTTTAGTGAGGATTTGGGAGGAGGCAGAGTGAGCAAAGTGACAAACAAGTGACTCCAACAGTGGCATCTCTCTGTTGCCACTGCTTACACTGTGTGCCAAGTGAGGTGGGACCAGGGCATGGGAGGCAGGAGCAAGTTGGAGGAGAAAACTGAAGGGTGACTGTCAACAGCTCTGTCCAGCAGCAGGGCAAGGAGCTGGGAAAATCAGGAGTCCCGTTACATTCCTGTGTGTTCTCTCACAGTTTGTGGTGACACGCTTGGCCATGTATTTAACTCCGTGTAGGTCACTAAAGGCACAGCAGAGGCTTCACAAGGTTGCAAGTGTTTAGGAAGCATTTCGTATTTCTCCAGTGCAACACAAAGCCTCTTTCTCCTCCCACACCCAATGTTCACCCCACAACACGCAAGTTCAGTTTGCTTGAAAAGCTTGTCGCATCCCCCATTGCTGCTGGTTTTGCTACCTTAGGGCCAGCACTTTCCCCAGCTGGGCACAGCTTGCAAGTTCTGGCAGTTGCTCTCCCCAGGGATGACCCCTGCCCATGGCCTCTGGCATTAGGAGGTGAGGTGCTAACAGCTCTGTGCCCAGCCCTGAGGAACCATGCTGGGCCTCACCGTGTGGTTCCAGGCACACAGCAACTCTGCCATCCCCAGTGCACACCTGACCCCGGCACACACATTCAGGGGGCAAAGGGCTAGCTCCAGCAGGGAAGGAATGCCAGAAAAGTGTCTCTATGGGCTGCCTGCGGAAAGCCCTCGTAGACAGAGTCCCAGCAGGAAGAGAAAAAAAACAGCCAAAACAGTTAAACAAATACACAGGAGGGAGCTGGCAGACAAAAAAGGCAACACGCAGAGCCAGTTTCAGGCTGAGAGTCATGTGCTAAGCCCCCAGCAGGGTTCAAGCACTGCTAGCTCCCAAGTACCAACCAGGCTGAGAGGACACACACGCACACACATCACCATGACAAACCCCACGGTGTCGACAGCCAGGGACATGTCTGCTTGGCCAGCACAGAATTGCAGCAGCCAGCTTACAAATTCTCTCGAGCACAGGGGGGAGGAGGCTGGAGATGCTTTACAGTCCTGTAAGTCTAGCCAGGCAAAGCACATTCACTACAGACCTCAGCTGCGTCTTGGAGAGGGTTTACTGCTTCTCCCAGACTGGAATCCAAGTGGCAGCCAAGACACGAGATCAAGACTGTCTAACTCAAGAGTGGGAAAGGAAGGGAGGTATGTACTGTGATGGGGCAGTCTCAAGGTGATACAAACATTTACAGGAGAGAGTCCCACAGAGGGATCAGTGCTCCAATAAGCAGGGAGGAAGGAGCCACTGCAGGCAGGCCCTTGGTGGGAAAGGCAGCGTTCATGACACTGTCCTGTGGACAAGTGTGTCCTGGTATCTACCCACAGTGAAGATGTGCAATAGCTGAGAGGCTAGCACTGGCAGTTCCTACTAACTTGAAGAGCAAGCATGAGATGTGTTTGTACCCAACCCCACGAACTGCTGAGCAGCTGGTCCAGCATCCAGGTTCCTCACTTAGGCTCTTCTTTACCCCTGTGGCTGCAGGACTTCCCAAAAGAGGAGGAAACACGAAAGTATTGAAAAACAAATGTATTCAAAATGCACACAGTAAGAAAATTGCATGTGAACACTTGAGCCCATCCTGTCCTCCCTGAACACCTCCAGCTCAGGGCTCCTCCATTGCTACTCCCAAAACCAGCACCATGGGTACTTCATGCTCAACAAACAGGCATGAGAAGGTATTCAGTTTAGGTGCCAGCACTTCGATCCAGCCATAAATTCACTTCTGCTGGCAGGTGCAGAGGTAACACTCAGTAAGGCAGGGGAAGCCCCTCCCATAAGGCTTCTGGACACTGCCCCAGCATGTACTGAAGGAGCTTTCACTGCCCACACACATCACCACTAATATGAAAAAGTTATGTTTTATTTCAGTTCTCATCTTCCTCTGCTCCCCTCCCTCCCTTGCAGAAACCAAGCACAAGGTCAACGCATGTGGGCACCTGGGGAAATGTCAAGTGTCAGGCACAAAGGCCTGGAGCTGAGAGGCTAGCTGGTTCATGGAGAGTTGAAAGCAGTCTCAATTATCACCCAGCAGGCTGCACAGTCGCCAGAGATGGGAAAAGAGAATCCCTGAGGGTGCTTACAATCCAAGGGGCGTGGATAAGGCAGACAAATGCTTTTCGAATGCTCCCACTCGGTCTCCTGCAGATGAGCCCATAACAACTAGTGACAAACAGCAAACATGCCATCTATGTGGCCAGCAATTCTCTCCCTGTTGTGCTTAGCTACAAGGCAAAACAGTGAACAAAGTTGCTAAACAGACTTGGCTGGGCATTTAACTACTTAACTCTGTTCTATTTACAAGATTTTCAGCAGCTCAGCACTCCCTTAATCCATAAGGCACAAAGCAAGCAAGAAAATGTGCAGCTTAGTCCCACTGGATCGTGATCTCTGTATCGTTCCTGGGAGGGCTGCAAGATGGAGGTTTTGTCTCACAGGAGCATGTGGTGAACTCTGCTTCCAGCCTCAGAACTGCTGGACAATCAGCTTCCGCTTCACATCCCGGCTGAACCTGTTCATCTTGAACACTTCACTGTCGTAGAAGGCAGAGAGATTGTGGATGTTGATCTGCCGAGCCTGGGAGGAGGAGAAGGGAGGGGAGAGGTAAATGTTTATTTAAAAAAAAGTAAGAACCATGTGGTTTTCCATAGCAGAGGCCGCATAAAATTTGACAGTCAGCAATCTCTGCTCTGCTCAGCAGGAACCAGAACTGCAGTAGCAGGGGAGACTGCAGGTCAGGAGGAAAGGAGCATCGGCAGAGCTGAGCTGAGCAAAGAGAGGATGCTGGCTCAGCATCTGCCTGCTCTCGGCTCGTCCTTTTACCTTCACTACGGCTAGAATGCAACTATTATCCAAAGTGCCTAATACCTCACCCAGCGCAAGACAGTGTTGCAGGAGACCTCTGACTGGGGGTGGTCACACTGGCAGCACCAAGCTGGTCATTCTGGAAGTAGTTACTCTGCACATTTGATGCAAGGAGCAGAAAAGCAGCAACCCGGGAATCAAATACTGCTTTAGTGCCAAGCAAGGTCAATACTTTTCACAGGCAGAGCCAGGAGTGCAGCCCCTGGACCAGGATGAGGACGCCTTAAGGAGGAGGAGGGTGAGCCTCAGGAGGGACTGGGAAAGTTCATACAAACAGAGATTTTTCTGCTCATTGCTTCTCCAAATGCAGGTGCCAGGGAACTTGTGTCCTCATTCACCTGCAAAGCACCAGCCATACTGAAGGATTTACCACTCCAACCTCAAAGCTTCATGGGGGTGCATGAGAACTGAGGGGGAAGAATGTGACACTCCCAGAGAAGAGAGGAACAGATACAGATGAGACAGCCCTGATTCGGGGTTAAATTAACACCAGTTCTTTTCTGGTACCGTAACTCAGGAAGGGAAGTTACAAGTCTGAGAGCACCTCTGGGTCTGAGGCTGCAGAGAGATAGAAGGAACTGACCCGAAAGGTGGCTTTGTTATGATATGCCCATACCTTATCTACCAGGTCCTTCTCTGGGACTTCTATGGTGTCTTGCTGGGCCCCATAGCGGTTTCTCTGGTACATCACCTGCTCTGCAACCAGCTGTTTCAGGATGAACAGCAGCAGCTCGTTGTTGTCTCGTTTGAATGAAAGGTAGCGGGAGAACGTCTGGGAGGGAGGACGAGATGAGCCAAGAGGGTCAGGAACCGAGTGATGCACTGCAGGTCTCCCGTGCCCAACATCAACCAACGCCCTCCTCCCACAGAGCACAAGGGGAACCAAATGACACCACTAACACCTGCACCCTTAGTGTCTCTTAAGGGACTTCGGCCTTGCCAAGCTGCCACCTGCACATGCAGTTAGAACACAGCCCTGTGACAGCAATGACACTCCTCTGCCAGATGCTCTTACACCCATTAAAAAAAAAAAAAAAAAAAGATCTCTGGAGGGGCCCTGGACCTCTCGGGGCTGGCAGTGCACTGCTGTGGAGGCGTGCTGCCCGTGGGGGAAGCAGCCGTGGGACAGCTGGCCCTGGGGAGGCATAGAGCAGCTTTCCTTAACCCAGACTGTCCTGTGCCTCCCCAGCAGACACTCACACTTGGCTGGCCGTTTGCAGCCAAAGAGAGAGGCCACGAGTCGTCCAGACTGAGGGCAGACACTCAGAGTGGATAAATGCCAGGCTGTGGCCGGCCAAGAGCTGTTTGGAGCCAGCCCCTGCCACTCGGAGAAAAGGGCAGACTGTGCACTAAACCCCAGTGAGTGCTGCCCTGTGGTTAATTGTCCCCTGAGCAGCCCTGGAAAAAACGCGAAGAAGCTAACTGCCTGCTTGGGCTCGATCACCTGGCAGCGGCAGCAGTGGGAGTCCTGTGCCAGAATAGCAGGGAAGGCGTGAAAAAAGGAGAGAGACATGGCAGTGCTTTTGATACAGAGGCTCAGGGCATACTTCCTCCTCAGCCCCAACAAAAACATTGCCCCACCACAGACTAATGATGGGCAGTCACGTAGCAGTGCCCTCAGACTCACAATACTCCATTTAGACAGACTCAGTGCCTGACTCTGCAGGACAGAGCTCTGCAGAGCATGGAAAAGTGTCTTCCCACAGGCAGGGCAGTGCAAGGAGGCTGCAGTTGAACCCACAGGGTCTGGGGTGCAGCTATGGCCCTTGGCTCAGCCAGTGCCCACCTTGCGCATGCTCCGCATGACACTGAACTTCTGTGTGTCAATGAAGCTCTCCAGCATCACTCGGATGGCCATGTTGACATCATCTTCTACCACATAGTCCCGCAGGTGCATGCGGGCGTGAGCCTCAGCCATCCGGATCATGGACTCAATGTGACGCACTGTGATGGGGATGCTGCCAGTTGCCTAAGGGGGTAAAGGAGGAAGCAACTTGTTACTGAAGGATAAAAGACATGAGGCAAGACAGGTGGCTTCTGGCCCAGGACCTACTTTACCCTGCAGGGAGCTGCTCCTGGACCTGTGAGGACTTTCTCAGGCTAAGGAGGCTCTGCCACCTGCTGGCATGTTCTGCACAGAGCGGTAGAGGCTCCCCTGTTCAACATTTTAATTCAGCAGGGTGCAAGGGAATGCTACGTGGGGTCCCTCTTTAGTGCCTTTCCAGGAAGAGCAATCCCATTTCCCCCAGCAACTTTTAGGAGTTAAAGAAACAAAAAGCCAATGAAAAAAGAAGAGATATAGTTTTCCCAAGCTCCAAAAATCTCCCTCTGACCTCAACAAATTCCGCTTCCACTTGGAGAGCATGAAAATGAGCCTGAGAGATCCCACAGAGAAAAGAGAAGGGTGTTTCGACACAGAACAGCTCCCTGTAATGTACCAGGAACATATGGGTCTGAGTGAATGCAAACATCTCCTGTGGGCCTGCCAGACTGGGTGACAGTAAGAGGACTTTGCCATGACAGGCACTAGTACATGTGTCCAGTCCATCAGTCACAGATCACCAACAGGCAAGACTCTGCATTTACATGAAGAATCATCTGTTCAGCAGACAGTGCAGGATCTGCCTGTCTCTCACAAAACAGTGGCACAGACTTTTGTGACAGGAATGGCAAGAATGTGTCAACATATGCTGGAGCAGTCTCAGGTTGATTTGCAGTTTAGCTACATACTTCTTCCCCCTTTTCCTCAGTATTCTCACCATAGACTCTTTCCTGAGGTCACTGTACATCCGGGCCACCTTGTCCTGGTCCATCTGGTTGAGTTTGGGGTGGACTTTGTCTTTGGCATAGATGATATATTTCCTCAGGATTTCCTGGGGAATGGGTTCAACCCCGTATGTGTTGGGAAGAACGACCTCATTGGCATCCCCATTCACAGCCTCCTTGCTACTTGGGTGGTGCTTGACATGGCTGCCAACAACGAACCGGGCAAGCATTTCATCCTACAAGAAAGCAGCAGAACACAGACTAAAGACACTCACTGTGTAGCAAAACTCAGTGGGCAACTGCAGCCGAGCATCCCAACAGCAACATCATAAACCCAGCACAACCTCAGATTCATGGCACAGCTTGTACCTGCACAGGGTCCACTGTGTCTCTCACCACACACAGGATATCAAATCGAGAGATGATGGGCTCTGTCAGGTCTACATTCTCCGAGAAAGTTAACGATGGGTCATATCGCCCACCTAGATCACAGAGACAAACCTCAAAGTCAAACACAGGCTTCAGCGCTGAAGCTTTCAAGCAAGCATAGACCTCCTGCACAGAGAGACGTTACTGCTTGCTTGATGTGGAGAAACTGGGCAGAGGGAGGGGAAGCTGCGCCATAGTTCTCATGACAGCAGGACTCATGCTGGAGGTGTGAGACGGTCCTGTGGTCTCTCAGCACTTACCTATGGGATTAGCAGCAGCAATAACGGTGCAGCGGGCTTGCAAGGATGTGACAATGCCTGCTTTGGAGATGGAAATGCTTTGCTGCTCCATGGCTTCGTGGATGCTGGTCCTATCTTGATCATTCATCTATGAGACAGCAGGAATGACTTAAACTGAATCTACGTCTATACCCATCACCCAGCACACCAAGGGGAATCGGCTCCTGATGCTCTGAAAAAGTAGCAAACTGCACTAAAGACCAGTAAGGGCCTAAGCAAACTGCAGGAGTCTCAGTCAGCTGGGAGATGGCACCATAAGTTATAGTGTCTCCTCATCGCAGAGGTTACAGCCGGTCCCTCCAGAGCCAATCTTTCCCACAAAGATGAAGTTAGGCCTCACCTTGTCAAATTCATCAATCAGACAGACACCTCTGTCAGCCAGCACAAGGGCTCCTGCCTCCAAAGTCCACTCCTTGCTGACCGGGTGCCTCTGGACATAGGCGGTGAGGCCCACAGCAGAAGCACCCTGGCCAGTGGTGAAGATTGCTCTGCTAGATGCCTTCTCTACGTATTTAAGAAACTGTGATTTTGCAGTACCAGGATCTCCGCACAGAAGCACGTTGATGTCACCACGGACTTTGTGTTTGCCACCTACAACAGTAATGGGAGAGACACGTTGGCAGCTGAGTGCGTGGCTTGACAGCAACCTTGCCCTGAACTCCATGAAGCTGAAAGGAAGGCAAAGAGTAGGCAGAGAGACCACATTACAGGGAAGTTGAGGGGAAAACGAAAGTCAGCTTTGGAGGTGGTCACATGCATAAAACAGCATTTCTAACCTTGCTGAACACATCCTTCTAAAAAGGAGATGGTAACAAATCAGGACACCAAAAGGTCAAACCTCTGAAGGGGCATCAAACACGACCTCCTAGAGAAGGAGGGATAAAAACCTGCCCAGGTTTGCCGCAGGAGCTCTTTTCAGTCTTAGCACTTCTACTGTCACACCACAGTTTTCAGTGTGATAAAAGCAGCCACTTCCACTACAGATATCCCTCAGTCTGTTACCTTGTCTGTCATGAAGACACACAGACAATTCTAACCACTCTCATTGCAACAGTGCAGACAAACCCAGATCCATTTGCTTTCAGCTGAGTGAGGCAGCACCAAGTGACACAACTCACACCCACCTGGGTTTTTGGGCTCTCCACCAAAGAGAGCTAAAGCCAAGCCCCTCTTGATATCTTCATGTCCGTAAATAGATGGAGCAATGCTGGCAAAAATCTGAAAGGAAAACCACAGTTGTTGTCCAGGGAATACCATTTCCCAGTTTGGGCAGAATTTGGCATGAAAATCAGCAAGGGGCTGTATCTATGGTTAACCTTACAATACTGCTATCATTGAAAAGTCTTTTACTATCCATGGTGAGGGGGCTTTTCAAAGGTAACTACCCACTCAGAGTCCCCTAAAGGTGCTTCACAAAAATGGTGCTGTTGGGGCATGGCAGATTGTGTAGTCTGGCGCTGAAAGCTGCTGTCACTGCCTCCACACTCCTTTGAACAGAAAGCACACCACAGTGGCTGTTATCAGCTGTTGCAAAGCTGGAGACCTTGATTTGAGACTTACTCACTGCGCATAATAGTAGTTAGGTAGGCTATGCCACACAGCAATTGTCATCATGGTCAAATATTATGAACAACCGGCCTATTTTCTCAAGGGTATTCTGATAATAGCCTGATGCTGGAGACTATTGATGTTAAAACAGTCCTGGCTCAATTGAAGCTGCTCCACTCACTGGGAACAGCAGTCAATAGAAAACCAGCATGACCAAGGCAACAGAGCGAAGTCCCCCTCTTACAGAGTTTAAACTTCACCCAAGTGAGGCTGAACATGGACCAGTCCAGGAGCTTTCTTTTTTCTAGTATTGGATTCAGGTCTTAGCATGCAGAGAGAAGCAAAGCTAAGATCTCTACCACAGCTTAAGCTAAGTAATAACATCCCTTTATGGGGACCAGAGATGCAAACACTGGCGCCTCAGAACACTTCCCCCACTTTGCTTTCAAGATATGGCGAGAAAAAACTATGATCAGATATAAGCAGTGTCAGAGTGTCTCTCAGTGCCTCTCCTCCAGCACTGTTGTGATGTAGAAGGCTCAGAGAGGAAGGGGAGAAACAGAAAATCTGACCCCCAAAAGTACAAGGAAAGTTTCTTATTTACTTTCTTCCTGTAACTCACTCTCATCAACAGCTGTCCGAGAGCTACAGAAGACCATTCAGAAGGAACCGGGATTTCTAAAAGCTTCTTTAACCACTGTTTAGCCAGCTTTCATCACTTTCTGATCCAGCTGCCAGCTATCAACAGAAGAAGGGATGTCTGAGGCTGACCCACCTTCTCCCCAATTTGCTCATCCTTGGACAGACCCACAATCACTTTCACATCTTCATCAGTCAGTTCTCCAACAGCTAGCTTGTTGTCCTTCTTGGCAATGTGGTTGGCCAGGATCACAGTCGCAAACACTGGGAACCCATTAGCAGTGTTCAAGGAGCCATCATAGTTGTTGTGGTAAATCCCTGTTAGCTCCTGGGAACCAGGAGATGATATGTCAGTGCCTGCACAGTATAAAACAGCCCCCTCTCCATTTTAAGATACCAGTCTCAGAAGTAGCTACCCAAATGGATCCGAGGACAATCCCTCCCCACATTCCCACAGGTGTTTCCATGATGTCATTGTCAAAGTTTACAAATGCTCTGTGCTCACCCCATACTTGAGTTCAACAATGTACTCACAATCTCATCCCCTGGCTTGCAGCTGTCAACCAGATCGGCGAGGAGAATGGCATCCTTGGAGCGGGGCAGCCTGCCAGCAGCTACCTTCCCAGGGCTCTCCTGGATTTTGATGCGCTGATAGTTCTGATAGACTGTCTGCAGCAACAAAATAAAAATTACCCAGCAAGTCTGGCAGGCATCAGCACGGCTGATGCTTTTCAAAGGCACCTCACCAGAGAAGGTCCATTCAAAGATCTATTACACTTTGGTGAGAAAACTATGGGCGTGGGAGGATGGAGGTTGTAAGGAGCAATTCCACAGTATGATAGACGACAATGGGAACAGGAAAGCACTTTGCCACACTTCACCACTGTGTTTCAGCCACCATAGTGTTTGTCCACCCAAATACTGGACCAGTTCCTAGGAGGAGGATGCTCCGCTTGTGATGGTTAAAGGTAACAAAGCAAAGAAAGTCAAAAGCTCCACATCTATGATTTTGCTACCGTCCTCTAGTTCCCTTAGCTGGCAAGTCATGAAATACTGACCTAATTTGGGAAGGAGGAGCGCTGACAGTCTGTCTGCATCTCTACATTATGGACGGCTAACTGTACCAGAGATGACTGTGGCAAAAGATTCAGCCCAAACATTTACAGTGAGGCAGTAAATTACTTTTGGCTGCTAAATTGGGCAGATTCAGGTCAAGGGCTCAAACAGACAAGATCTATCTTCACAGACCCCTGGATATAAACAGTAGATGCCTCTCCCAGCACCAAGCCTGTTCAAAGGGTGGGAGCCAAGGCAGGGCTGGGAGGAACAGGCAGTGTAGCAGCCTGGGCAAGATGAGCAGACAGCCCCATCCAGGCAAGCACATCTCTTACCTCTTCCATGTTGATTTCAAAGGGGCCAAGAGACTGACACTCTGGACAAGAACCAGGTTTCACCTCCTGGTTCTGGGACTGGAAAAAGGGTCCCAGGACGAAGCTGCACTTGCTGCAGTTGTATTTGACCATGCTGAGCTGAGGCAGGACCCCTGTGCAACTCGTCACCACTCCGCTGGTCCGGATTAACTGATTCAAGTGCAGTTGCCTGAGGAAAGACAAGAGAGATGCTGGATGCCTGCAGGGCACAGAAAGCAGAACATGCTACAGAAATATTCTTGCTACAAGGCACAACTGCCAAAGGCCTAGTAAGAAACAGTTATTGGTAGCAGTTTTCTCACAGGGTTTGTGTTTTACCTTTGGGGACATTGGAAGTTCATCCTTAATCTGACTTTTTTTCTGTAATAAGCTCAGTCATCCTGTTGGACTTATCCAGAGCTTTAGCTTGCAGACTAGTTCTGCTGAGCACCCCAAAGCCTGCTGCAGGCCCCACAGCCACTGCTGGTAATTCTGCTACTTACCTGAGCGACCGCAACTCTTCCACCAGAGGGAGGTGGGAGATACGGACATGGATCTCCTGAGCAATACGATCATATTTGGGGTACATGGCCAACACCACTTCCTTGGCTGCTTCATCGAAGATCTTCAGCATTTCTGCTGGTGCCTCAGGCAGGAAATAAGCAAGAACATGTTCCTGGGCTGCCAGATCCTCATAGTTCACCACCAGACTCTCTCTGTTCTCTTAAGAAAAAGATAGGGTGAGTTGTTTTTTCAACCTGCTGACTCCTCAAAGAGTCTGCAAAAGACAGCCAGAACAGACAAGCCGGTACCCTGCAGGCTGCGGTTTGCAGATGTCTGCACCTTCCCTGAAAAGTGTTTAGAGGTCAACAATTTGAAAACAGGTGGAAAACCCTTTTTAATTTACTTCTCTGACAAATTCTTCATCAGTACCAAATTTGTGATTGTTCCTCTCCAGTTCCACCCAGATACTTCCCATGCTCAGTGCTCCTGAGACTCAAAAGCCTCAGCACGACACACAACTCTCCCACTGACCTCCAGGAAACAGAAGTTAATAGGAGACAACCATGCTGAATGGCAGGCAAAAAAACCTTCTGTGTCTTATGTTCCTGGAAAGGGACAAGACAAATGCCTTTTACTTCCTAGCCATATAACACTGACCCTGATCTACTACTCAAGCTTCTGGAGCTTCTGAGTCAATATAAAGAAATAAAAACAACTGCAGTTACATAAGCTGTTCCTAGACGTGACAATTTCTGCTTTTAAAATTTATCAATGACAACCTTAATGATTCCTTCTTCTGGCAGTGCCTAGTCAGAATATAAGGCTGTGACACTGACATGGTTTTCAAAGTCACAAGGTCTATTTGTGTCCCCTCGCTGGATAATCCAGTTTCCAGTGTGAGAAAGTAACTGGCACAGACAGCAAGCAATTGTTGTCTCGCTCAGATCGCAAGCTTGCAGACCACTGTCTGCTGCCCCACATATTCTTTTGCTAGCGTTTCTATGATATGAATATTAATGAGTAGTAGACGCCAGGGGCCTTCTAATTAGTCAGCCAGAATCAAAGAGGATAGTAGACATGTTTCCATTATTCATTTATCTCCATCAGCATCTGAGTTTCTTAAAGTGCTGACTCAATGTCTGAGACAAACAGGGCAGGCAGAAAAAAATCCACCTATGGACTGGATCCCTGCAAAGTACCGTGACCCACATAAAGAGGAGAGAGCCTCTAATCACCCAGCCCTACCTTTGCACATGTCACTGATCCTCTCCTTGAAGACATTGTGCCCATGGTCATCCACATGGGTCTTCAAGAAGTTCTTGAAGCGGTGGTAGATCTCAAGCCGGGGAGCTGCCATGGAAACCCACTCCCTCACCGAATGCCCTTTCATGTCTTCCAGATTCTCAATGCTCTCAATCATGTCTTCATCTTCCTCTTCCATGCCGTCAGCAGCCCGTTCCGCCAGCCGCCTCTTCCGTGAAGGACGGTCTTCGTCTTCATCATCACTATCTAACAGTTGGGAGGAAAAAATGTTAAAGAGTTGGGATTCCCATTCCCACTCTCTGGATTAGTCGTGGTTGGATTGCATGGGCTGTAGAAGCAAAGAGGTCGGAGCCTGGGATACAAACCAAGAAACATCCCAGGCCCAGCCTAAATCCAGTTCTAGCCTGGCTACTATATCTTCCACAACAATACGTTACGGGGGTGAATAAGAAGATTTGTATGCAACAGCACACAGTCATGTCCATTAACGCACTGAGGGAGGAAGGCCAACGAATGGGCTTCCAAGTGCATCAAAGGCTGTCCCATTGAACCCACAAAAATCTCTGTAGGAACACTAACAAACTCCGCAGCATATGCTCAGTAGAATCCCAAATCCCAATCCCTTGATACAGGTCCAGGATCCTGACATTGTTTCAGCTGCAAACACCTAATCAGAAGAACACACCAAACAAGCTCCTACAAAGCCCAAAATAAAGGGATCATGCACTGGGGAGTCCAGCCAAGCTCACAGCCAGAGACTTCACTAAGAGCCCAAATACACTGGAGCTCCAAGGACTTTCCTGCTACTCTGAGGGTAAGAGTCCAGCTTCCCCACAAGGGTCACCTTACAGTCAGCCACACGAGGATCAGCAGCCTACTTGGTACAGTTTATCTGCACTTACCGTAAAGCAGCCCCCTCCTCATGCGGCCCATGCCCTGCTCCAGCTCACGGTCTCGCTGCCTCATTACTCGCTCTGCAGCTTCTCGCTGGCTGGCAGTCAGCTCCTCCACATCTTCATCGTCCAAGGCCAGGCCCTCTGCTTCATAGACATCCAGCTCGGGGATGGGGCGGTAGTCCCTGGTACACACACAGCACTGAATCAGGCCAGGCTCCAGAAAGCGTTTCTCCAGCCCTTCTCTGCCTACTGCTGGGTAGGTGTCAGGACAGTTGTTCTGCAGCAAGACTGAACATGTCGAGCAGGAAGGCACTTCACAACAGAAGATGCCCTGCAGTACGAAGGGTTCCAGCACCATGATTATGAATGCCAACATTCAAGCCTTTGGATTGTAAAGTTCACCAGCTTGTCCGCAGGCCTGGCTGAGCAAACATTAAAATTTACGCCTGCAGGAGTAAGGAGCTGGGTTGGATGCACATCACGCATCCAGGGAGATCCTGGTTTACCCACACTGGATCATGATGGCACTTTGCTCCCAGCTTGCATTTTGCTCAGTTTCTCCAGCACTCAAATGACACCATGCCCTGACCCTTCTCCACTGTTCAGCAGCTCTTCAGCCCCCTCGTCCCAGCTACCCGCGCAGCAGAGACCCCCATCATGGCTGAGAGCCCCCATGTCGCTGGCTGCACTGTCATCCTGTTAGCAAAACCCCATCCCCAGACACATCCCTCCCAGAAGCTGGCTCCCACTGGTTTGCTTACCTTTCCATCCCTTCCCCGATGAGCTCTTCTCCTTCTTCCTCCTCTTCGGGGAGTCCCTCGGTCCCCAGGAGCCCTTCGGACTCATCCTCGAAGGGGGGCAGGTCCCGGCCGGGGCTGGAGGTGAAGGCATCGCCCCGGCGGGAGCTGCGCACAGGGCTGGTGGCCGCCGCCTGCGACTCGGAGGAGTCCTGCAAGGACAGGAGGGAGAGGGTGAGGGCGGGGGGCCGGGGCACCCTCCTCCCCGGCACCGGGTCGCGGGGGGAAAGGAGAGGCAGTGTTCCCAGAGGACTCTGCAATGGGGGCGGCGGTCACAAGGGGGCCACGGATCAGCGAGGAGTCCTCTTTCCCGAAAGGGGCGGGAAGAATAAAATAATTAGACCTCCTCGCAAACCACAACGCAAACGCATGGGAGAGCGGGGGGAAATCCACCCTCCGAGCCCAGAGCAGCCGGAGCGGAGGGGACGGGCTCAGATCCGCCCCCCCTCTCCTCCCGGCCCGGTTCTGCTCTCCAGTACACATGGGAAACTTCCCACGGCATTTCGGGTGTCCCCGGCGAGGGCAACCCCACTCACATACCCCCGAAATCCCCTCTGGACCCCGCGCGACCGTGACCGCAGTGCCGAGACGCCCGCGGCGGGGAGGACCCGAGGTCTGTACCCCGCGGGGTGGCACCCCGACTCGCACCGCTCCGCTGCCCCAGCCCAGCCCGGCCGCTCACCGCCATCGCCGCCGCCTCTTCCTGCCCGGCCGGATTCCGCGCGAAAACAGACCCACGTGGTCAGCAAAAGCGCGCGAAACCTCATGAATAATGGATAGCCCCGGGGGCGGGCCCCGCCCCGCCGCGTGAATATGGATGAGGCGGCGGGCAGGGGGAACGGCCACCCCCGGGCACGGCCGAGGGGATTCGGGCGACTGGTGGGCAGCAGTGGCAAAGTTTGGCGAAGTTTGGTCAAACATTTGGGCATTTCCCTCTAGGTTGGAGGGTTTCCCTCCTGTTGGGAACCCGAGTCACAGAAGAGATCCCGCTCCGATATTCCTGTGTCCGTGTTCTCATGTCTGACTCTTCTGCAGCTAAAATCAAGTCTGGCTTGACCAGGTTTGCCACTGACCCATGGGAGAACTCCTTGAATCGCTTTTATTCTGGTTCACACTAAAACTACAAGAGGTGGGAAGGGGGTTCTGGTGTTTGGGTTTTTTTTGGCCTGAGCCTGTATGTAATAACGGTAACGGGGAGTTAATCGGAGCCGTTCTGAGGAATACACACATCTGTCTCCGCAGTTGCTCGGTGCAGCGAGCGATGCTGTTTAGGAGCGGAATGGAAGAAGAGCACCTGGCCCGTAGAAACTGGAAGAGGAATTTAGAGAGACAAAACAAGCAATGGGCAGATGTTTGGCAAGGAGCTGAAACACTTCCATTCCAGGCTACAGGCTCTTGCATAACAGTAGGTGGCTTGGATTTTGGAGGTCTGTCTTCGGTGAAGGATTTCTGACCGCTATTTAGTATCAGGCTATTCTGCTCTTGGCTGCAGTCAGATGTGGGACAGCAACCCTGAAACAGGAGACACCAGAAGCAAAAGTGGCTAAAGAGGCAACTGACAATCATAGACCTGAAATGGGTCTTCCAGGAGCCCAGCTGGATGATTCAGCCTGGTACGAATATAGCAAAGCCGGAGCATCACGATATAAATAGGAGAGTGGCTCATCCTCGTCTCTGTGACATATGACAGGGAGCTGGCTGGTGCTTGGAGTGAAACAGGCACAGGGACCCCCAGAAACGCCCCCGCCTGTGGGCTACTAGAGACCACCCTGGCTTAATGAAAGGCAGCCCAGGACCTGCGTAAGGTGGTGCTGTCTGACAAGACCCAGGCGACACGCTGTGATGAACTGGTCTCACCACGGGGTGCCACTGTGTCTCCAGGCACTGAACGGCCGGGTGGACAGACAGCTTTTCTGTCTGTCCTTCCCACAGGACGACGGACCATGTCCATGTTTTCACTGCTCTCTTTAGGTGCCAGCTACAAGTGGTCCTGTGCTTGAGCTGGGGTGCTCAGTCTCTTTGGGAAGAGCTGAGGTTGGGCAGCTAAAACCATACCTAAAATCAAGGGACCGCCATGCATGGGACAGGGCTCCTTCTGCTGCACTAGAGAGGATGCACAGGGGTGTGTGAGAGGGCTGAGATGCAGACAGGGCCCGGACGGCTTGCTGGGGTGAATGTGGATGAGCACCAACCTCCTGACTGTATCAAAACACATCATTAGGATTTTGCAGACTGGTGGCTTACAGCACAGGAGGACTCCTGGGGACTGAATTTCCCATGAAAAGAAGGGCAGAGACACACAAGTACAGCCCAGGAGGTGCAAATTTATGCCTAATACTAGAAATCATTAGCTTGGTAGAGCAGCTCTGAGACAAGACAGGCACATCTGTCTCTGGAGTTGCTCAGCACCTGAACAGCAAAGCAGTTTTGGATGACAAGTAATATCCTGTCCAGTAGACTGATCTAATAAAAGCTGAAAGAGTATTTTAGAGAGATAAAATGTCCTAGAAGAGTGGAATCTGGTGACAATTCAAGGGTGTAATGCTGTTCTGGAAATCATGACTGCACTTTCCACCTCCGATGCCTGGAAGTCAGGTGAGATTGCCAAAGGACAGAAGGTAGAGCGCCAAGTGCCAGCTTTCCTTGGGGCCCTCAAGGTTATACCAAGGGCTGCTAAATATCACCTCGTCTTGCTTCATCCTGGCAACACCAAGTGACACAGCGAGGACAAACAGTGAACCCCACCATCTTTATGCAATGGATGGGGAGATGACAAAGAGCAGCAGTTCTCAGCTGAAGTGGGAGGATTTGTGCAGGTAAGGAGACAGGGCAGTCCTCGGAGGTGGGAAGAACACAGCTAGTTATGTTTGCACACACTATTTTTAGGCTGAAAGGCATGGCTTGTAAATACAAGGGAAACATAAGTGTGGATTCCCCACCTCCTCTGTTTCATGGAAGCAGTGAGGAAGGCAGGATCCAAAGTGTCACGGTCCTTGTGGTGGCACCCAGCAGTCTTCTGCCTGAGAGACAGCTTTTGGACCTGGTGTCCCAAGGGCTGGGCTCTAGCCTCAGAGTGCATCAGATGGAAAGAGCAGGTGGATTGGAAAGCAAAATCTCCCCTTCTGACACAGTTATGTGGGAGGTAAAACATGTTCAACTAGTTAGCGCCTGAGGCTACAAGTGAGAAGACATGGATTTTACTCCTGGCTCTGTTACCAAGGCACTTTTTAGACAGAAGCATCCCACCTCTCTTTAAACAGAAGTGTCCCTTCTGTAACTCAGAGATGCTGGTGCCTACCGAGCCTTTGAGCTTGGATCCATAAATAGAACATGTCAAAATATTGCAACATATCATTAACCTGAACGACAGTGTGAAAAGAGACAAGCTAAGGACCAGCTTCTCCAGATGTCATTCCAAATGCATGACATCAGCATAAAAACCTGGTTCACCCCAGTGGAAAATCAGCACAATAGGGCTGAGGCAGGCAACACAGTCTCAGGGTATGTCCCCTCCACGAGGCTTGCTGCAGCGAAGCTGGAAAACTAAATCTGAGAAGAGGATCAAGCAGACTTAAGTTGAGAAAAATGTGTATGTGAGATGGGCCTGAAACCCTCTGTGTGTGCTGTTTGCTAGAGCAGGGCATGAATCCTGATCAATATACAGATCTTCTAAAGAGGTGTAGACCTTGTACAGTAAATTTCAGCTTACTGAAGCCTTGCATTCCTATAGAAGCAATCCCTAGAGCCCCAGGTGAACCACAGGTAGCAAACCACACCAGAGTTTATCCTCCAGCCCTTGAAATGACTCAGATGACAAGAATCCCCCTTGAAACTCTGTTCACAGTCAGACAGCTCTTACTTGCTGAAATTTAGCCAGTTATTTCCTTTAATTTCCTTTTTAATTCTTGGCTCATTTGTCCCAGTTATTCCCTTGTTTACTATACTAAACTTTTCTTTTCTCTGGTATTTGCACCTCCAAATCTTGCTAATTATTTACTGTATTTACCTTTAGCTACTATTGTCCAAGCTACGCCAGGTTATTTCGTTCAGCTTTAAACTTCCCTTAGAAGCCAAACTCTCCAGCTTGTTAATCATTCTCTCCTGCAGGTACTTGATTATAGGATCCAGTCCATGGAAGAAAATTATTAACTCCCTTGCCTTGCAATCAATAATTCCTCTGCAGAAGCAGCCTATTTCTCCTCGCCTTGGAGGCGTGTGACAGTACGGGTGCCGGATCACGCGAGCGTTGGCCGTTGGGTGCAATGTTGGGTTGTGTGGGCTGGCCTGGAAGATACCACCAGGCTGTTAAGACATTCACACAGCCCGCACAGTACAGACCACATCTAACACCACCTGTCTGCGGCGATGACAGGCTTCTTCCCCGTGCGGGCTGGCGGGGCTCACTGCCCTGCCTGTTGTTCCCCACAGCCCATGCTCCACACCAAGATGGCGGCAGGGCCTGGCATGGGAGAGCAGCTGGGGTAGACCTGGGTCCCGGGCAGTGGGGCTCTGCACAGGGGCTCGTGGGGAGGTTTTGTTCCTCCCACCCGTTTCAGGGCAGTGCTGGGGCTCAGCGCCCGACGGTGACAGCTGCCGCCTGGGCCGCGCCTGCCCTCTGCTCCCCGTCCCGCAGGGGTCCGGACGGGGACGGAGCACCTTTAACGCGCGGCAGGCCCGCCCCTCGAGTCCCGCCTCCCTCCCCTTCCCATTGGCTCGCGCCGCTATTTCTTTTGGCCTCTTTGACAGTACCTCTCGCAGCTTGGCCTCTGATTGGCCGAAGCGGCACCTCTCTCGGGGACCCTCTCCCAAAAGCGCCTCTGGGCCCGGCCGAAAAGGCGTCGGCCCTTCTGCCCTGGTTCTGGCGGCGCAGCGCTCTGCTTGAGCCGCTCTTCAGCGACGCTCCCTGGCTGAGGGGATCGGAGGGGCCGGGGCCTGGGATGGCGGGGCAGGGCCCCCGCCACTGAGCGCCGTCGCCGGGGAGGCAGGGCCGAGCGGGCTGGGCCCGCGGCGGGTAGGAGCGGGGCCGGCGCCAGCAGAGGGGCTTACGGGGAGGGGCTTATGGGGAGGGACGCCGGGGCACCTCAGCCCGGGGCGGCGGGGCCTGCCCCGGCGGCACGGCCTGGCTGCGGCGGGGGCCGCGGCCCGCGGAGGTGAGCGGCGGGCCGTGGTGCCAGGCCCCGCGGGGCCGCCGGGCTGCGGCGCTCGGCCCCGGGTGAGAAGGAAGCTGGAACGTACTTGCCAGGCTTCAGCAGCCCGCGCCTCGCTCCCCAGCTGCTCGGGTTTTGAGTATAGGGAGTCCGGCAGGAAAAAAGCTTCGTGCCTTCTTCGGGGCGCTGCGGGTGTTCGGGTACAGCCGGTACCGGCCCGGAGGGAACGGGTGGCCGGGGTGGACCTCGCTGCTCTCTGGGTTTCTGCCCTGCCCTTTGCAAATACTTCAGCGAGTCCCTGGAAGGCAGCTTTATGCCTGCTTTTGCAGCCTGGGAGCTTCCAGAGGCACCTCTGCCTAGCCTAAAGGGTAGAAAGTAATTTAAGATTTTCTTCAGCTCTCTGGTTCCTTCAGCCGCCTTTGAAATAGGCAGTGCTTCCTTGGCAGTGTAGAACGAAGTGACCGTGTACTGTTACTTGCTTCACTTGCTGCCTTCTTGCTTGCTGTCCGTGCACCTGCCTTCTAGAGAACAAAAAAAAAAACCACCCAAAACCAAACGACAGAAAACTTATTTCTGAAAGACATTCCTGAACTGGGATTCTCTGTCTGATGGGTTTGGATTATTGTTGATACTTCTGCTTTCAGTATTTTCTTTGGTTATTTTTAGCATTACAGTTCGTTTCTTTTGAAGTTTAGCTCAGAACAAGAGGTGAAAATGAAACTTGGAGAAAGAGAGGAAACGGTTCTCGGTCACTGGTTGAAAGTCCTTGTCTTGTGAGTTTGTTCTGAGGGTAAAATGCACGGTACAACTGTTGTGACCAAAAGTGAGATTTGAAGAGCCATCTTAAAAAACAAGAAGAGAAAAAATAAGGCTCTTTTTTCTTTTTTTTTTCTTTTTAATCATTTAAGTTATTGATGTAACAGTTGTATTTAAGCAGGAATTTGGTCATTGCAATTTTCTCTTGCACAAATACAGTGTTTTAAGGAGAAATCAACCCTAGTGTGATCTGTACTTGCAGGATCTTCTGATACCATTTTCAGAAAGGAAGGAAAAAAACCTTTTGTTGTTTTATTAGAGCTGAAACTCTGGTAGTGTGTAGTTCACCTTCATGTGCTTGGGCTTTGAGAGCACAGAGAATTGCCAGTGATTTGAGCCCCGAATTTCACTGAGCTCTGATACAGTTACGGTGCCATGAATCAAGAAACAACATCCCCTTGGTGAGAGGCAATCATTTTCACTGAAAGTGCAGCTGAGCCTTCCCCAGCATGCCGTCCCAGCAACCTACGAGTCATGCGGATGTTCTTGATCTGAATGTAGCTTGGGAGTCCAGCGCCTGGACAGGGGAATAGTTCTCAGCCAAATCAGGCTGACTTCAGCTGTAGTGTAGAAAACCATTTTATTTTGTTTTCAAGTGTATGGTGAATAGAGCTGCCAGCTAGAAGAAAAAGGCAGACCAGGACTGTGGCACTGGTTTCGTTTTATGTGGCTATGGGCTGTTTTTACCCCCATTACGTAGGTTGGGCTGGCTGAAGTGAACATCCCCGTGGAGGCAGGGTGTGGTGAGTGATCTCTTGGATATGCTCAGCTGACTGGATTTATTTTGGACTAGACAGGGCAAGGGTTTGGACAGTGTGCTGTAAGGAGCAGCGTTGCTGGGGTTGATGAAGCCTAGCCAGATCCTCGCCATCCTTGCCTGGTCCTGTTGTTGTGGAATTTTTGCTGGTGATTTTGACAGGAATGGGACAGTTCTCCACATCCTTGCTGTAGGCCTTAGGTATTAGAAAAGCATGGGGATTGTGCTGTCTGGCTGATGGCTTTGGCTGCCCTTTCTTATCATGTTGGATGTTCTGTTGCTTAGCCTTTGTGTATATACTTCATCTTGGGAGGAAGAATAGGATACTAATACCAGGCTGTAGCGAGCAGCCTGGCTGAGAGGTAAGCTTGACTCTGCTTTGCCCTTTGAAACCTTGTGACTGGAGCTCTGTTACGTGTGGCTAACTCCTCTCCTTATCAGCAGCTGACTGCTGTTGTGTGGTAGTGGTGGCTTCTAGGGAAAAAGAATGGACCTTGTTTGTTCTTTTTCTAAGGAAGATGTTTTCCCCATGTAATTCTCTTGCAGCTTTATGCTTGAGCTCTTTTCAGTGTGACAGGCAGATGAATTCTTTGTCCCAGAAGACATATTAGGAGATTGTGATGGTTTGCAGTTGATGATGTTATTCTGCTCATCCTCTGTGAGGTTTTTCTCTACCCTTTCCCAGATTTTTTTAAAAATTAGGAATTTTTTTGCTGTGTTGGCAAATACGAACATAATCGTCCTCACTGCTGCTGAGATGCAGTGGTGTTTCAGAGGAAGAGAATGGAGCAAAATTATTAACAGAAAACCTTTCTCAATGGTGTCAATTCAGAGAAGTGAGAAGCTGGAGGGAAGAGAGATAAGTCTGGAATATGAAGGATCTTTGCTGGAACTGCTACTAGAACTAGGATTTTTTGGCACAGATTTTGCCATCTCAGCACAAAGTTGATCTTTCCAGGTCTGCATGTGTTTGTTTAATGTGATGTCGCTTGTGTAGCACAGCATACGGCAGTCGCAACAGAGAAATCCCAGCTCAGCAAGTATCTGTCAGCATGGATGAATCAAAGGGAGGGTTTGTTAGCTGAGGGTGGGATGATCCCCTTACTCCTCAGAAGACCTGGGACGAGTCTCAGCCTCTGAAGAGAAAGAAGAGTCTGTGTGGGGAAGGTGCTACTGAACTCTAGAAGCTCAGCAGATGACACAGGGCTGTGCTGATTCTTTCTGACTTGTGACTCACCCAGAACCTCACAGGGAAAATACCTTCTGAGTCCTGTCATGGGGGCTGTCAGTTTTTGCCATGCCAGCCAGGGCTGAAGTCAAACAGGGAGATTTTTTTTTGAGATGAATCCTGGATTGACTATAGCACACAGACTGCTAGAGCACTGTCTCTGGCAGTGTACATCTTTAAGATGCCAGTTGACAGAGGTTTTTTTTTTTTTAAATCTGTGTGTTGTCTGTGACCGCTTCTTTGGGGAGTGCCAGGAGAGACGACAGGACCTTGTGTTTGCATTCAGCTTGTAGCTAGTCAAGTGCCTTAAGGTGAGGGTTACTGTTTTAGGGTGGGAAAAGGAGAGGATTTGCACCAGGTGATGCATGGAATCAGGAGCAGGCTTAGTGAAGTAAATCGGTATATACTAAATGCTGCTCTGAAGTACTGTGTGCCATCGTCCACTTAAGCTTCCAAGGTGATTGTAGAACCAACAGAGGGTTGGTTGGTTGTTGTTTCTGCCAAAGCCACCGGCACAGGCATGAAGCATGTGGAGTTTTATGGATGACAGAGCAGTTTCCTTTTAATTTCTGGAGGGACAGTTAATATTGCAGCAGCGTAGAGCCTGGGGGATGGACAGATGGCAGAAAAGATGTGAATGTTCTCTCAGGAAAGGCAGCTCAAAAAAGTATAATCGGGGGAATGGGAAGTTCTGTCTTGTCATTTTTCCAAGGGGCAGGACAGGTATAAGGTAGAGCAGGCAAAAGAACTGAGTGCCATGACTCTTCTGATTCTGACTGTAGCTCTCTGCTGCCTGAGAGTGTGACTTAGGAAACCTGTTAGGTAGGACTGCGCCTGGTTCTGGATTTGTAAACTACCGGTGGTGATGCTGGTCTGTGTCTGAGAAGTGCAATGCAATTGAGACTGGGGGATGTAAAGAAGCTGGAGAACTTTATGCTAACAGGGTTTTAGAAAGGCACTGTCTTTTCACAGCCTTACTGTTCTGCTTAAGATTAGAATAGTTCTGGTATCTTGCAGAGGGCTAGAAGAAAAATGCTGAATCTTGGCTTTTGCCAGTGTTGGTTTTGGAAGATAAGAGTCCATACAGTCCCTTTAAGTCAAAGTATGTGAGGCTCTCCCTGCTCTCAGACTGTGGGGTTGGTAGCAGCAATGGGTTTTAGGTAGGGGACTTCTTTTTTTTTTTTTTTTTTTTTTGCAATAGTTTAAATCAAATCATTGACTGTAACTTCTTGATCTTGGGAGCTAGAATGATAATTAATGTTCTAGTACAGCAGAGTTTCTGTTTCCATCTGATGATGCCATGTACTGCTGCTGAGTCTTGATTTCTTCTATGAATCTGCCAAAGGTCAAAAAATCACAAAATTTAATCCAGCATAGTATTACACTATTTTGAAGGTGCTTGTTACTCTGATAGAAGATAGTGTGTTTGTACTGTGCACCCTAATGGCTGTGTGCAGAGTAAGGGCAGGTGGCATTTCATTGTGTAATACAGTCTTTCTGATGATGATAATTTGCTGTAACAAGCAGGAAGCAGCTATGCAGGAGCCTAATGGCAGGGATGTGTTTTGTAGCTCTGACTCACAACTGATTTAATGTTGCTTTTTGTCTCAGCTGTGGTTGTCTTGCACTCTGTTTGACCTGGACCAGAAGGAAGGCAGGATGTTCCAGTCCACAATGTCTATGATGAGATTCTCCATGTCTGACAACATCACACATTCGACTGCCCCGGTGACACCACTGGATAATGTGACAACTTTGTCCCCGACAACAACGCAGGCAATCAATGACACCAACATCACTGTGCCGCACAAGTGCCTGTTGTTGCTCTATGAGGACATTGGGAAGTCCAGGTGAGATGGAGGAAATGGTGCCTTGCCTTCTAGATGTGGAAGAACAGGAAAAAAACTGTTTTATTTACTTTTTGCAGAGTCCGCTACTGGGATCTTCTGCTCCTGGTTCCCAATGTGCTTTTCTTTATGTTTCTTCTCTGGAAGCTGCCCTCTGCCAGGGCCAAAATCCGGGTGACTTCCAGCCCAATCTTCACTACATTCTACATACTAGTGAGTATCGCTCTGCTTTTGAACTGATGAGTGAGTGTTTTTTATTACCACTTATGAGCAATATCACTGAACTAGTGGAGAGAGGGCATAGACCAAATCTCACAGCGACAGTCTGTTTTTAGTTGAAGGTGTACTACAAAAAGTAGCACAGATTATTTTTTTTTTCCTTCCCTCTTCTTTTGTTGGTTTTCTGTCATGGAATTTAGCATCTTACACTTTCTTGTTCCTTGCAGTCACATGTGACACAAAACCAGCTTCTCACTGAGGTAATGAAAGTGAAACACTGGAGAATATGTGAAACTGTTGGAAAGCTTGGTCATCTGCTGTAGAAAATGGTGATGTCACAAGGTTCTCGTTAGACTGGGAATGCAGACAGCCAACTCTGTTAATTTCTCTCCCATCGTATCAAAGTGACTGCTGACTTGATGATGTTCTTGATACTTCTTAAGGTGGAAACAGAATATATAGGCAGTACAGTTACAACTGTCAAATGTGTAAGACCTTGTCTGTTCTCCTCTCCCCAGTTTAAAAAGGCACTGGCAACTTTTGATCACGTTAAGGCAGTTATATAGTAATCTCTGAACTTCATACCTATTAACTGTGATACTGCTCACAGGGCGTGGTAAATGCAGCTAAAGACCCTATCTGGATTTGTTTAAAAATGTAATTCAGAAGCTTTATCGTAAGTGCTTTTTGAGATCTTGGCTTGCCTCAGCGTGCGTGCCTGCTCTTCCTCAGTGAGATTAGTACAGGTTGTAGAAGTAAATGTGTGTTTGAATTGGGTTAGATGGGAGGTGTTCTTCTTTGGGCTGTGTACAGGTACTGGCATGGCAAAACCCAAAAACCTCAAAACCAAATCTGAGCTAGTAGCCTCAACTGAATCTTTGGTGGAAAGTCTTGCTAGCACTTTCAGGTCTGGAGTGTGGGCGCTGGGCTTGTGCACAGTTTTGGATAACCAGGTATACGCACAAATGCTCCAAACTTTTAGAAATATTACCAGCCATTTCCAGTCTAGATTTAAATCTTCCTTTTTGCTTCCATTAATGCACATGTCTCGGTAGGAAGTTCATGCCAAAGGCTTTGAAAAGCAAAATCCCTGAGAAGTGAAAGGGAAGAAAAAAGTGGACTGACTGTATGCTGTTGACTTTTTCAAAACAAAATGAGAAGCAGAAAGCAATGAAGCAGTTTTAGAGGAAAATGCTTTCATTCAGTTTGATCTTCTGGAGTATGTTATTGGGAAATGAGGATGTAAGTGTGTTCTGTGAGGACTTCCTTTCAAACGGCTGTTTGTCATGCCTTGAAGGAGTGCTTTCTTGTGGAGTCAGTGATTAAAACAAAGTTAATAGATTGGGAAGAGTCTCTACCTACTCAGAGAGGAAGCAAAAAGGGTGTGTTTTCCTCTCCAGTGAGTTGTTGCTGCTTCAGAACACCATATATTTGGGGACCCTTTTTTTTTGTCAGTGTTTTGTCCCCGAGTTTTCCACCCCAGGAGGAGTGTTGTATTATTCTTCTTTCATGCCATTTGCAAACCTTCTTCCTCCAAAGTGTAGGTGGCTTATTGGTCATTTCTTTTCTCCAGCCACCTTGAAATCAGCTTGGACTCTCTTCGTTCTCTGATTTAGCTGTCTCATACCTGCATCGTTAGAGTTAGCTTGTGACTCGGAGAATTTTATCTGGAAAAATCTGCTTTCTTAGAGGGTGGGTCTGCACAGCGGAGGGTAGATATATCCAACTGAGCTCTTAATTGCATAGCATGGCTGTGACAGCACAGGAGTTGGTAAATTAGCCTTGCTGAGCTCCATGCTGTCATGCTTAAATGGTACATGAGCTGTCTTGGGTATCTCTGTGTTGCACGGTGCAGCAAGATGTTTTAAAGCTGTTGGCTGCAGCTGACTTTTTTTTTTTTCCCTCTGTGTCCCTGAGCATTGTCAATGTTGAGTGAGAGAACTGCAGATTTTATTTTTATCACAGGTCTGAAGTGTAGTAGTTAGTATTGAGTAGCTGTCTCTATCTGATGCGATTCATTTATTTAGTCATACCAAGCACTTGGTCTTGTAATTTGGAGGGATATGGGTTTTGTCTGGTTTTTCTCCTCCCCTGCCCCAGTGGACTGAAGGGTAGGAAGAGTGCCTATAAAGGTACTGTTGGAAGGAGTGGATGAGACCTCTTCAGAGCTGTTTAATCTGACAGTTGAGGAAATTTGTTCCTTCCTAAATTCTAAGTCTGAGGAATCTTCTTTGGGAAATTAACTTTAATGTGCTACAGGAAATCTTTAGTACGCATTATCAGGCTTGAAAGCTGACCAGAAATGATATTCCAAAAGAGTTTCTGGTCATTGCTGCATATGTGCCCTTTGACATGAGCTCACTTCTGGTATCTTTTTGTGTAGGTATTTGTGGTGGCTTTAGTTGGTATTGCCCGTGCTGTTGTCTCCATGACTGTGAGTGCCTCTGATGCTGCCACAGTCGCTGATAAGGTAGGTACAACACTAATTTTAGATGCTCTGCTTTGTACAGTTCTGGTCACAGCAATCTGCTAAGGCTTTCCTTTTATGCGCATACAAGAATAATGTGTTTTCTTCCAGTACTCATAGCTGTGTGTAGTGTGGAATCTTGTTCTGATAGCTGTAGCTAAATGATCACAACATTCAGGGCTGTAAAACAATGGACTTCCTAAAATAGATGCACAAATAGTGGCAGCAAAACTTTCCTGTTGCAGAGATGGAATGACTGCTTTGCAAGAGCTAAACATTCAGATACCTTTAGTGGATAGGCAAGACCTGGCCTTCGTTACTCTTGCAATATTTGAGTGGCTCTTTGAAAAATATTTAATTCTTTTGTATTGAAAGCAAATAAAACTGAATTCCCTATTGAAACTGATACCTGAATGTCCTTGCAGCCACTCTGAGCACAGGGCAAACCCTTAGCAAACAGGAAATAGCTTTGTATGTGCTGTTCCTTTGTAGTCATTTGACTTGTAGCAGAATATTACCTAAAACAAAAAGCTCTGTAGTTATTGAGGTGTTAGAGGAAGAAGAGCCACCCACAGAGTACAGGTCTTCTGGCTTTATTCTCTGGGATCAGCGTGGTTCTTTCACTTTTCCCTGTAATGTTAGGTGTCAGAGCATTGCAATGCGCTGCTGCTTGTGAGTGGCTAGATGTTTGTAGCATTTTAATTCACCTCTGTTGAATAGATGTAGGTCCAGGACTTGAATAATAGGGAGGAGGTAAGAAGGTGCTTTTCTTCAGCTCTGTTGGTGTTGCTGCTAAGTGCACCTTGCTGGGAAGTCATGCACTAAGGCAGATACTCTGTCAATTTTTCCTGTAAACACACGTTCTATCATGTCTTTTATGTTTCTTTTGTTTTCTCTCTCATATATATACACACACACACTGTGTATTTTCTGAGATTAGAAGTGTCTCATCAAATGCCTCTTAAAAAGTTGTGTATCTTCAAGAGAGAGTGCCATTCAGTGTTCAGAGGAAAAGGATTAAGGACTCAGAATCTGGGTTCTTGTTCTTGATTTGGCACTGATTTATTACATGAATACCTGGAAAGTTGCCTTACCTGCTGTTTTTTTGGTCTTGTTTCACCAAATAAAGCATGGGAATGAAAATGATAAGCTGGAAGTGGGAGGGCTTTAGAGTTTAATATACTTTAGACTTCAGGACCAGTAGCTTTGGAGGAGTGCAGAATACTGAGTTTATTCAGTCATAACTGTACTGCAGAATCTACTGCTTTAAGAACTGGCCCTGTTTAATATTATACTTTTAAGGTGTTCTTGGGTTGTGCTCCTTGGGAGTACAGCAGAAAGAACACATCCAAGACAAGTGACAGATCCTCAAGTGTGGCAAACCATGGCCACTTCCTCTCTCCATATACATGCTGTTTGCTTGCTCCCACACAACTGTTCGGTTTCACAGGCATGGACAGGGCTTGCAACAAGCATATAATTAACATCCCTACAAAACATGAGGAAGGCTTGTGGAAATGACATGCTCCATTCAGAGGCTGTCATCCCCTGGAGCAGAGAGTGGAGTTTCGCTATATTAACTTCCAACTGGTTCCTGGCTCCAATAATCATGTTTGTTTGGTTTCTGTTATCCCTCAGATCCTGTGGGAGATCACAAGGTTCTTCCTTCTGGCGATTGAGCTGAGTGTGGTGATTCTAGGCCTTGCTTTTGGTACGTGTCAGGAGCGTTTTGAGTGCTTTGATTGTCTCCTATTCCCTTTCTTTCCAAAGAGGCTGCATCTGTAAGTTTGTGGAAATGCTGATTCTATACAGTGAAGGAGCTCTAGAATAAAGATAAAGGACAGATTGGGCAGTTTGAGTTAGAAATGGCTGAAAACCTGACTATATTTACAGATTTATGGCTTGTGCAATTTCAGGATTTATCTGTGCTTTGTTTGCCCTGCATGCATGTGGTGAAGGAGTGTATAGCTTAGGTGAAGAAGACCTATGCAAAGATCAACTGTCTGATCTTTGCTTCAACCCCTTTCTATTTAAGATGGTTCCTTTGGGGGTCCTTCTATCCCCTCCTTGGTTTTGATTCCATTCTGGCTTCATTCAGCTGCTTTAACTGTACCTGCAATCTGTAACTCTACTTTTTTCAGTTGTACAAGTGTAAATGCTGTTTGGAGCATCCCTTCCTGTGGGTCAGAGGTAGAGGACAGAGGAGCTGGTAGGTGTCACTGTTGCATCTGCCAGTGGGACATCTAAGCACTAATTCTTTCATCTTTTGAGGGCTCATAGAATAATTTAGGTTGGAAGGGGCTTCTGGAGATTGTCTGCTCCAGCACATTCCAGTGCAGATTTCTCTAAATTATATAAGCCCTTCTCCCCTGCTCTAACCCAGTCTCCCATCAACTTTTTCCTGAGAAGAAACTTTACAGCATCTCAGTGTACATGATAGTAGAGTAATTCCTGACGTTGTTGTTGTTGTTGTTGTAACCCCAGCAAAACGACTTAGTTGCTTTCTGTATACTAGTGTAGGCAGAAGGAAAGCAAGTTAAAACCTGTTGTTTTGTAAGTATTCTTTTCTCTGGGAAAGGCTTAACTCTCCAAACAGGGAAGCAGTTTCTAGCAGTTGAGTGAGCTTTAACCTTCCCTTGAAGGTCTTTGGAAATACAAATGTTTTCATGTACTGGTTTTGGAGAGAACTGATTTTACCTGGGCTTGGATCACATCCTGAGTCACTTCTGTATTCCTTAATTCCAGGTCACCTGGAGAGCAAGTCGAGTGTGAAACGTGTTCTGGCAATCACTACAGTGCTGTCTCTGGCATATTCTGTCACCCAAGTGAGTATATTGGAGCAGAAGAATTAGTCTTTGCAAAAGATGGGACTTTGGAGTTAGGCAGTTAGGTGTGGGACTCCTATCTGGAAAATGGCAGCTTTGCTCTTTGGATGAGATTTTGGGGGAATTGCTTGTGGCAATGTATCAGAATCCCCAGAATATACACCAGACTTTATCTCCCTAGCCTCTTCATGGCAGGAACGACTCAGCCAAGGTCAAGACATAAGATAAGGTTTAGATGGATTGCTTTGTTTAGTGAATCTTGGAAGAGGAGTGAGAGTTTTTCCACACCTGAGCCACAAGTTTTGAATCTAGCCTTAAGTGCCATGAAAACTAGATAGAGAGATCTGAGGTGTGCTTGCCAGATAAGGGCAGTGTACTGGGCCTCTTGTCTCCTGAGTCTTTGAGAGCTGAGAGCTCCTGCTTCCCTTCAGACTAGCAGCTGGCTTGCTAGCTTAGTTTATTAGCTGTGTCTCCATCTCTCTGAACAATGCAGTATGTGTCTGGGTTTATTCTCCTCGGTATGCAAGTGGTCAGCCCTGTGTCTCTATACTTGGGGCAGCACCAGAATAACACACAGATCTTTGTTCCGTGACCAAGCTCTCGCTTCGGGAGGCAGTGAGCTGATCATCACCACATGATAATGCTGGAGGAGCCTCATTAAATATCAAGTGTTTGAGCTATATCTGGGTTCAGTGGTGCTTACAAGCATTTTTTTCTTTCCACTGTCTACAGTAGCTTCTGTTCATACCTTTTTTCAGGAATTCAAGCGAATGAGACAGTGTCCTTTCCCACCTCTTGCACAAGTGTAGGCTTTTGTATTCTGTATATTTCAGCAGGAAAGGTTTTACTTTAGAGATGGAAATGAAACTCTCAGTGTATTTCAGACAGACGACTGCTTGCATCCCCTGTCCTTCCATTCAGTGTCTCCTCTGGAATGTCATTGATGCTGGTTTCCTTTAGATGCAGATTCCTGCGGCTTTTTTCCCTTGCTTCTTGTCTTCAGTTTCTTCCTCTTCTCCTGTGTGAGCTTAACTTGGTCTAGGCAGACCAAGAGCATCGGTTGGGTCTCAGGTGGAAGGGATAGCTGTTGTCTGAACTTCTTTCAACACAGTCTCCTCTGTCCAGACACCCACTTTAAGTGAGGATGCTGCCTATAACAGAATCGTGTTGGTGCCACTTCACTCCTAGGGCACCCTGGAAATCCTGTACCCTGATGCCCACCTCTCAGCAGAAGACTTCAACATCTATGGCCATGGAGGGAGACACTTTTGGCTTGCCAGCTCCTGTTTCTTCTTTCTGGTAAGTGCTGGGCATGTGTTATGCACTCTGATACCTTCTTTGTATTTTCTAAATGAGACAAGGAGGATGATTTGTGTATAATAAAGCCCTAGTCCCCCTCCTGCCTGATACAGTGCAGCACTGATCCTTCTCATGCAGCAGGGGAGCTGAAGAAACAAAGGCGTGGTGGGAGTGGTGTAAGCTGGGGCAGCTGAATTCGAGCTGAACTCAGATGTTCTTCACTCCATTGTTTCTCAGTGACCAGTCTTTGTGTGCTGATAAGGGTGAGGTGTGGGGCCTTCACATCTGCACCATGTGCACAGGGTCTAATATCAGGGGATCTGTGCCCCTGTCCCGAGACATCTAGGGAGTGCGTGACACCACACACCATCCCTGCAAAGATTGTTGAGTTCAGTTGTCAAGCAGCTGCAGAACAGTTAGTTCTTTGTCTCAACAGGTCTATTCCTTGGTGGTGATTCTTCCAAAAACTCCTCTGAAAGACCGGATTTCTTTGCCCTGTAAGTGACTATAGTGTGTTCCGTAGCATAGGAGACAGTGCCAGGATAAAACATAGGTGGGAGTAAGAGGTTCCTGTATCTGCTTGCGCTGCAGGTACATCCCACTGTATCGGGGTATAGATACATGGTAAAGGACCGATAAGTTATGCCTGGAAAAATAGTATGTTGTGCCTTTTGGAGAGCAGAGCAAGAGCAATTACATTGCTACTTCAGTAGCTAAACAATTAAATTAAGAAAACAAGATTTACTGCTCAGTTAATGATACAGATGTAATGTAAATACATAATCTTCAGAGAGTCGTAAGAAATGGCTTCTTAATAATAGCTTCCTTATGGTGTTAAGGTGTACATGCTGGTCATCCCCTGGGAAAGAAAAGCTAATTGGGAGCTGCAAAATTATTTTTATATGAGCATTTACTGCACTAAGATGCTTCTCTGGTTTTTCTTTTTGTTGCAGAATATCTGCAGTTCTTGATTAGGGAGAGAAGCTGTTACTGAGCTGTTTGCATTGGGCTGTTCTCTCTCTAAGTAGTGTTGGCATATATGTGTAGGTACCCTGAGCGAATGGATGTGTGGCAAATGCCACAAGCAGGTGGTCCTGGGCCTGATCTGCCTAGTGTCCGACATACCCTGCTGCTCCTGTCTGGGTCTCCTGAGCAGTTTTGTTAGTGCTGTATGTTGGAAGGGCCCAGCTTTTGGTTCTGCTGTGGATTTTTTGTTTTTCTTACGTTCAGTTATGTGACTGGCACTGGTTCCAGATGCTCGCCAAGAAAATCTGTGCACGTGTTGCCATGACTGTTTTCAAAACCTATCTTGCATGTGTGTGTGTATACACATGCAGGAGGGTGTGGTTTAGACTGCTATAGCTCCATCAGTCCTGCCAGCATGGGACAGAAAAATGCAGTCTTAATTCTTCAGGAGTTCTTAAAGAGACAAGATGGTGAGATGCTTCTGTTGGATTTGCCATCTCCATCAAACAGATTTGCACTGGGCTGGTACTTACGAGGCTGAGCTTCACCTGTGTCCATGTCTTTCTGACAGCCAGGAAGAGTTTTTATGTTTATGCTGGAATCCTGGCACTGCTGAACCTGGTGCAGGGCCTGGGCAGTGCCCTCCTCTGTGTGGATATCATAGAAGGACTGTGGTATGTATGCTGGAGGAGGAGGTCTGCAGCCCAGTTTCTCATGTTGCATTTGAGTGTCTTTCAGCACTGCCTCCCCCAAGAAACCATACTTGTGCTGTGTTCCTAAGAAGGAATAAAGCTGGTGGTTTTGTTTTGTGCCAAAAGACCTCTAAGTGGTCAGGAGCCTCACAGTGGAGAGGTCTGTAGAGCTCCATGCTCTGTAGTAGTCTTGAAGTGTTGAGTAATAGTTTGAATCCACTGATGCCTGACCATTGGCTTGTGTTTCATAGGTAGTAAGGGGTGGGGGGAGTAGTCTGTTTGCTAGAAAGAGCATGGAGATACCTTATTCATATATGGAGTCTTGTTCTGCAGGGATCAGTGTCACTTCTGTGAGTCAAAATTGGGAGCACTAAAACTGTGCTCTTGGTCAGACCTTGGGTCTTGGCATGGTTCCCTCATGAGTGCCTAGGAGCTGTGACACATGTTGATGGCAGTCTGTTACTTAGCATCAATTTGAATTTATTTAGCACAAGACTTTTCTTGTGCTCTGCTTGGGCACTCTGGAGGGAAATGGGATTGTTCTGAGGGGATGTGGCGGGTGTTATCCAGCTGTGTTGTGTTTTAGTGCTAAACTCCTTCATGTTCCCTTTTGCCATTGACAGCTGTGTTGATGTTACCACGTTCCTTTACTTCAGCTTCTTTGCACCTCTCATCTATGTGGCATTCCTGAAAGGCTTCTTTGGGTGAGTAGCCAGGAGCAGGCGTTTATAGAGGGTATATATGGTCATTTAATTGTTCTGCACCCAAGTTCTCCCCATCTGTAGAATAAAGGCAGGGACTAGAATGCCGGTTAGAAAACCTGTTTTTAATTTCAGGCCTTGCAGTTTGTCTTGTGTGACCCAGGGCTGCTTGCTTCTATCCAGACTCTTTTGTATTCAAAGTAGAGCTTGGTAGTAATGCTCCTCTCAAACATTTGAGGATCACTTCTTCAGTGTCTGCACCCTGTTTAGTACAAAGTTTTGCCGCTGAAGTTGGTAACTAAATGGTTGGTGAGAGATTGAGTCCCGGAAGATTAAATGGTCTCCTGGGTGGGTTTTGGGATAAGTTTGTAGAAAGAACCTAGGGATTAGGTAACCCTTTGGCTGAGGACGCCTATGCAATGGGCTCAAGAGTCACCAGTGTAAAGCACTCGGGAGTGTGATTCCTGGGTCGGGGTTGCCGCCGTGTGGCCATTCAGAGGAGATGCATCTTGGTAGAAAAAACCGAGTGTTTTAGCATAGGCTTTAGCTTTTTTTTTAGTCCATAAGCAAGAAACAGCAGGCTTTAAAATAACTAAGAACATAAAGTACTCCTAAAATATCAAAACGTGCCTCTGCTGCCTTCTGAAATCATAAGAGAATAGTGTCTGGAGTTAGATGTAAACTGCTGATTCCCAGCTGTTTGTATTTTGGGTTTCCTGATGGGCACAGCTGGAACTTGAGGTTGACTCCTGTTCTGTTTGTGTTAGTAACCAGGCTGCTGTGGAATCCAGTGGTGTTTGGATGCTCTTGCCCTCAGTAATTCAGAACTCCCAAAGATGAGAACACCTTTCCCACACTGGAGTTGGGATTCTGTCATTTTTATTTCTCTTAGGTGACTTAGTCAAAAGCTACATTTAGCATTACTTTATGGCAATTACTCTGTTAGGTATATTTCAGGACTGAAAGCTAGTGTGGAGAGTTTTTAGGGTCTGAATACACAATTTCTTGGTATTGCTGAGTTTCAGTTAAGGATAAATGGCTGTGATACTACATTGCTCAAACATGTATTTTTAATCACTCCAGGTCTGAACCGAAGATCCTTTTCTCCTACAAATGTCAGGTGGATGAACCTGAGGATGTGGATGTGCACCTACCCCACCCTTATGCTGTTGCCAAGAAGGAAGGAATGGATTCTGGGTTCTACTCGAGCACTCAGATTGATACCACAGCTTACCTGGATGACGTGGCCTCTATGCCATATCATGTGGGCAGCATCAACAGCATAGACAGTGACCGCTGGAAAGCCATCAATGCCTGAGGCAGGGCTACCTGATTCACACAATGCCTCATTCCTTTCCTTCCAAACTCCCTGATACCACAGCTGTTAGGATGTCCATTGGAAATCTGTCCTCAGCTATCTGCCGTGGCTTTCCTCTCTTCCTTAGGATTTCCGAAACCTATTGTGGAACTAAGTTGGCAGCCGAAATCCTCTTGGAAAGAACATTTTCTCTTGCTACCTGAGAACAATGTAGAACAGTTTTGTTCATAGAACATATAAACACTGAACCTTCCTGATCCTCTGTGTTCCAGATGTGAATATGACCCCGAAGACAGGCCTGACTGGCACCTCTTCCTTGTCAATGACTGAAAGCACTTGTCTGCCAATTAGAGGAATGGCGTTTAGGGATAAGGGTGTTGATTTGACTGCTGTATTGTATGTATATAGAAAGAGTTTGGTGGTTGAAACCAAAGATGGTCTTGCTGGGCTTTTTTAAGCAGCGTGGTTGCCCAGGTCTTGTCATAATGCAACAGCATAGGTGGTGATAGCAGTGTCTGCAGAGGGAAGCTGGTCAGCTGTGCTCATCTCTGGTTTCGGCTAATACTGATGAAAATAATGAATTGCAGTTGCTAGGGGTTAAAAGGAGTGTTCTGAGTGTGTGGGAAGGAGAAGAGAGGTATGAAGAAGAATGAAGTGTTTATTTGTGCCCTGGGAGCATTTTGGGGGTCTCGTAGCCAGCAGCATGGATGAACAATAGGGAGACAGAAGGACAGACGGTGCTGCTGTCTAGCTGAGCTGAAGTAGCTGTGAAACATTCTATGGAGGCTGCACTACTGTGCATTTGAGCTCACAGGAAAATTTAGGTAACAACATTGAATCAGGGCTGAGTTTCAAGAATAAAAACCTGTGAGGTAGGTGCATTTTCCATCTGCACCCTTCATGGCTTTGGCAGGGTCTTGGGGAGTGCTGGAAGGAGGAAGCTGACTCTGCAGATGAAGGCTCCAGAGATGTTTGGGTGCTTGAGGCAGAGCAGAAGCCCATGATGAGTCCAAGCTGTCAGCATTTAGTGACTGGAAACTCTCAAAACACCATAGATGTGCTAGAATCAAGCTGGCTGGTGTTCTAAGTTGGGAGGCAAGTGGGAGATGGATGTCTTTGACAGTGTCCTTCTCTTATGTTGCAGCTCAGATCCCCAGGCTTCTGCTGGTCTGAATAGGTTTTATGGCTTGATATATTGAAAATACTTATGTGCATGTGGAGCGTGGTTCATTTAAAGACTATCTGGAACTTACTATTAACCTCTTCCATGCTGGAAAAGGGACTACTGTTGTCCGAGCTGTCTGGCATGCAGTTTCAAGACACCATGTTCCAATCCAGGGACTGTTCAGCTGAAAGCTGCATCAGACTGGTTTCTGGGACATACTGTGCTCTCCAAGGATGAAGAGGTGTATTCCTCTAGCTTTGGGGGTGCTTTCCTACCTGAGTGCTCCAGGTAGGTGGAGATCTGCTATAAGCAATAGCAACTTTCCATTAGAGATGGTAGAAAGAGGAAATTTGAAATGTTTGGGGACTGTGTGAATCCCTTGCCCCAACTCACTGCTGTTCCTAAAGAATATTGAAGTAAGAGTTTCTGGGAAATCGTCATGCAGGGTGCAGCATGGAGGTGTTAGTTTGGATCATGAGCAGGTAGGGGAAAGCATTTGCTACTGGGTGTTCCCACCGTAGGGAAAGTTCAGGTAAGAACATGAAGTTCACATTGGTTGCCAAAACTATGCAGGCCCTTCGCTTATCTTTTTCTGTTAATGAGCAATGCAGCCTCTCTCTTCTGCCTGTGGACTTTGCCCTGCAGGCCTCTAAGTAGCACTGGCACCTTGAAAACAAACAGCACTCCCCCATTTTTTTTTTTTTAATTTACTGTTGTGGAAAAAAGGCTTACGTTTGCCCATGTCTGAGAGCTGAATTGTCTTGTGGGTCAACAGCCTTTCACATTTCCCCTCCATGCAATGACTCTGTAAGGGCTGGATAAGCAACTAGGCAAGTCAGCCCTTGCCACATTAGAGAAGTGTTCCATGCTCCTCCTGTCACTTGCTGAGAATCAGCCTGAGCCACGCTTGCTTGCTCACTCTAAAAGGGATGGATGACATGGTGCTTGAATTGCCCTGCTGCCTCTAATGCTGCTTACAACACTGATCCTGAGCTGCTGTTAGAAAGCGTGGGGAAACCTGCAAAGCTTCCTTGGAGTTACTGGGCCTTGGATAGAGCCAAGAGATATAAAGGTCCTAAAGCAGTTGGGAAATAAAGGGGCAACTGCTTTTCCGTCCTGAGGAGTATTTGCTGAAGGATCACCTGTGCAGGTGGTCAACATGTCCCTCCTGTCCTTTGCTGGCAGGACTCCAGTATTTTTGGAGTGTCCCACATTCTGCTGCTGAGGAGCTTCTGTGCTAGGTAATGGACTGACCTTCCTCCTGTTGTATTTTTATGTATATATAATGCTTTGGGCCATATTCCCAATGGTCCTTGAGCAGGAGTGTGTTATGTGTGTGAGGGGGATGCAGAGAGAAAATATAGAATAAATGTATATTTTTGTTTGTAAAATAAAGAAATAAAATTAAGTTTGGCATAAATGGTCATACTTTCTTTCTCAAATGATCCATATTATGGAGAAAAAGTAACCTTTGGGTTTTTTGGTTTTTTTAAAGCCCTGAACAAATATGGCAGATAATAATGGAATAACATGATGTCTTTTTGTCAGAGATGGATCTTTCCTTCTTGGAAGACTGTTACTAGGACAGCAGATGACTGTGCTGGGTCTAAATAATTGTCAGTGAAGCCTTTGACTCCTCTTGGTAACTAGATCTTGCTGTTCCTGGGCATCTCTAGTATCAGGGGTCTTTGCTGTAGGGTGTCTTTCCGTGTTGCTTGGGAAAAGGCATATGTGGAGGTTGGAGTTGACTCTTGCTTATTTCTTGTTCTGGGCTTTGAAATGAACACTGTGTATCAGGACTCATTTTCTGGCGGCAGGGAGGAGGTGATAGCTGCTGAGTAACAACTAAGTGTGTTGGCAGTAGTCAGCACCCATCAGGTTGTCTTTGGTGGGGGTACTGGCAGGGGAGTGGAGTCACCGTGGGATTGGGTCATTGTACGGTAAAACCTTACAGAGCTCTTTCCAGGTTCCCTGCAGAAAACTGTGCCCTAGGAGATGCCACCATTGGAGTTAACTATGATGGCATGCTCTGCTCCTGTGTAGGTGGAGAGGTGTTTAAGTTGCTGTACAGCTTCTCCACCATTATCACGGCTGCTTCCACATAAGTGTCCCACAGGTTGTGGGCCCTGTTGGGCGTCCTCAGGCTCTCAGAGATCATGGGAAGGCACAGCTGTAGGTGTGAAGTACAGTTTTGTTTGTCTTTTCCCACTCTCCCTCATGGATCTTTGCAGATGATGCCAGGCACCTGGCTGGAGTCACATCTGAAAAAGGCATCAGGAAGGATAAGAAAAATAATCCAAGTTATGGGACAACTTCTGGAGGAGCATGTAAATGGTTGAGAACTCACCAGCCTGGAAAAGAGCAGTGCTGCAGGTCTGTGAAACTCTGAGAGGACGGAGGAGGCCAATAAGGAATGACTGTTCATGGACTTTTTCAGTACAAAAACGGTGCCATCAAATGAGCAGGTGGCAGATTAGAAATAAACAAGAAGCTGGTGAGAGCATTCTGGGAGGGGATTGTGGTTTGACTTTAGCCAGACCTTTGCCCTTGCACTGGACGTGTGCAGTGTTTCTGTACTGCAGTGCCCTTGTCTTGAGAAGTTGAGCAACAGGACAAGTCCCCAGTGTACAAGGTATTACACAAATAACAAAAATATTCCCTGCTTCCAGGGGTGTGCTGTAGAAGAGGGCTGGGTATCTTGGGGTGCAGAGAGTCCTAGATAGTCCCTTAAAGCTGGCCAGAGTCCCACTGCTGAGTCAAAGCTGTGGTTGCCATGTCAGCTGCCATGAGAAATAAGCATTAAACAGTTAAAACTGCTCCAATGCGCTACTAAGTAGGTAAGTAACATGTTGATACCAAGGCTTCGTTAACTTTCTAATCACAAATGCACAAAATTATCTAGGTCATCACGTGGCCTGTATTTCTGGGAATGCAGAAAGTTTGTTTGGAGAAGATCCTTCAAAGCTGCAATTTCTCAGTCCAGCGGCTTGTGTGGTACATTATCTTCTCATTCCTTTGGTTTAGGCTGTGGATCATCCGTGCCTGGCGACAGGGACCGTATCTGCAATGGCCTGACCCATGTGGGACATGTGTGTGCCTGTCATGGCAGGTAACGGCACAGTCGGTAGGTCTCACTGGAGCAGCGTGGCTGAAAGGAGCGGAGAGGTGAATTCTGCCCACGGAGCAGCTGCTGTAAAATTGACTAGAAATCGTAGACTGTAACTTTGTTTTTAATCACCAGAGAAATGCCAGCTGGCATGTTGGGGCGGTGAGCTCCCTCGAGGACTATGGAGAAACGGTGTGTGCCAAGGTGGACAAAGGATACCTGGTGGGGTGAGGGGGATGCCCTTGCTCGGCTGCTTTGGGAGCTGCTTTGTCTCAGCGCTGCCGAGGCAAAATTGCCTGGTCGCCCTTGGGGGCTCCTCAGCCTGTGAACCCTCTGTGACAGACAACGTCTGGGTGGTTCCTCAGTCTTGGAGCTAAACTTTGTGCCTTCCTGGCTTATTTTCTGCATGGTTACATGTGGTTTGCTTTACTTCCTACTGTAATTTTGACCCAGTAAAGAAACCCCACCAGTCGGGTGTATGGCAGTGGAAGTTCACGGGCTGGTTTGATCCTGCATTCAAAACCAAGGCGTGGAGGACGGGCACGGCCCTCGGTGTGGGAGGGCAGGAAGAGGCCTAGCGAGGCCGAGGGCTGCAAAGCGAGCCCGGAGACGCTTTGGTGCCTCCGCGGGTATGTCGTAAGGTGAGGTTAAAGAGGTAACCTGTCTCGGAGCTCAGCTTGCTCCGGGGCCGGCTCAGGCCGCTCGCGCAGCCGCCGCCGGCAGACTACAGCCCCCAGCATGCACCGCGGCTCGTCGCCAGCACCGCGCCGCGCTATTGGCCGTCCCGGAGCCGGCCGCCAATGGGGCGCGGGGATGTTGGCAGGCGGCAGAAGGGGAGAGGCGCTCTTCGCCGCGGCAGCCCGGTGTGAGTTGGTGCGGGGGGGGGGGCGCGGCGGGGAGAGTCGTCCCCAGCGCCCGCGCCGCCGGCATGGGGGGCAGCGAGAGCAGCCACGGCGGCAGGAAGGTCTCCTTCGGGCTGGATGAGCGGGAGCAAGTCCGAGTGCTGCAGGGCATCAGGGTGAGGCGGCCCGCCGGCGCTCTGGGGCCGGGTGATGGAGGCAGGGAGGCTGTGGGAGACGGGGATGGAGGGCAGGGACCTGGGCTGAGGAAGGCCCAGGTGGGAGTGGTAGGGTAGGGGCAGGGAGGTCAGCGATGTGGTACGGGGCTGGAAGGCGTGAACGGGGGAAAACCGGCAAGGAAGAAGGGAGGAAAAACGGTGAGGCTGAAGGAGCAGGGAGTTGGAGAGGCGATGGGATGACTGGAGAGTGGTGGGAAAGAGGGCTGAGTGCCTGCGCATGGCTTTTCTTGAGCGGTGACCCTCCAGCTCTTTATCTCCCCTTCCAAGCTCTGCCCTCAATCCTCTCTCCCTCCTCACTGCTTAATGACCCCATGTTGCCCCTGCCTTGTGCTTTGCAAGCAGTTTGATACTAAAGGCACTGCCTGGCTCTGAGGGCATCCAGGAGGAGACACCTCTGCCCTTATTAATGATACTAAGAGCCTTGGCAAAGCACCGCTGTCTGAACGTGCAGGGAGATAAGAGGTTGTGAGGATTAGCGAGGATTAGGGGAGTTTCTGGGAGATGTAGTGGGAAGCTGCTTCCTGAACTTTGATCGGACAACTACATGTATGTGTTGTGAAAACAAGCCCTGGAGAGTGGTGGTGGTGGTATCATTAAGGAACACTTTTTTCCGCATCAAGATTTCGCTCCCTATTTTTCATTGGTAATTTAACTTTTTTTTTCATTGCTGTTGCTTCTTCATACCTTTATCTGGTTTTCCCCTAAGATTTGTCTGAAATGAGCTTGCAGAGTGTGTTTTGCTGTGGTTACTTATTTTTCACCCCATTTTGACTAATCATTTGGCAAAAGTTAACTAACATTGTGCTAATCTCCTTTTTAAAGTGTTTGGAGGTTAAGTCATTCTTGCCTCATTTCTTTTTACAGGATATAGGCAGGGACCCCTTGAGAACTCATCCTCACCTACCATCGGCGTAATTTGTTCTGGTGCCTTAATTTAGTTAGCTGTTCCATCAGCTGTTTCAACAGCTAGATGCTGATGGAACTAGAGAAAAACGTGGGTTCGTTGTTACTGGTCTGTTTATGACCTCCAGGAGCTCAAGATGAAGATGCCTTATGCATCTCGTGATGGCTGAGTAGGTTAAATGACCTGTGGTCTTTGTAGACCTTTTTATTTGACTTCCTGAAGTAAAATTTTTTTCTCTTCCTTTTTTTTGGTTTGCTTGTTTTGTGAAACAAAATAATCATTCCCCATTCTTAGTACCAAGGATGATTTTTTTTTTTTTTAACTATGTATGTAAAAGTGGTTCTACTGAGCCTGCCCTTAACTAAGTCTGGCTTTTTACAGATTTGTGTTTTTAAAAACTAGTTCCCATAAACAGGAATTTGGCATGATAACAACATATAATGCAAATGTTAAAAATGCTGTTAAATTGGGTTGCAGTGGCATAGCCAGCAACCTGTCTTCTACTGTGACCAGCCTAGGTGGGGAAACAACCTCATTTTGTTTTGTTCTGGAGCCAGAACAGTCAGTACAGAACCTCTGACCTCGGGAGGAGGAAGGGGTCAATCTTAACAGTGCTGTGAGAAGCCCCTTGGACTGAATTGCTAGAAAACTTCAAGTTAACTTTTCTTTCTTTTCCATGGGTTTGGACCCAAGTTAAGGGAGTGAGAATGAAGTTGAGATTGCAGAAACGTTTGCAGCCTTATGTGAATGGGAGGTCTGTGCAGCTATTCTCTGCTGTATGTTTTGCAGTTCTTCTGCCGTGCTGAGCTGGGTTAGCAAGCATGGGTGAAGAAGAAGGATGGATGGACAGACTTACAACCTGCTTAGTTCCTTTCTTTCCACTTCTGGTAAACGTGCCCTTACTGAAGGGGCTGGTGTGTTTAATAATGCTCTGCACCTTTGTTAGTATTTGCAGAAGTTTAACTGTGAAGCCTCTAGGGTCAGTAGATAGGAGGTTTTATTACTTACTGATACAGTATTTTTTTTAAAAAATGTAAAGTCAATGTACAGATGTTGACCACCTGGATTTGAAGGACCTCATTGAAATGAGGTAACTGGCAATACTTTTGCAGTAGCATGGAAACTAACAAATGGGGAGCTTTTATAGTGAAATATATATATGTTAAGAGTTGACTTAGTTAATTCTTTCCTGTGTATGTATGTTTCAGCTCTCTGAAGATGTTGTGAACCGAATGAAAGAATCTCCTCAAAGTAAAAGAGCCGACCAGAGGTTGCCCCCTTCATCCAGTGGCACAGCTCCAGCTTCACCAGCTGCAGAAGGGAAAGCCAAGTCTCCTACAGGTACTGTCAGTCCCTCTCAGGTCTACTGACTGTTTTGACACACTTCTCTGTAGCACTGCCACTGGATGTTATACGTTATGCCTGTATTTTTCAAGACTGTCTTGTTGTGAGAAGAGCTCTTTGATTAGCCTGTACCACTTTCATGTAAGTAGATATTGGCATTATTGAATGCCTTGGATGTTACCCTCCTGTGACATCCTCTTTATGTTCCTGAGAGGTAGCCGTGTCATCTGGCAGTTGGAGCAGTTGGAATGATATGGTTCTAGTTCTGTCGCTGAGTGACCTTAACTAAGACAGCTTGTTTTTCCAGGTCCTTTCCTTCTCCATCTTTGGAACACCACCCTTCCCGGCTGCTTTAATGAACTTGTATCACTTTGTGAATGTTTCTAGGATTTTGGATAAACAAGGCAGAAATTTTTTATTTTGTCTCTCATTTCTGGCAAGCTGCCTTGTCTCCTTTCCATGCACAGGGAGTATATTGTAGATAGGTGGGGGAGATACTGCTTTTTGTTCTTTGGAAATAAGCTCATGGGGAAGGATAGACTGACTAAGCATAGCTTGTCAAGTGGATGATGAGAACATGGTTTCTGAACTGGTCTTTCTTTACAGGTCAGAAAACTATTTGATTTTTCTTGGTTCTCAAATACACTTTGTTGATACATGTTATCAGTGTAGATTTGTTTAAGGCATCCAGACTAACATGAAGTTAGGGAACGAGGCCTTTGCTTTTAGAGATTTGTTTGCTGTTAGCTTACATCTTTCCTGAAGGTGGATTAAGCCTTATGGATCGCCTGAACTTAAATAATTTCATCTCCACTTGTGGGATCCCTTGTAATTACAAGGAAGGCAGGAGGTCAAGGGGAAGACTTAATGGAGTTAGAGGAAGGAAATGGAAAGTAGGTCTAAGACCATGCTTATGCTTCAATATAAACCGGGGCTTGAGGAGTTAACATCCTTACCTAGAAGTTTCTGTAGCATGCCTTGTTCTGTGTGCCTTGTTGAAGACAATGCTGTCAGTGTCTCTTTTTTTCATGAATTCAAACTCCACACGTCAAACTTAAATTTTCTTAAGACTTTTCAAGGTGTATTGTTTTTTTTCTCTTGATGGGATAACAGTCACATATGAAATTATCCTCAAATAATTTATGATGTGGTGAAGGACTATGTTTTGTACTGTAGTTGTCATAGGTCTCTATTCTTCTTTCTAGGAATCCAGCCACCAATGGCAAGTGACTCTGGTCAGAAGTCTTCCGCTGCAGAGCACGAACTGTACAGGAGGTGAGGTGAAGTTCTTGGAAAGGACAATAGTTTAGCTCCTTTTGGACTATATATATACACACATATATATTTTACTTCAGTCCAAGCACAATGAATGTATGTTTTAATGCCTGAGAATCTCCTTTGAAGCCTTTTTCAGTTAAGGGCCATGGAACACTTTTTTTTTTTTTTTTTTTTTAGGGAAGCCTGTCCCTTAGCCAAAAGAAGCAGTGAGAGGAGCTGTGGGCAATTGGAGTGGTGAAACAGTGGAGAAACAGGGATGACCAATATAATGAGTTGGTAACTACAGAAAACTTGTGTGTGACATGCACTGCAAGGCCAACAGAGCATAAGCTTAAGTACAGTTGCCTTTTTTGGGACAAATGAAGGAGACTAGGGGTTTGATATTTCCCTTAGGGATGTTGGAATCTCAAACATGGTAATGTGTTTAATTCAGTTTATGTCTAAAATAAACAGATGCATCTTATGTATCTGATACCATTCCTCCTCCTTTTCCTATACTGGACGTAACGCCTGTCAGCCAGTACTAGAGTGCTATGAATTTTTCATTCCAGGGTATTTTAATCTATTAAGATAGAAATACCTGTGAAGATGGGGGTAAGGAAAATAAAATTGCAGAAGAAAGCCGTTCTCCTCTTTGACAGAACCACAGCAATCTCCGCCTAGGTCTAGGCATTGCAGGGCAGCGAGAACTTCAGTTTTGTGTAACGCAGTAGCTTTCTGATATAAAACTGCTGGCCTGATCTGTCTGTGTGTTCTTAAAAATACTGTAAAGATCAGTCTTTTAACAGTGAAAAGCAGTCTCTGTTTGTGGTGGTGGTTTTAGTATTACAACTGACTGGCCAAACCTGTTGAAACAAAACCCTGTTGCATCAGTTGCACTGTCCTTAGGAAAGTAAGAGATGCAACCAAGGAAGTCTCTGGAAAACTGACTTACTTTCTCTGGGACTGTGGAATCAAAATTGCTGGCAGTTTTCAGTGCTGAGCTATGAACTGCATCCCAAATACCTGATCTGGGAAAGGAAAGGTAGGGTCAGAAATGCAGCAGGGAAGACAAGAAAGGGAGGAGCGGCTTGTATGCGTGTGGCTCAGCTGTGGAACCAGAACCAGACCTGGTTGGGCTGAAATGCACCCTGAGAAAGTTTGTGGATGACACTAAGTTGAGGGAGTGGTCACCCCTCTGTGGAGTGACATTACTGCTCAGAGGGACCTCGGCAATCTAGAGGCATGGGAGAAGAGAGGCTGAGGGAACTGCATTGGCTTACTGTGGAGGAGAGACGGGATCTAATTGTTTTCAATTTCCAAGTAGTGTTTTGGAAGAGACAGTGCCAGACTGTTCTCAGAGGTGCACACTGAAAGGACAAGAGGAAAAGGACACAAATCACAGCAAGGAAATTCTGACTGCATATAAGGAGTGGGGGGGGAAACCCCAGTCAGTCACTGAGAGCAGTGAAGCACTGGAACAGGTTGCACTGAGAGGATATAGAATTTCCACCCTTGGAGATCATCAAAGGTTGACTGGAGAAGGCCCTGAGTGACCTGATCTAACCTTGAAGTTAGTTCTTCTTTGTGCAGAAGGCTGGAATAGATAACCTTCAAAGGTCTTATCTGACCTAATTTATTCTGTGATTCACTTTGTGTTAATCTCTCTTTGCTTGAATTGGACAAAATTTCCTTCATGGTGAGCTGAGATTCACATGTCCAGGCTATGGACTTGATGAGGCTGCTTCTTTCAGTGCTGTTGCTTCGTGCATTTTATGTGATTTTTTTTTTTTTTTCTTTCCCTTGTAGAGCGGAAGAGCAGCATTGTCAGATAGGCTAACTCCTTTTATTGTTGTACATCCCTTGATCTTTTCCAAAGCAGTACCTATTTATCTAGCTAACTACTTTCTATTCTCACTGTTTTCAGGTGATAATTAAGTAATTAATAGGGCTAAATATAGCTGAAGTATAAAGTTTATATGGTGCGAAGTCTACTGTTGTTGCCAGAGCTGTGCCCCACTGAAGCTGCAGGTCATGTTTAAAGTTTGTTGGGCTTCTGAATTCCTGCTGACTATGGAGGGACTGTGAGCAGACTTTGTGTCAAATAGATTATGGATTTGTGTTTCACCTCTAGGCAGGAATAGTCCATGCTAAACCATGACCCTGTTGCTAGAAGTCTGCTGATCACCTTCTCTCTGTTTGCCTTTGGCACTCATACAGGTATGAGCGAGAACAGGCACTGGTCCAAGAGGAGTTGCTCCGGCTGGCCAAAAGAGAAAGGGAAGCAGCCAGTGAGGCCTTAAATACTGCCCTTCAGCGGGAAAGGAACAACACTAATGAAGAGAGGCAGAGAGCAGCCCAGCTGGTGAGTAACAAAAAACTCCAGTGTGTTTCCGTACAGGACAGGGTAAAATCTCTCTGCTTGAGGGGATTCATTAAATGTCACTTGTGTGGTGAGCTTAGGAACTTTGATTTAGGCTGAAGCGCTCATCACCTCCCAAAACATCGCTTACACTGTAGCTGGCAAGCTACACGTGCAGCATGTCATGTTGTGACACTAAGGCCAAGCTTGCAGGGAAAGGCATAAGCAGTGGCTGTGCTGGGGACAGCTTTACATATGGCAGGTCAGTGTGGTGTGTGTATATGGGGTCCCTGTCTGAGCTACAGAGCGCTCTTTTAAACTATAAAGTGTATGAAATGAATGTTTTGATATATAAAGGATCAGATTCTGGTGACCTGACCTATCCTGAAATTTAGCTTCATTTTTCTAGAGTATAATTTTGCAAATACCCAAATTAATAAAAAGTAATAATGAGTTCTGTTGTTTGAGTCTCTTATGATGCTGGTAACAGAAGAACTGTTAAAACTGTCAAGTATTTTAACATTTTGAAGAAGACTTAAGATTGATTTTTAGGGACCAGGAAGAATAAAACCTTTTTGTACACACTACTGACTCCCAAATCAATCTGTTCTTGCGTGGTAGGTAGACTTATTTTTTGGGGACTTCTTCCTGAATCCTTTACTATTAGTCAGGCACCTTGGTGTTGCTGAGATAACACTGGTTGTCATACCAGTGCTGAGAAGAGCAGTGATGGAGGCAGAAGTACAGTGAGATGAGACTGAGTAGAGAAAAAGGCTTATGTCACTACAGTAGATTGGGGTTGTCACTGGTGCTTAATATTCACATGGTACGATTTTATATTGTTTTCTTTTAAATACTAGCATTACTATGGCAATGGTGTACTGCCTGTAAACAATGCGGAGTTTTACTGGAACTGCTGCTTTTTACTGACCTGCAGTGGTATGAAGTGACAGCGAGGTGGGACTATGCTTGCCACAGTGAGCTTGAATTGCTTGTTTATTTAGATTGTAATGTTGAAACTGTTTGAGACAACTAGACGAAGAGTAATTCTCCTTGTCTGGTACGTATTGAGAGGATGCTTTAGGGAAAGGACAGACTCGAGTAATGATTGTCTTAATTGTGTTTCTTTCATTCTACCGATCTGTTGGATGCACTTGATTTAACTGAAGAACCTTTCTATGAGCATGTTTTTTCTGTATGTTGAATGCTAATAGTCATGGCTTACCCAGGCATGTGACTTGGCTGTGAAGCATTTTGAGGTTATAATATGAAGGTATTTTAGGGAGCTGAATAAATACAGCATATATAAGAATGGCCATAGTGGTTCATACAGAAGATCCTTCTAGCTGTAGCCCGTCTCTGACAGTGATCCATAGCAGCTGCTTATGGAGAGCATGAGAACAGGGCAGGTGTATAGCAGTATTTCCCACCTGTGTGCCCCCAACTTCTGCCATTTGGGGGCTTAGGGGCTTCTTCAGCAAGAGGTATTTTCACCTTGGTGGTTAGCAGTCCTTGATGAAATTGTCTTGCATGAATTTGTCTGTGTTTTTTGGACCCATTTGTGATTTTTGATGCCATGATAACATTTGCATGTGGTTGGGTTGGTAGGTCTCTGAGATTGCTCTCCTGGATATACCTTGTGAACAGTTGCTGTGTTGTAGGAAATTTCTTCTTGGCAGATTGTACACTAGCCATGGGAAGTTGCATCATTGCTGAGATTTAGGATAGTGATGTCTGCGGCAGGTGACTGCCGTTCCTCTGCATAGGACATCTGCATAGGACATCTGGGTCAGCAGATGCAGTATTAACTCTCTTTCCACTAGAAAGAGAATATTCTCTTTATGAATGCAATTAACGGACTTCTGTGAAGGGTGTGTGTAGGGAGAAGCTAGTGGATTTATTGTCCAATCTAAAGATGTGGCCCAGCGCAGAAGTAGAGCCCTGCCTTCCTGCAGTGAGGTGCGGAGTAATCCTGGAGAAATGTGACTAGCAGAGTCACGCAATATTTGTGAAGTGTAAAGAGGGCACCTCTAAAATGAGTTGAGACCTGACCTCTAACATGCAAAAGCTGTTCTATTATCTGAATTAGCTTTTTGTCATGCAGTGTTGCATACCTAGATATTGCATACTTGATGCTCTGAAAAATCTGTTCAGGCTTTCCTTCTGTAACCCACAAAAGATAAACGGTGACCATGGAGTGTTAGCCCAGAACGTGTTGCAAGAATGAGAAACTGTTAAATTTCATTGTTCTTAAATTTACGACTGATCAAGAGGTAGTTAAAGATCCTTACAAATGAAATAGTCTAGCCTGTCCTTGCAAAGATGAGGTCAAAGCTATTGTCTGTTGGCTTCTAGATGTCTTCCTAAGCAGGAACTGGTTTTGTCAGCCTTTTAAATTATTGGGATCCCTATCAGGCTTGCTTTATCTTGGCTAGAGTTTCCTTTTGGTCATGGTTACCTTATTGTATTGTCTTAATTCTACTCAAATCATATCTGTCCTTTGTCTTCCAGTATTGTTTTCTTCCTTTATTTGGAGAAGGCCTTGAATGTTTCTTGCTCAGTCTTCTGCTTTTTAGCCCTAGCTTATGAGGCAAATAATGGGTGTGCATTGCTCTTTCATCTCTTCTGTGTCAGTCGTCTCTTTCAGGTAGAAGACAGTAGTGGAACCCTTGGTACCTAGTGGTAGTCCGGGTGCAGATGGCACTGGAAACAAGGGAACAACTTCCAGGGTTTTTATTGTGACCTACTAGGGAAGCCAGCGAAAAATGGGGCAACACCCATGAAAGAAATAGCAAATGAATAATTTACTTGTAGCAGCACTTAATTTAGTAAAAATTGAAAATCATGCCACATATAATTAGAAAGGCTTGGTTTTGTGTGGGTTCTTTTTTTTTTTTTTTTTTATTTGGAGTAAGATTTTGAGCTGCCCTGTGCCTTTAACATATCAGTAGTTTGGTGATTAGTAGCCTTCTCTTGTACGGTTGTCTCCAGTAGTGCTGCAATATTCTCCTTTAACCTTACCACTTGTAGAGCATAAATCCAAATATGATAGCTGTATTTTGGAAAGATTTAATTTTGATTGTGCTGAATGTCACTTGTCATTTAATCTGTTCTTTATGATTTTCATAACTGACTTTTATTATTGGCAATATTGCTATGAAGCACTTCAGTCTTACTGTACAGTGCACATTCCTGAAAGAAGCGTGGACTACAGTTAACCTTTGATAAAGAACTTGAGGTCAGCTTCTGGGGCCAGTTACTTCATCATTTATGGGATAGGGTGCAGATTAGTTTACTGTTGTTTTTTTGTGGTTGGTTTGTTTTTGGGTTGGTGTTTGTTTTGTTTTTTTCTTGAAGTGGTACACTGGTTACAAGAGGGATATAGCGTTAAGTACCTGGGTCCTGTTCTACATTTTTGTCTTGATCTTTCTCTTTTTTTTTTAATGACTTTGAAGAAGTTACTTAGCTTCTAGATATGTTAGGTTTTGAATGAAACTCCTTTAAGTTTTAGTTTGAGAAGCAAAATAGCTCTGTAAGGAGAAACACTGGAGTGTTCGCTTCCCTCTTTGAATATGACTTTTGATTAACCATGTGGGACTGGCTCAAATGGAAGTAGTCTGCTAAGCTGCTGCAGAAGAACTCCCACCAATTTATAGTATAGATAAAATGTTTTGTTTGTACAGCAGTGCAGAATCATGGTGCTGACTGGACTCTCTGAATAATTTAATGCTGTGAGTACTTAAAATACAACAAGGATTACATGTACAGTACTTCACAGCAGGGCCTAGGGTGTTTAACTAATGCTTGTAGCATGCCTTGTCTCATGTGAAATATCCAAGAATTAATACAGCTATCTTTAAATCCTTTTTTATTTCTAGCATGAGAAACTTCCAAAATTGTCATAGTCAAGTTATTTAATTGCTTCACTGTGTTGTGAATAGTCTCACCTTTCCCCTGTACCAGGAGTATTTCCTTTTTCATTTCCAATTAATCAAAACCTCTTCTCTTGGCTTTTCAGTTCTTTTGGCTTCCTTTTTTTCCTTCTTCCCAACAAAAGAAACTTTGCAAGCAAAGCTGCTCTTTTTTCTCCTTTCTGCTTTTTGTAATCTCCTAAGGCTGTGCAGCGTATGCATCATGAGCCTCTTGGAGCCAGTGACTCCCTGCCTGATGGTTTTCACTGAAACCTTTGAGACAAATCAATGTGGAATGGGGATGGAGAAAAGCAGAAGCTGGGGGGGGATAAACGCGATTAAGCGAAGACATCTCATTACTACTTGAGAAAGGGAGGATTATAACTTATAAAATAGGAGGATCTCATTTAGGGGCCATGTGCGCCTGTGTTATCAGGACAGAGGGAGAGCAAATAGAATAAATGAAATTAATACTTTGAAAAGAAGCATTACCCGGATTTGAGAATTGAACTAATATGATTTGTGTAAAGCCCTGAAGTTCTTATCTCCCCATTTAATACCCCTAGGATAATGGCTTTGTCAGAGTTATTGACCAAAAGTCGTCGTCTTCCTTCCCACTTTGAAAGAATGAATTCAGAAATGGGGCGATGGTAGGACAAACTTTGCACCATGATTAGCTTTTTCAGACAGGACTGATGGGCATTGGTTGCTGCGTGAAAACAGACTGGACACAGAATTCCTAAATTGCTGGGAAAGCATTTCTTCAGCTGTCAGTGATGAACTATTCCCAGTGTTCCTGGTCATGCCCTGCTCACTGGCTTGCTGGATGGCAACCTTTGCTTTCTGGTGGCTCCAGCATTGCACTATTGTTATTAGTGTGGCCCAGAATATAAGGATGGGAGGAAATACAAGGATTTAGGGTTTGTCTCTGGTTGCTCCAGTAACTGATTATAATTGGTCGTAGGCTGTTGGATTCTTTCTGATGATTTCTTGCTCAGAAATAATTTTGTTGCTCTTCAGAGCCTCTTTCCTCTTGTTGATTCAGGAGAGGAGGGCCGAAGGAAGAATGCTGAGTGGGGAATGCCTTTGGTCAGGGCAGTGGGTTTTGATATTGGTGTCATATTGTGAATGTGGCAAGTTTTGGACACTTGCACCCTTGGTTTAGTGTATATTGGTCTGCTGACATTTTCAGTGATATGTTTTCTTCCTCATTTCAAAGAATGTGGAGGTAAAATTGCTTAAAAATGCTGAAAACAGCACAAACAGCCCATTCATAGATTGATACAATGGAGGAGAATTTTGGTGGCAGTAGGGGAGTGATCAGGTGGAATAGCGTTTTCTTTTTGGCCTTGTAGGGGTGGAGGAATGATCCGGTCTGCCCATTCATGGAAAGTTTTCTTTAGCTTTCTGGTCACTGATGAAGCTTCAAGCCAATCTTGCTTACACTTTTTGCTGTGAATTGTCCATTGTTGTTGTGTGGTACCAGCTGTAGATGCAGCGGAGCTGGTACAGAAGATGGTTTTAGAAACAGGCTGAACATGATTTAGTTTTGTTAAGGCTTTCATTTACTTTGTGTTAAGCTGGGGATCAGCTTCATCCTGGCTGATTAACCATAGGTAGGCATCTCTAGATTAGACAGGGTTTTTGTTGTGTGTAATCTCATATCGTTGTGACAAGCTGGAGAGACTAGCTGAGATCCAGTAGTAGTGTAGTGTTTGTTGAAACTGTGACAGTATGAGGCCATCAGCGAAGTTAAACTGCTGTTTTTGAGGTCAGGCCTCTAGCATCAAAACTTGTTATTTTTGACTCCCTATGGATTTGACTTGATGTAATGAAAGGTACTGTCTGTGGTGAGCTTTGCATTATGGTTTGGATACTGCTCACATCGGGGCTAGTTTTGTTGGTCCTATTTGCTCTGCAGCTAAACTGTAGCATGTTGAGCTAGAAACCTTCTCTTTCTAAAGGTGCAGGCCTATATATAGAAAGTTCTAAGCCTATATGTAGAAAGTTCTATGAAATAGATTGGTTCTGGGAGGAGACATTGCAAAGGCAAATCTTGGGTTTCAGCGTTTAATGGTTCTTTAATTTCTTTAAATGTTTCTTGATTGAAGTTTTTTGTCAATTTAACAGAAAACATTGATTTAAATCAGAAAGTAGAGGCTTGTTTTAAATAATAGTACAAAATGAGGAAAAAGCCCATTCAGTTGTTTTTCTCCAAGTTTGATTTTTCATTGATGTTACAGTGATTAGCAACAAGTGTGTATATGTATTTACTTAAGGAATGACACCTTTTTTTCAGATTAATTTTTCGGTTTTCTTTAAGAAATGACTGGTGCATTTAGTTACTAGAACATTAATTCCTACATATAGTGTGGGTACCGCCAGTTGTGGGAGCAGTAACTCCTGATGAGCGTTGTTCCCTGCAGTTTGGCTATTTGCAGAACATTCACATATGGCGTGTCAAACACTCATGTACCTAGCCTTAGTGCAGGCAACACCAGCTAGGGAGCTCTGACTAAGTTAGCAGGAGTGGCGTTATCTTTGGCTAGAATTTGCAGCGTGGTTGTTTTCGATTGTTTTCACTAATTGAATAAAACTGCCTTTTAAATGTGCTGATACAAATGGAAAGATGTTTTTTTTTTTTGTTTAAGCCTTAATGATTTATTGCAAAAAGTTGTAAGCTATTGATAGGGGGATTTAAATGGCTAGGCTAAGTAGCTTCAGACCTTGTTCCTTCTATTGCTCTCGTTCTTGCTGTCTGAGCTAAGAGATACTTTCTAGACTTTCCTTTGAAGAACACGTATTCATGTGTGGAGTCTTTAAAGTTAGCTGTCTGTTACTCTATAGTCTTTGGCCAGAACATCCCTCCTTTTCCCCTACAGTTGGGTTTCTCCTTGGCTGCTACCTTCTACTACAGAAGTTGGAGCATTTCTGCATTGAAGGAATTACGTCTTTTTAGGAAACCATTAAACATTCAAGGGTTCCCTATAGAAAGTAACCTTCCAGTATTAAATGGTGGACTTTGGAAAGGTTTGCATTAAATTTAAGCTTGGCACGGTGAGGTTCTACATGTCTTCTACCTCCAGCAAGCTAACAACTTCCCGTCTCTAGACCATCAGTGAGGTCTAAAGCAATTTTGGAAAATGTGTACTACAATGAACCCAGAAGGTAAAACCAAAGCCAAACCAAAAGAAAACCTCCTCTTTCTCCATCTTCTCTTGAAGGAAGGCAAAGCTGTTATCTGGCTATGGGTAAGATGCTGCCTATGTACTCCTTATTTTCCCTGCTACTGCTGCTATGATTTGTCAGACGTTTATTGCATTTTTTTAACAACTTCCAGTTTCTGCAGCTAGTCTTTTATCTCCTGACTGAAGGTTAATTTGTATTTGGAGAGTTTTTGCAGATTTCAGCAGCTGATGGTCGTTTGAGGTTCTCATTTTTGTAGTCTCTTGGGCTACGGGACCTTATCACAAGGTTGGCCTCTCTTTAAATCCTACAGCTGCAACAAATTGAAGTTGTCTGTGGTGCTGCCTGCTTCCCCTGTCTTGCCTCCGGTTCTCCTGTGCCCATATTTAATGCTTTTTTTCTTTGTCTACCAAGTTCATATACTGCACAGAAACTTCTTCCCGATTCATTTGTTCTGACTTAAGGTTACTGTAAAGCCATTCCATTGTTTAAGAACCGAAAGAGAAGATTAGCCTTCCTTTTCCCCTATCTATAACTACAAAATATTCATAAAGAAATAAGAGAATAATATGTTTATGTTTTTCCATGAATGGTCCAGCAAAACTAGTACTGCATTTTTTTATTTTTTTTTTTAGCTGCCAGACTACTGTGGAGTAGTAGAATTCCGTTCTAATTCTGCAGCTAATTTTGGGGGCATAAGCAACAGAGATTTGGTAATGAATCAGGGTGTTTCTCTAGGCTTTCCTTTCCTACAAGCCAGTATTAGTCAAATGTGATATCGTTTGTGGTATGAGATTGTCATAGGTATAAAGGCTGAGAGTGTTATAAGAATGTAGCTCCCACTAGCTTGGTTAAGCTTTATTTTTGGATTATGATTTTGCTTGTCTGTGTTTTGAGTATTTAGGATAATACATATGTCTAACTTAGTATTTGGTGATAGCTTTCCAGTATTCATTGTATTCTATCTAAAAAATGGCAGTGTTTGAAGATTGAATCAATGATCCTTGATCGCTGAAAATTTTCCTGATGTTTCAGACTGGAAAGCGTTAGTTAAAAAGAGAGCAAGATTATGGATTTAAAGGGCTAATATAATAGCTAGGAAATAAGTTTCGAACACTTTGATTGTTTTTGCTCTCTCAGGTGATAGGGTTCTGAGGTAGGTGACCTACCACTGGATGTCTTTTCTCTCCTGTTTCCTAAATGCCATGAAAACTAGCTTTGGTGCTTCTGCCACCTTTTCTTGGAACCTTAATGTGTATGTCTTGATGCCTTGTTGGTAACAGAGAGGTGGTAAAGATGGTACCTGAGATGGGCAGGGTGTTCTGCTCTGGGTGGTGGTGTGAGGGAGACATGATGCAGGATTCATTTTGGGTAAGAAAGGCTGATGAGTGGCTTAATAAAATAGCTATTTTAATAAGATAGAACAGGATAGAAAGAGGACTACAGATAGCAAGTAAATCTTACGTCCTTTCAGATGCTGGGAGCCCTGCTTTTGTGCAGCGTTGCACAGACCCTGGACGGATTTTCCCATGGCACGCTGTGCAGATGGAGATGTTCCTCCTTTTTCATCATTTGAGCAATTATATTCTTACAAGAAAACAACTCCCTTCATGAAGAGATGTTCACGTGAGAACATCTTGCTGCTCTTGTAGATAAAGGCAAGGTCCCGCAGGGGCAGCTGCCTGCAGGCTCCTCTCTGAGGATGCCGAGGAATCTGTGCAGCACAAGACAGGCCTGAAGGCTGTGCTGTACCTGTCTATGCAGCACAGCGCAGGCCTGCGCCTGCTCAGGTTAACTGTTCTGTGGATCACCGCCTCCTCGATGCACGGTGATCTTCTGGTCAGGATCACTACATTCCACTCCTTCATTCGCGTACAGTTTACCTTTCCCAAAGATAGGTAAGTTACAGATTGTATTAGCAAGCTGTTCAGCTAATAGGAAGTTTCGTGATGGGCTGGAATGTTATCTGTATGATAACACCCATCAGTGCACGGCACAGACCGGCATGGGGTATTCCAGCGGGTTCCCATACAGCAGCTGCTCATGGTAACATTTGGGCTTCTCAAGCCCCAGGTACCAGGCCCAACAGAGCAGAAATCTCCTGTTCGAGATCACACTTCCTCAAATACAACATCTTCCATAAGTCACCCAATACAAATAGCTGTGTTGGATTGTACTAGAAGAGGAAGCTGAGTTGACATGGTATGATGGGAGAAATCAAAATAAGCTCTGATGTTATTTCTTTATTTCTCACTTTGAAGAAAAGTTAAAGCAAGCTGATAGGAAGCGTGAACTTCACTGAGGCCTTTTCCGGTTTGCTTATACCCTCTACTACAGTTGGGCATCCTCTAATCTGCTTCTATTTGCTGATGAAGTTTATTTTTCATTCTTCTTTTCTTTGCTCTCCCTCCCTCTTTTTCCCTCTGTCTTTTTACTTTCCCAAAACTGCAGGATGGTTCGCTCCTGCTGCTTCTCCTTGTTGGTGGCGTTATCAGGCACGTGTGCAGCGGGTGAGATTGCGAATGCCACTGTTCTCCAGATTCTAAGCATCAGACAATGTTTTACACGGCATCCCATTCTCTAGCTGGCTGGTTGGACATGATGTTGGTACCTTATCTTCACGCTGACACACACTGGACATTAATAGAAATACATTGCTGAGGCACATGCGTGGAATTTCAAGCAGCCTTTCTAGCTGTGCTTTAGATAGTCTATTGTGTGCTTAACCTCTTGGAAGAGGTTTTGATGAGAAACGCATAATGTTAACTCTTGGGCAGCTGGATGGACTCTCTTAGAGTTTCTTATTCCAGTCAGCATAATGCCTTTCTAATTGCATGCTGCTTATGTATTTTGGAGTTTCGGCAGTTTTAAACCTATCTGTCCATGAGCAATAGTCCGCCTTCCGAATGCAAATTTTTAGGGAAGAAATAGCTATGTGTATTGCACGTGGGAAGGAGGTAGGAAATAAGTGCTGCAGAGGCAAGTGGGCTGCCAGCACCCTTGTTTAGCTTTGTATAAAGTCTGGCCCTGTATTATTTTTGGCTCTATGATTGCCTTACATCAACTGAAGAAATGACCTGGATGCAACTGCTGCTATTTGCCAGGAATTCCTTCTGCTTTTGAAGCACATCAGAATTTTTATTGTTTCCTTTGTACTATATATGTATACTTTCTCTGCTTGTTTGTTATGACCATCTGCAATTATCTATATTATTTATGAGTACTGAGTAAAACACAATGGAAAGTAGCTCCTTAAAAGGGACTGTACCTAAGGGAGAGGAAATGAGCTGATGACTTTCTCTTTGATTTTTTAGACAATGAAAATAGAACACCTGCAAGTTTATGAGGGAGGGAAGGAATTAGAGACTTAGCTGGCTTTCTTTTTTCCTGTCTGCGTGTTACATTGGGGGTGTAGAGCCTTTTTAGCCTCGAAGACTTCATGATAATGGGCAAACTTGAAGGATGATGCAGTAGGAGTTAAGAGTAAAAATTGATCAAACAGACAGATAGAGCAGGGCTATGTATAATTACTGTCCAAAAGAAAAAAGCTCCATAGTTTAATACCTACTTGAATAGTACATTAGGCTAAGGATACATTTGTTAAATAACCAGTGCTCTTCCAATTAGGACTGAGAGCTTGCCACGTACATTCACTGGATCTTCAGCCTAATGCTTTTGCCATGGAAAAGTGGTTCACTGTCTAGCAGACTTCAAGCCCCTTTCTTTTTCTAAACACACATCCTCATATCTCTTCTCTCTCCTTTTCCCTTCTCTCCAGCCTCTGAGCAGAATGGATTTGTTCTGCTATAGCTGTAATTGGCACTGTCGAGCTGAAGCTGACTCCCCCCTAGCTTCCAAACTTCCAATACACAAATGGTTCCTTACAAAAGCTGTTCTCTTCCCAGCTGAGGACCTGAGCAATCAGTCATTTTTGTATGATATGCTCTCCTAGTTTAACAGCTAAATGTGGTAAAAGGGGGATTGGGAATAAGGGTATGTTTAAAAAACAAAACAAAACAAAAACCAAACCAAAACAAAAAACCCCAAACAAACAACAAAACCCACAAACCCAAAAACAACCGAAGAACAAACCACCACAAAACATAACAGCACCGTAAAGAACCAAAACAACAACAACAAAAACCTCAAAACCCACCACCACCAAAAAACTTAAGTCAGCTGTAAATAAACTTGCATGTTTTTTAAATCCTCTTCCTGAATTTTTCAGGGTAAAAGAATTTTGTTTCAAGTACAAAACTTGAAAAAGTATAAGAGCTTGAAACTGCAAAGCAAACTAAAATTTTAAAGATAATGAATGTCAGTCCAGCCTATAGTTTTGTGTCATTTAAAAAGTTGCCCCCCCCAGCCGCTTCCTGTTCAAGGCTCAGCATTTTGCCGAGTAATTTTTCTAAGCTTTGTGCTACTGAAGGTTATCGTAGAGTTCTGTTAAAACCCTACTTGCCTGTAATTTCTTGCTATACAGCGACCTGCAAAAAGAGGTGGTTCTCTGTGGTCAATTAAGAATTTGACACTGTTCCTTTACTGGTAAGAGAAGTGAGATGCATCAACACCGTTTCCCGTCTGATGGCGGTTCAGAAGGCTGTGTTCAGAAGCCGGCTCTCAGGTCACTCTGCCCTTGTTCCAGACCATGAGGAAGGTCTAAATGCAATTGGGAGGCTGTTGCCAGCCACTTGCATTTTCTTTTCTTTGGAACACTTAGTTCATCAAATTTTATGCATCTGGGGTAAGAGTTTTCATTGTAATTACTAGATAGAGTATCAGTTTGTGCCCAAATTAAGTGGAGACCATTAGCTGTGCTCCTACTCCAATAATGTCATTCTGCCATAGCAGGCTTATTTTCTAAGGTTAATAAGGAATGTGTTGAGGCACCTGGAGGGAAAGGAGCTCTAATGGTCTTACCTGCCATTCTCCTCTGTGTAGATGGGATTAGTGTGGTTGGTAAATACTTTGCTGCCTCAGGCCTTGCACATGCGGGCTGCTCCCTTAGGAAAGAAAGTAGTTCAAGGGGTACCACGGGTGTTCACATGGGATTGAAGCCGCTAGACAGAAGAGATTTCCTCCAGCATAGTCTCACTAACACGAATTTTAACCACTCTTAATTTCAGTGGCAGGTATCTGTCAAGTATCTCGGTGGGCTGGTAATGGTAGATGACAGATTTTTCTGACTAAATGCACATGCTAAGCACAAGCAAAATTTTGCCTTGTTTGCACACGTGTTTAGAAATTACACTGGCTTTCTGCACAAGAAGTGTGTCTTACTGGGTATTCTTAAACTGCAGTAAAAATTCACACCTTTGTAAGAATGAACAATGAACTTCCATGCAATTAGACTAATTTTGTACTGTTGCTCATTGGCCAGCAGATGTTGCTGTTGAGCTTGGTTAGGCTTCACTGTTCAGCAAGTCATTTGCCTATTTTAAGAGCTATGGGGCAGACTGATTTGGAACTAAGTTTCCTGCTTGATAATTCATGTCATCGACTAGTAAGTCAATATACTGTCCAGAGGCTTAAGGTGCATCTTGTGCACATGTGTGTATAAATAAATAAATGATACTAGAATGTCTTTTTTTTTTGACCTGTGCATTATTTTTTTTTTCCACCTCATTGCTGACTGAATTCTTACAAAACTTTCTGCTTTCATTAGCAAAGCAGCTTTTATTTGCTTAATTTTAAAGTTATTTTTGAGGGAGGGAGTTTGTTGGCTTTTCAAGTGAGTCTTTAAAATGTGATGGTGCAAACGGAGTCTAATAAACAATCCATAAGAGCATATCCTCATTAATACCCCTTTGAATTTAGGATCTGGGAAAATCTATTACCTGCCTCATGTGCAGCATCTGGGAGATGAATTATGTATCTTATTTGGGGTCAAACCCACAGCTCAGCCCGGTGGCTGCTCTGTGTATTGATCTTGCAGACTCTGTGCGCTGCTCCTCAGTTCTTTGGGATGTGATTCTAGCTGTAGTACTCTTATTTTGGAACTGAAGATTTTTAATGTGCATCGTAGTTGCATGCCAGTGATGATGCCTTCGCTGAGTTCATACTTTTTTTCCTGCTGTGTAGAGAACATTTTCAAAGCAGCAGTGAGTATTTCCTGAAGGTGGCAGTGCAGGGACACCCATGAAGACTCCTTTCCAGGGGCGGACAGGGAAGTGCTGAGCCCTCAAATTGCTTGCATACCATTGAAATGTCTCAGAGGTTTTTTTGCTTATTTGTTTTCATTGTGACTCTAGCTTCTCCAGGAGTTACCGTAATATTTTTCAGGATGAGTTTACCTGAAGTTCTTGAAGTTCATTAATTTCTACAGAAGTGCATCATTTGGAGTGGTGAGGCCACTATGTACTGATGTAATTTACAAACTGGAGATGTATGTTGAATCAGCCTGCTTCTATCTTTCACTTTCTCACTATGCTTTCTGGGGCTCGCTGTCATGCTTAAATGCATGGATCTAGCAGCTTGTGAAGTTGCTTTGTATTCAGGCGGCAGAGGGGAGGACATGGTTGTCGTGAAGACACTGCAGGTTTCCACACAAATGATACGGTATGTTCTCAGCCACCTCAGATTTCCCTTTGGTCTTCAGCTGTCTAGTTGTTTTCTAGTAGTACTTTTTGGAGGGATAGATAACTGCTGCTGAGAGCAAGTTTGTTTTTGGAAGTGGTGGGAGGAGAGTGGCAGATGCTCTCCTAATGACGTCCTGTGCTCAATATCAAAACTGATGTCGCTGTCTTCATTCCTCAGATCCTCTTTAAGATTCACTGTTTTGACCTGCATCGTAGCCTTCTAGTTAGATACTACCTACAAAACTTGGTCTGTAAAAATTGACTATAATATCAGTGTCCCTTTGACTATCTGCAATCAGACTACGTAGACTGTCTAAGAAGGCCTGTACTGAAAAACCACCGGAGTTTCTTTCAGCAGAAGTTTGAGAGAGATATGCAGTGCCTTTTGTAAAGGCAGTATCTCACGTCAGCCCACTGGTATTCTAAGTTTCTGACTGATATCAGTGATTTGGAGCTTAAAACATAAAGATGATCTGGCTGGCCTTGGACAAAATGAATTATTGCTTTGAGGGCAGAATCTTCTCTTCAGGGAGAAGTTGGTGGTTGGCTGGAATCACTGCAGATTTTTAGGGAGGAGATTTGTATCTTTTCATCTGTTTTCAAGAAGGAGAAACAAGAGTTATAAAAACCACTTAAAGGTTCAGTTAAGATTTATTCTGGCTGCATAACTGCCTCCCGTAATAACTTTAATATGCATCATCCTGAAACTCCTAATTGGCCCTGGTGTTGGCAGGGCTTTCAGACCCAGCAGAATCTCCAACATTCAGCAGCTTTTAGGAAGGAATGTAGCCAGAGAAGCACAAAAGATGAAATAGGTGCCTTATAAATTCTGACTGACCTTGAGAGTCCGTGTTTTAACAAGCAGGAGGGTGATGTTGAGAGTCATCTAGACAAGAGCAGTGGTGGGAGTGTGTGTAGGTGTGCGATTATTGAGGCAAGAGGAGAGGATGGGGGAAGACCTCATGGGCTTGGTGGGAGGTGATGGTTTCATTGTGGGCCATGTACCTACTCATCCTGTTGTTTCTGTTGTTGGCTGGAGTCTTGTCTGTACTGACGCTGATTAAAGAGTTGGGTTTTTTTCTAATGGATGCTTGTGGGGGTGGGCTATGGAATATCTGTGGGTTGAACTAATCCTTTTTGTCAGAGCTGGTATCTTTATTTAGGAAGTGATCATAGTCAGTTCCTCTGTACTTAGTGACTGGTCTCTACGTGGGCACTCATCAGACAGATCAGAGACTGAAAGACCAGGAAGGCTGAAATTTTCTTTAGCTTCTCCTCTGCTCCCCCTGTGCCTGGGTGGGAGGTGGAAGCCTGCCAGGGTGTTGCAGTGTTGTACCATTTTTGTGAATGACGGAGGGCTGTCATTCTCGCTCTCTTGGGCTGTCAGTTGGGCACCTTTTGCAGACCCTAAATTCCCTTTAAAACAAAACATTTGGCTTAGTTTACTTCATTCCATTAAGTAATTTCACTGCTAATGCATAATTATCTACAGCAGTGACACTCGTCTATGCTTTAATTATCGCAAAGCTGCACAATTTCCCCTCCCCCCTGCCTGGAAGTTGTCACTTGTGCCGGGTGGTTTTGCAGAGATAAGTGTGTAATACACGGCAGTGCTTTGGGTCTCACACAATACTCAGGCAGTTGCTGATTGCTAAATGTAGGCAATAGAAGAGGCAAAGATTTTGGTCTCCGTGTTCTATTAGTGGCTCTTATCCATGTGGAGTGAGAGATATTGGGAAGCAAAAAGCTTATCAAGACTTTATAATATGGGCTTGAAGATAAAGATCTGAGCAAGTGCTGATTGGAGGCATTAAGCTTACAGGTGTTAGGAAAATTTGGAAGCAAAAGTATTTGTTTTTCTTCTGAAGAAATGTAAGAAATGAAGCATCCATGATGCTGGGCAGCAGCCCAGGAGCCCTGATTGTGTTTTGAGAAAGGTTCTTTGTATTTATCTTTTTTTTTTTTCTCCTTTCTCTTTTCTTATCCCCCCTCCCGCCCCCGCTGCCCCAGGTTTGTTCCCAACTGTGTTTTCAGTAAACACCGGCTCCGAGTGCAGAAGAGCCTAGTAAAAGTCTTTGACCCATCCAGTCATTATGATGAAATGCAACTGAGGTGCAGTTACTCCTGAGTTGGGAGATGATACATACTCGAGTTTTATACGTGCTATTTCTTAACACCAGACTCTCATCTGTTAAGGAGTGATTTTGTTAGTGGAGGACAAGGTCAGTCCTTTCCAAACAGAAGGCAAGTGGGCAACATGATACTTGTGTCCTTTGAAGGTAAAGGTCTGTTTGGATCAAAATGTTCTTTAAGAGATTACCAAAACCTTGCAAAATCTGGATGAGGAAAAAGCTGGAGGGGGTTCGTAATTGCACTTGTCTAGTTTCACAAAGCTAAGAGAAGTGGCTTGTAGACACCTCATTTAACTTGCAATGATGCAGTGAGGTTTGTGGATGAAGAACACCTGGAGCATGTGTCAAAAACACAGCAAATCTTGAGAGGGACCCGATAGAAATGAGGACAGTATGAGGAAGCAAAGCCTGTTTATTATCTTATAATAGATGGAAATGAGGCCATTTATTGGTGTTATCTGCAGGCAGAGATGTTCTGCCAACTACCTTTGTTTGGAACTCTGACCAAGACGTGCAATATGTAATTGTGTTCCAGCTTCCATCCTGACTTAATTCTTAGGACTGAAATTACCCTCTTTCACATACAAAAGCATTGAATTCTTTTCCTGTATTGTTATGATGAAGGCAATTTCTGGCTGCTGACTGGCAGGAATGAGGAGGGGAGGACTATACAGCTTGTGTTACAGCATGCATCCTCAGTCCCTATGTATCTGCTGCAGCAGTGGCACCTGTCTGAGCAAGATTTCTTTGGACTAGAAGTATGCTGTATGTTTTCTTTGGCCCAAGGACATAGTCTTAAGTGTGTCCCTTGAAGATCTCACAGCTTGCCGAGCTCTAAATCTTTCCATCAATCTTGTGCTTATTTTCTATGGTATTTATCACCATAGTGTTTTATGTACTTTCCAGATAGGTAGACTGGTCAGTTTGGCTTTCTTCCACGCAGGAAAGGATGTTCTGTTAAGAATTGTACTTTGTACAGGAGGTTATGTGCTCATGCCACAATAATTTAGTCTCAGAACTTTCTTTCTGGGAACCTGAACACCGTCGACAAATTTCCAAATGTCTCTTCTCTAAATACTACTGCTTGAAATACCTTTCACATCTGGCAATGGATGCTCACATAGACAGATTTTAAAGTGGTGGAACTAATACCCAGAGCAATTGCTTGGGTTTTCGGTTTTGTTTAAAGTGTGCTTAAAAACCTTCCCATAAGAGCATGGAAGTAAATACTGCCTTAGTGGCTTTTTCAACTCATCTTATGAAAACCAGTTGCCAGGTTTGAAGTTTCCATGAGCCGATGTTATTTGGTTCTCTGGAGCTGTACTCTCACCTTTTGTAATATACTTTCCAAGTAGGACTGAGATGAGATGTCACTCTTAAAAATATTAGTTCATGAAAAGATACAAAGGAAAATGGGGAGATGAGAACTCCATGATAGAGGTGATGGAGCTCATTGCCTCAATTCTCTTGGCTGACATGAGTGAGATACAACATGGAGAGAGCATTCCTTATCCACGTGGCAAGGGAGAATGGTTGGGCATCGTGGAGGAAAGGGTGGGTGAATGATCCTGCTGGGGCACATGTGGGAGAAAAAAAACAATAACAAAAACCATATGATATGGTGTGAAGTCTGAGGTTGGGGATAAAAGGGAGAATGGAACTTCCTGTGATGCTTTTGCCTCCTGTGAGTTTGTTGGCAGGTGTGGAGAGAAAGGATCCCAGCCTGGCAAGTCAGCAGCTACTGTGGCTGATGATTAATTGCCCTTTTTAAATTGCAATTATGTCAGTCATAGAACCCGTGAATATTAATTCCCATTTTGCTGCTTGAAAAACTGAACGATGATGAGACAGATCTATTTTACTGATGTCTCGGAAGTGGGTGAAGTGCTGCAGCCAATAGTTACTACTGAAGGGAAGGGCTGCTGTGACTCTGTTTTGTGTCTGCCTTACCTCTTTTTCAGTGTTTCTGTTCCTTTCTTCAGAATCTTCTTGGTGCTTACAGTGAATTTTCCACACTGACAGTAGTAGGTGGCAGGCTGACACCAAGAGTGAGTTAATAATATCCAGGCAATATTAGTTGCCTGGATTTGGTGGATGGCTTTCCACCATTCACTGCTGCTTCCTGAGTCCCTTAGAGACTTAAGAATGAAATAGGGATTGCTTTTTTGCTGCTCCAGCTCTTTCCCTTCATCTCAAATGTATGTAACCTTTCATTCCATTATACTTAGATCTTTTGAGATAATTTTCTGATTGTGCCATCTTGGAAGGATATTAATGGGCAAGCATCAGTACACTATGACTGTTTTCCTTTCAGTAATCTGCGCAAATACGTGGATGATGAAAATCTTGGTTTCTTCTGCAGTTTGGGTCTCTGTTGTCAGTCATGGTTCTGTCTAGTATTTTCTGCATGAAATCAGGACAAATTTTATTGCATCTTGCTTGTCCTTTAGTTTTCTTGGAATAGTAGCTATCTCAAGAAGAGCTGTCATGATATGCTGATATTCACCGAGATCTTTGAAGGTGAATAGTATAATGCGTTTTTAGAAAACAAAAATAAACCCCCTCACAACCCTCTGTTTGTATAGTTGTTGATGCTTTTCAGGTTTGTAAAACTTTGTGTTTCTTTTAAAGCTTTTCCAAGCTTTCAGTTATAAGTGACTTTACCTATGTATTTCATTGTTTGTTTGTGGGGTTGGTATATGCTGAGTTATCGAACTGACTTATGATTTATAAGGAACAGAATTAGATGGTGGAAGGTGCACAAAAATTGGCTCCACTGGTTTTGTTCTTTTAGTTGTACCTTTTGTGTGGCTGATAAAAGTTGACTGTTTCCTGAACATTTTTCAGAATGGGGGCACTAAAAGAGCTGAAAGTGTTAGGCGTATGAATGCAAACTAATTACTTGGTCTTTGTGGAAAAACTGACTCTACCTAGTGAACACTCTGAAATTAGAGTGCTTTTTTTAGGCTGAAGTGATACTCCTCCATTTTGACATTCTTGGTCTTTTGCGTACAAGAGAAAAGGGCAGGAGAATTACAGGAGAATTATATGCCATCCCATGAATGTATACATTCGTATTTAGGGATATCAGTTTATTAATTTTGATTATTAGGTTTAGCGCTTAACTTCATAAGCTCCTATTATTGTATTCTGTGTAGACATCCATCATTATAGTTACTGTCCCACTGAATTAAAGGCAGTATTTGATAACACCTACAAAAGCAAGGAGTGGGACTTGAAGGCGATGGGAGGCCACTTCTAGTTCTGTGTCAGACTGCTAGGGAAAGACTAGAAGAAAATTAGCTGCAGCAGAGAATAGAAAAAATGTTTTCAATTTTCACTTAGTGTTGTCCTTTCCTGGAAGAAAGGCATGTAGCAGACAGTTAAGTATATTTTGGTAACGAGTTCTTACTGGCCTGAAAAGGCATTGAGGGCAGCCTGAAGACTGCAGGTTCAGTGCTTCATTCTGACTTTTCCGTTTTCTTCATTTTTCAGCTTTTATAATTGAATGGTAAATTGCTTGTTTTCATTGGACCCTTTCATTTTGGAAGGCTCCAAGCAGTCTTGTATTGCCACTGTTGCCCTTTGAGGTGAAAGTGACGCATGTCATTTTACAAAACAAGGATGTTGAATAGACAGCCCTTTAACAACCAAGTTAGCTTTTTGTTACTAGTTCTTGTGGGTGTGAGTTTTATCTTCCTCCTTCTTCCTGTTTCCCTGGTGCACTTTGTCTTAACTCTGGTGTAGGAACTGCTTTGTCTGGCGCTCAGTTAATGGCATCTAAGCTGGGCTGTCAGGTGAGGAAGTGGTCACTTTTATTACGTCTCTGAAGAGGTATCAGAACTGCCAGCACCCCTGGCACCCGTTTTTTTGGAACGGAGAGTCTGCACTTGGAAACCTGTCTGCAAAATGCTGAGTTTTCAGTAGTGTCAGGCTGATACAGAAGTTTCCATTGCATGGTAGGGCTACAGTCATCAAAAGCTTCAGCCTCCATTTCTGTTGGAGTAGTGTCTGTTTTGCCCAAAAATCCTTTGAAAGCTTTGCTATTAGGAATTCAGCTTCAGTTTCATATCGCTTGCCCTTAAGATAATATTGCCCAGCTAAATGGGTACTCTAAACATTGATTTTTTAAATTTTTTTTGTAATTAATTGAAATAGTTTTGAAATAGATATTTTCTTGTACTTGTTTTAGTAGGATTTGTTTCCATAGGACTCCTTAACAGCACACACTACAAGCTCTCCCTACAAGATGCTGCTGAGACACTCCCTGGTTTAGATGGCAGCCCAACAAGACAAGTATGTAGTGGTGTAAGGCATGTACACTCATTCTGTTGACATAGGGTACAAATATCAACTCTTACTCAAGAAGTGCCAAGGAAATCATGTTTAAAGACTGTGCAGGCCCAGAGGTGATCTCTGGCTTTAACAACATGTCTAATTATCCAGCAAGGGGGAATGGTATGATACTTCAGTGATTTATCTTGAAAAGCAGTTTAAGCATATCTGGCCAGGAACTGGAGGTTCACATTCAAAAAATTGTGTTTTGGAGCAGAATATGCTGATCATCACCATCATGACAGTAATTTTGATTGTTGGGGACTGAGAATATAAACTAAAACTTGAAATAGCTCTTTGCCTTGTTGTAAGATGTAAAGAATTGACTGTAACTTGTTAACGTGGCTTGCGAGAACGACCAGTGTTGTGGAAAGCTTGGGAGGAGAAGGGAGTCTGCTTTTGTGTGTTAATGTGCTTTTTTGTGTGTTTATTTTTCCCCCAACATCATGTTAATAGACCTTGTCCCTTTTACTTGGCAATTCCAGTGCTTGTGATTTCAAGGTAAGCTCTGCTTCATCTGGGGCTGTGGTCTGAAAAGGATCCTGCTCTTATTGCTCAAGCACTGTGACCAGTATGAAGAGGAAGGTGTGGGCAGAGGAAGATGACTTCAGCTGCTGCCTGTCTCATTTCTGTCAATGTAAAGAACTTTACAGACACGAGTAATATTTTGCAATCGAGTTCTTCTTTTAAAGACACTCTGATGCTAATGTTGATTTAATAAGGTTCTCTCATTCTCTCTCCTTGCTTAATTTGAAACGTCTAATTTTGTGCTTCACAGTTCTGAACACAGAATTAGTGAGGGAAGAAGAGCCGGAGGCAGGAGGAGCAGAGTGCCACACCAGAAGTTGCCAGGGGAGATTGATTCAATAGAGTGAAAAGGTGCAAAAGGTTATATGACCACAGTTCAGAACAACGTGATGGTGGTACTAATGAGAAGGAAAGCTTGATCCTTTAAAATGTTTTAAGGTCTCTGTGGATATATAACCAACACTAAATAGAAAATGGAGCACTGGAGTGTTGGTTTCTTTGACTGGATTTTTCTTTTGATTTTATATGTATGTAATGTATATATTATATGACAAGCAGAAAGGAGAATATTATGAGATATAAATAAGCTTTTAAAGGTTTTTATTTTAAAGGTTGTTTTGATAAGTGTGGCATTTATTTTCAAAAATGCTGAGAGGTTATGAGAGATTGTGAATTTGATCTTGCTACTTTATTTTTTCTGCACCTGAATGTTGTGGGTTTTTTGTTGTTTTTTTTTTTTTTCCTCTCCCTGTTTAATTTCATGCTTGTGGAAAAAAGCTATTGACATCCCTGGACTTTTAATTCCTTTATTGTGTTGGGGATAAATGTAAACTCCCCAAAACCACAGTGCCAAAAGATTATCTAAAATATTGTACAAATGATAGTAGTAGTGCAAGCTTTTTCCTTTGCCTCCTGCTTTGTTAGCATACCTGTCCTCGGCCTCTTAGGAAACCACTCCTATGCAACAGAGTTGAATCCTAATTTGCCTCTTGCTTGAGTTGGATGACAGTTCACACAACTGAGCGGACTGTGTGAAGGAGTACAGGTTATGTTCAGCTTAGCTTTATGATAAGCTACCAACACGTTTCATTGAAAACTCATTAAATCACAATTAAATCCACAGGGGAAAAAAAAAATAGGCCATCTCAATAAATACTTAATAGTTGAGGTTTATGGATTTCATTGCTGGCCAGGGACCTAATCTGCTCCTTGCTGTTGGAGCTCGGTAAAAGCTGTGGTGAAGTCCCACCATAGAATCACCAGAAACCTGTCCCAAGCACTGGAAGCTACCTTTGGATGATGATCTCCACCTGTGTTTCTTCGGTCCTGTGGCCTTGGTTGGATAGAAGTACCCCTTTCCTGCCTCAAACTCTTGCTTAAAATACTCACCACCCCCCCTTCCTCTTTCTTCTTACATTGTTTCTGGCAATAGGAGCTGAACTTCTGCCAATTGCTTCTGCTGAATTTGGTAACTCTGTACAATCCAGTATTAACTATCTCAAACATTTTGGTTGGGGAGTGCACTTAACAAAGCAGGCCTGCAAAAGGAATGAAGTTTTAGGGCCAACTGTTAATATAGATTCTAAAAAAAGCCTGAACCTGCCTTCGAGGGTTTCTTTTACCCTCACTTCCAGTGCCTATAGTGACCAGTCTCCAGGAATATTTATGAAATCACTTGCCTGTCTGGTTATTTCTAGTCTATTGCACTGGTCAACTTATGTGATCAATAAATCAATCAACAGGTTCTTAAAATTACTGTCATTGACTTTGGAGGTGAGGCATACAAAAGGACCTCACAGAAAGTAAATGATTGTATGTGCCCCAACTGTAATTAGAGAGCAAACAGTGTGGAGATATGTTTGTAAATAGTAGCTACTATAATAAATACAGCAATCTGTCTTTAGCATTCTGTGATACTCTGAGCTGGATTGACTCTTTCAGTTTGCAAACTCATGAAGCATGAATCTTAGCTCTGTCGGGTCATCTGACTGCTATATTTAGAGCATATGTTATTTTAAAGCTAAATTTCAAGCTCCTTGTTTCTGATCAAAAGGTCCAGGAGTAAATATTTCTCTGGTTCCTTGGCATGTGACATCATTTTTGAGCTTCAGGAGCTCCACTGAGAGTGAAATATTCTTTTCTTTTCCTAAGGAAAGTTCCTCAAACTGCTTAACTCTTCGTGCTGCACCCAGTGTATGCCCCCTTCTTGACAGCAGCAACACCTGGTTTATGATCCCTGCTGAAAGACTACCAGGTACTGCTTTTTCATAGAAAGAGAATGCGCTCTCGCCACCCCTGATGTTTTCCAAGCCATCTGCCTTGAGCAAGAGTGCGTTGCATTGCCCATTAAATGGGCATTGAATCAGCATTGAATTCTTGTAGTTCTTACAAATGTTAAGCACTTGCACAATGTAGAAGACTGCTGTTTGCAAATTGTCCTATCAAATGGAAATCAAAATTTTGCTGGCAGTGACATAGATTTGCAAGTTGCTCTTGATACAATCATGCCCCGGAGATCACAATGTAAAAATAAAGAATACAGTTTTACAATAGCCTGAAATCCTTGTTGTTGCTGAATCTACACTCTTCTTCTTGCAGATGATTTCATTATAATATACTCGGACTTCATTAAAAGATGCAACCTTGCAGCATTTTCTCTGATCACAGCCTTGTGAGGAGCCGAGAGTGCATGTATTTGACAACCAGTATATTCTCTTCCTAAAACACACAGTGGGTTGCAAGTGCTTTGGAAGCGAGAATCAGAGTCTCTAGTGGACATTTTTATCTATAGCTCAAAACCACAGCTTAATTGGCAGCCTTTTCATAACACTGACTGTGGCCTAGGATGTAGGGAATGCTGCAGGCGAAGACTGAGGTACGTTTTCAGAACTGGTTGTAGGGAAATTTAGTGCCGACTGCCTGTCTCTCTTTAGTGATCATAGAAATAAGGGATATTGTGGTGAAGTTCCTCACTTCTATGTTTTCACTTTCCTGGGCAGCCTTTAGTATCTTTCTACATATTTTGACTCCACTTTACTTGATAAGTAACACCTTACGACAAGCATGATTGTGTATGTGTACAAGCCCAGCCATTTATTTTCACTTGAGTCCCCTATGCTTTTTGTGGTCCTTTATGTAAGGCTTTGGAATCCTTGGTTTATGCTAAATGCTGATTATTGTATGTCTTTCCCACATGCATCTTGGCAAACTGGTAGGCTGAATTCTGTCCCCAGAAAGATGCTGACCCTGTAACGCTATGTAAGCGTGCTCTGTGTATGTCTGGGATGAAAGAGCAGAGAGAAGAGGAAAATTTACAACACTGTTGAAGTGCGTAAAGAAGTAAACTGTGATGTTTGAAAGTGCACCTGACTTTCCACCTGCGGAAGGATTCATAGAGACTGACAGGGGATGCATGACCATGACTGAAGGTTTTCAAGAATTTCTTACTCAACCATGTAATTAAGACAGTCTTTACCTGTATTAAAAAGCAACCCCAAAGTCAACTGTATTTCTCTTAAACTGTATAGTATTTGAGGTAATCTATTTTTAAATAAAAAGAAATTAGATTTCTAATCTTGTGGCAGGAACTCTATATTCACTGTACTATACTAAACCTGTGTCTTTCAGCTGGTGCCTATGAAGATCTGTTTTGTTCAGAGGCAGATTAAAATTGCATATAATGTCTAGGAGCAAGTGTGGGAAGGGAATTCCTTCTGAACTCACATGGTCCATAATTTTTACTGCTTGGAGGCACATGGATTGATTATGCATGTCATCTTGATCTTTTGCAAAACAGTGGTTGTGTTTGAAGTACTATGTTTGACTCGGAAGCTAATATATTTGGTATTTAAGAATCTGGCAAGAGAAAGCGATGTCCCCATATGCATGCACAGAAATGAGATTGGGATGTAGGCATGCGTAACTGTTATTTTCCCCCGTCTGTCCTATCCCTAGAAAGCCATATGCCACCCTTAGGCTAGCATAATGGGGGTCTGTATTAATGATTATGAGCTAGAAATAATCCAAGAAGAGTTGAGTAGCCTTTGATTCTAGCTTTATGAGAAAATACCTCATTGACTCAGTAGAGTCTGAAATATGTTCTAGGATAGAAAGTCATAATTAATAGAGAATTTCATGATGCCCTCTCTTGAGATTTTTTTTCTTTTTGGCTAAATTGGTCAGGGACTTGGAGATTCTTATGTCTAACAGGCAGAGTAGGATTTTAAGCAAGGAGGAAAAAATTTACAGGGAGTTGTTGACTCACCTGCTATCAGAAATAAGCATTTTGAGGATACATCTCTAGAGAGCCTACACTCTGCGAGATTTCTATAGACATTGAATGCTTTGTCTTTTGGCAGTCTACAAAATAAAAACTCTGTATGCATGTATGCATATATAGAAGTGGTGATGGGAGAAGGAGAATGTGGGAATGGGCTGAAGTATTAAAGCAGGCGATGAAAGCAGATAGTTTACTTTCGATTTCATAAAATAGATTTCTCTTTATTTTGTTTTAAATGAAAACTATCAACTGTCAGCATTGCAAACCTATTTGCAGCAATGCCATAAGTATTAGAAGTACAGTTGTCCCTGAATCATAAAAGGGCAGAGGCTTTTCTGCTGCTTCCCATCTTCATGTTTATAGAATTTTGTATACTCTGTATACATTAGAGTTGAGCAATTTCATCACAGCGTTTCCTCAAAATTGATTGCTGTTCAGTGTCTCGTCCTGCTTCCTCTCCCTTGTCAGCTGGTTACATCTGACTCTCATTACATTTAATATTGATATGGCTTCAATTTTCCACTAAACTGAAAGTATTTAAGGGTCTGGAGTGGATACTGAATGTCTAGATATATTCTTTTAATGCATTAATTCTTATCATTGTGGAAAAGTTTAGAGCTGGATTATTGCCTTAAGAAGAAATGACTCTTTGCTCATTCAGTGATGAAGTCTGGTCATCAAGATGTTAGAATATGTGTTGCAGAGCTCTTCAGATACTGACATGAGTGCAAGAGTTGTTGCCAGCAGCTGTCTTGGGTTTTGGGCACCTGCTGCCTCTCATTTCTCGCATCTCCCACTCCATCTTCCACTCCCAAAGTTGGCAGTGCCCCTAGAAATACTCTGTATTGAGTTCTTAAGTAGGAGAACTCTACCAAGCTGGTAGTCTGGATTCCTGAGCCATTGGTCATGCTGTAGTGAAATTAGTTATGACAGAGTTATTAACTATGGCAAGGTAATGGACATCTAGGGTGAAGCTGGTTCCAGTCACGTTGCAAAGGCATTGTCCTTCCTAAGGCTGATGCTTTATCACACTGATCCCTTCCTTCCTCCCACTAGTTGCAGAACTGTTTTGATTGCTTACTGCCATTTTTACGTTTGCCTAGACCATGACAGACATGAATGATGTGCTCATTATGGCAGTAATGTATGGGTGATGGGGTGTATGGGTTTGGGAAAAGATGCTGGAAATAGTCTGTATGTGTGAAATACTAATTTGGCGCTGTATTCATGATTTCATTGAAAGTTGGACTGTTGATACATATGTGGGAAGACAACCCCTGCCTGAAGAATCAGTGCTCAAATGGGAAGTTCTTGGAAGCACAGATGCATTACTTATGTAAGTCGCAGATCTAACCAGTCTTCTCCAAGTGGACTGTACCTTTTTCCCCATATAAATACCTAGGACAGGGGTTGCTGGTTTGGCCTGAGATCCTGTTTCAGTAACTTTTTGCCTCTGGTATGGTCAAGAATCAAAGAATCATAGAATAGTTTGCGTTGGAAGGGACCTTTAAAGGTCATCTAGTCCAGCCCCCCTGCAATGGGCAGGGACATCTTCAACTAGGTCAGGTTGCTTAGAGCCCTGTCCAACCTGACCTTGAATGTTTCCAGGGATGGGGCATCTACCACCTTTCTGGGCAACCTGTGCCAGTGTTTCACCACCCTCATCGTGAAAAAACTTATTCCTTATATCTATTCTAAATCTACCCTCTTTTAGTTTAAAACCATTACCACTTGTCTTATCGCAACAAGCCCTGCTAAAAAGTTTGTCCCTATCTTTCTTGTAGTACTGAAAGGCTGCAAGAAGGTATCCCTGGAGCCTTCTCTTCTCCAGGCTGAACAAAACCAACTCTCAGCCTGTTCTCGTAGGAGAGGTGTTACCTCCCTCTGATCAGTTTTATGGCTCTCTTCTGGACCTGCTCCAACAGGTCGATGTCTTTCCTGTGCTGAAGACTCCAGAGCTGGACACAGTATTCCAGGTGGGGTCTCACAAGAGTGGAATAGAGGGGCAGAATCACCTTCCTCGGCCTGCTGGCCACGCTGCTTTTGATGCAGCCCAGGATACGGTTGGCTTTCTGGGCTGTGAGTGCGCATTGCCACCTCATGTTGAGCTTTTCATCCACCAGTACCCCCAAGTCCTTTTCAGCAGGGCTGCTCTCAAGCCCTTCATCCCCCAGCCTGTATTGATACTGGGGGTTGCCCCGACCCAGGTGCAGGACCCTGCACTTGGCCTTGTTGAACCTTTTGAGATACACATGGGCCCACTTCTCGAGCTTATCCAGGTCCCTCTGGATGGCATCCCGTCCCTCAGGTGTGTCAACCGCACCACTCAGCTTGGTGTCACCTGCAAACTTGCTGAGGGTGCACTTGATCCTGTGCCAAGAAGGAATATCTTGGTTTGGTTTTGACCCAGAACAATTAAGTCCAGTATTTATTCAGCTTCCTGTGATTGCTATCCACTAGGCTACCTGGAAGAGAGATTAACCCTTGTTGTAGCAGGAGAGTACTGCAGTATTGGCTAAGGGTGCTGAAAGGTGGCAGGGATCATAAAGCTTGCAAGCCCCCAGCTGGGAGCGGGAAGTGCAGCTCACTCAGTTAGGAAGCAAGAAACCCAGATGTTGCTCATGTCTTAAACAGTTTACTTAAGCTTTGAAAATATTAGTGGGTGTGCTGTGTCTTTTATTATCAGTCAGTGTTCATAAATGCAGCTCTACTAAGAAATCTTGGCACAGGCTTATGAGGTAACAAAACTTAAACCAGTAGCCCTCTTGAGTTTTCATTTTTGTATTATTTTATTATTATATTTTATTTAGTCTGTGCTTCACTCCAAATGTAGTTATTTTTTCCCAGTGCGGCAATGTGTCCTACTGCATCTACACTTGTTTTAATTTTCCTGTTTCCATTCAGTGAAGTGTATCTGTCTATTTCTGGAGTAATAATTTTTCCCCCTCCTGAAAGGTGACAAAAATAAAGTCTTTGGCAGTACCTGCAAAAGAGATGCCCTGGGCTTAGTGAGAGTGTTACCTTTCTTAAAACTCTAATTCTGCTATTGTACGTAATATCTTATAAGCGTATAAGAGGGACTGCCTCTCAGTGATGGGGCTGGTTCCTTCTCCTTGATCTCTTCTCAGCAACTGTCCAGTGCCACTGAGTTAGTACCTCATGTTCATTTTGTCATGTAAGCGTTTGTCCACCAAGAATGTGACATTTAATGGGTTAGGCACCCCAGGGATGACAGATGTAAATCCAGTAAAGAGCTACTGGCGTGCATGACCTACCTGCTGAAATAATAACACACACCATAAAGAGCTCTGTGTTCCTCCTGTCCATCTGCTGAGGATAGACCACCTTGCAATTGCTAAAGTGAAAAAACAAAACTAAGCACATCTGTCCTGATTGTAAAAAAAAAAAAAAAAAAAAAAAAAAAAAAAAACAAGAGGGAAAAAAAAT